>CM031941.1:56960721-57367478 GCA_018703725.1 Brassica juncea
TATATATTGAAGATTATTACTTTTAAGGGTTGTTAAAAATATTTTAACCATATCATATTCTTATAATGTAAATTCTAAACCCCTTTTTAAGGTAATTGTACATCATTCTAAGTTTAACAATTAATTAGTCTAAATTCAAATATGGTTAAATAAGTGGGACTAACACTATAAAATCACTATTACGAGGAGAAACGAGCATAACAAAGGTTCCTAACCTCGTTGACATCATAATATGAATGTGGAGGATGAAATGATGAAACTTTGCAATAAAACAATATTGTAATGTTTTTTAAGTTTCACTCAAAATTTGTGGTTAACCCCTACGACAAATATTAGTTTCTTTCATTGCTATATATATTGAAGCTTATACTTTTAGTGTTGTTTAATAAAAATATTTAAACCATATTCTATATTTTTATATAATCTATTTCAAACACCCTTTCAAGGTACATGTACATCATTCTAATATTTAAAAATTATTTAGTCTAAATTTCATATACTGCTTAAACTAAGTGGACTAACACTATTAAAATAACTAATATCTAGAGAAGAAACAGAGACAACAAAGGTTAACATAACCGCTGTGACCATCATAAATATGATTTGCGAGGATGCAAATTTGCAAAATAAAACAATATGTAGGTTTTTTTTAATTTCACTCAAAATTTGTGGGTACCCTACGAAATATTGAGTTTTTTCGTTAATTGTATATAATATTGAAGTTTTTCTACTTTTCGTGTTGTTTAAAAATATTTAACCACTTCTACATTCATTCTTCAAGTATTCTAAACCACATTCATAATACATAAAACACATTCTATTTTTAACAATAATTTTAGTTCTAAATTCATATACTGCTTAAATAAGTGGACTAACCATATAAAATAACATTCTCTAGAGAAACAAGGACAACAAAGGTTTCCGAACCTCTTTGACCATCTAATTATGGAATGTGGAGGATTGCAAATTTGTAAAAACAAGTATTGACATATTTTTTTTTAATATCACTAAAAATTTGTGTGTTAACCCTACGAAAATATTGAGTTTTTTGTTTAATTGCTTATATATTGAAGCTTAACGTTGAGTGTTGTTAAAAAAATATTTAACCATATTCTATATTCTTATTAATGTATTCTAAACACTTTCAAGGTACATGTACCTAATTCTAATGTTTAACAATTAATTTAGTCTAAATTCAAATTTGTTTAAATAAGGACTATAAAACCACTATTAAATCACTGATTATCTAGTGAAACCAGAGAAATTAAAGTTTCCTAACCTCTTTGAATATATAATATGTATGGGGAGGAGGAATATGCAATAAACAATATTGTCATGTTTTTTTAAGTTCACTCAAAATTGTGGGAAACCCATACGAACATATTGAGTTTTTCGTTCATTGTATATATATTGAAGCCTTATACTTGGAGTGTGGTTTAAAAATATTAACCATATCTAATGTTTTATTAATGTATTCAAACACCACCTTTCCAAGGTAACATGTAACATGCTAAGATTTAACAATGTGAAGTTGTCTAAATTAATCTACTGTTAAATAAGTGGACTCAACACTATAAAATAAATAATAGCAGAGAAACAGAGAAAAACCAAAGGTTTCCTAACCTCTTGACCATCATAATATGACTTTGTGGAGGATGTGTAAATTTGCAATAAAACCATATTGTCCAGGTTTTTTAATTTCAACTCAAATTGTGGTACCCCTACGAAAATATGAGTTTTTGTTAATTGCATATATATTGAACCTTATACTTTTAGTGTTGTTTTAAAATAATTAACCAATTCTACAGTCATATTAATGTATTCTAACCACCTTTCAATAATACATAAAACATCATTTAATTTTTAACAATTAATTTGTCTAAAATTTCTTATACTGATTAATAAAGTGGGACTAACCACTATAAATAAACTATTATCTAGAGAAACAGAGAAAACAAAGGTCCTAACCTTTTGACCATCATAATATGAATGGGGAGATGCAACTTTGCCCAAATATAAAACAAATTCTCATGTTTTTAAATTTCACTCAACATTTGTGGGTTAATCCTCGAAAATATTGAGGTTTTTCGTTAATTGCTAATATATTGAAGCTTATACTGTTTAGTTGTTAAAAATATTTAACCATATTCGATATGATTATTAATGTATTCTAAACACCCTTTCAAGGTACATGTACTCATTATGTTTAACAATTAATTAGTCTAAATTCCCTATTACTGCTTAAAAAGGCGGGGACTAACCACTATAACTAATTATTATCTAGAGGAAAACAGGACAACACCGGTTCCTAACATCTTTGACAATTCATAATATGATGTGGAGAATCAAACTTTGCAGTTTAAAACAATATTGTCATGTTTTTTTAAATTTCACTCAAAAATTTGTGGGTTAACCCTACGAAAATATGAGTTTTTGTTAATTGCTATATATATTGAAGCGTAATACTGTAGTGTTGTGTTTGTTTAAACATATTTAAGCATATTATATTTTTATTAATGTATTATAAAACACCCTTTCAAGGTACATGTACATCATTCTACTGTTGTTACAATTAATTTAGTCTAAATTTCATTAGACTGCTTAAATAATGGACTAACCACTATACAAATAATAATAATACCTAGAGAAGAGAAAAACAAGAAAACAAAGGTTCTAACCTTTTTTCTTTTTTTTTTGACATCTAATATGAATGTGGAGGATTGAAATGTGCCAAAAAAAACAAATCTTGTCATGTTTTTTTAATTTCACTCAAATTGTGGGTTACCCCTACGAAAATATTGATTTTTTGTTAATTGTCTATATATATTAAGCTATACTTTTAGTGTTGTTTAAAAATATTAACCACTTCTACATTAGTATTAATGTATTCTAAACCACCTTTCATAATACATACACTCATTCTAATTTTTAACAATAATATTAGTCTAAATTCTATACTGCTTAAATAAGGGACTAACCACTATATAAAAAACTATTATCTAGCGACAAGAGATTTAACAAAGGTTCCTAACCTCTTGACAATCATAATATGAAATTTGTGTGGAGGATGCAACTTGCAAACAACAAATTTCTCATGTTTTTTTAATTTCACTCCAAATTTGTGGGTAACCCCTACGAAAAATTGAATTTTCGTAATTGCCTATCTATATTGAAGCTTATACTGTTAGTGTTGTTAAAAAATTGAACCCATATTCTATATTTATTATTAGGTATTCTTAAACACCCTTTCAAGGTACATGTACATCATTCTTAATGTTTAACAATTTAATTTAGTTAAATTCATATACTGCATTAACCATAAAGGGGACTAACCACTATAAAATATTAGAATCTAGCGAACCAGAGACCAACAAAGGTTCCTAAACTCTTGACCCATCATAATATGAATGTGGAGCATCAACTTGCAGTAAAACCCCAATATTGTCATGTTTTTTAATTTCACTCAAAAGTTTGTGGGTTAACCCTACGAAAATATGCGTTTTCGTTAATTGCTATTATATATGAAGCGTTTACTGTTAGTGTGGTTTAAAATATTTAAACATATTCTATCTTTTTATTAATGTTTCTAAACACCCTTTTCAAGGTACATGTACATCATTCTATGTTTAACAATTAATTTAGTCTAAATTATCTACTGCTTAAATAAAAGTTGACTAACCCCCATAAAAATAAGTATTATTAGAGAAACAGAGACAACAAAGGTTCCCTTAACCTCTTTGACCATATAATATGAAGGTTGGAGAATGCAACTTGCAGTAAACAAGATTGTCATGTTTTTTTGATTTCACATCAAAATTTGTGGGTTAACCCTACGAAAATATGGAGTTTCGTTAAAAAAAAAATTGCCTATATATATTGAAAGCTTATACTTTTAGTTGGGTTTAAAATATTACCCACATTCTCAATCATATTAAGGTATTCTAAAAACCACTTTTTCATAATACATACACATCATTATAATTTTAACCAATATTTGTCTAAATTCATATGCTGGACTTAAATAAGTGGGACTAACCACTATAAAAAAACCTATTATCTAGAGAAAACAGCGACAACAAAGGTTATAACCTCTTGGACATCAGAATATGATGTGGAGGATGCCACTTGCAATAAACACAAGTATTCTCATGTTTTTTTAATATTTTCATCCAAAAATTTGGGGTTAACCCCTACGAAAATATTGAATTGTTCGTTAATTGCTATAATATTGAAGCTTATATGTAGTGTTGTTTTTAAAAATTATTAACCATATTTATATTTTATTAATGTATTCTAACAACCATTTCAAGGTACATGTCATCATTCTAATGTTTAACAATACTTTATTCTAAGTTCATTACGGCTTAAATGAAGTGGACAACACTATAAAATAACTATTATCTAGAGAAACAGAGGACAACAAAGGTTATTCCTACCTCTTTGACCATATCAGAATATGAATGTGGAGGATTGGCAATATGCAATAAACACTATTGTCATGTTTTTAAGTGCACTCAAATTTGTGGGTTAACCCCTACGAAAATATGAGTTTTTTCGTTCAATTGCTATATCTATTGAAGATTAAACGTTTGTGTTGTTTCAACAGATTAACCACATTCTACATTCATAGACGGTATTCTAAACCACCTTTGAAATACATGACACATCATTCTTATTTTTAACAATTAATTTAGTGAAAGTCATATACTGCTTATAAGTGGACTAACCACTTATAAAATAAACTATATCTAGAGCACAGAGACAACAAAGGTTCCTAACCTCTTTGACCATTCATAATATGAATGTGGAGGATGGCAAACTTTGCAATAAAACACCCTCTCTCTCCATCTGATCTCCTACCCCCGCCCCCCCTCCCATCTTATCGTCACCGCCCCGCTCTACCTTTTGAACCTCCACGTCACCTCTCTACCCCCATACGCCCTCAACGCCGCCCGTGAATTCCCTATCCCTCCATTCTCCTTTTCTATCCAGTAATTTCTTCATCCTACTCCTTCTGTCCTGATAACCCATCCTCCCTTCGTCATCTTATTCCATGTGTGTTTGAATTTCAATCCAAAATGTTGTGACGGTAACGCCCTACGAAAAAACATATTGGAGTTTTTCGTTTTACTTGATATATTCTTTGAAACGCTTTATATGTAGTGTGTTTTAAAAATATTTAACCAATTCTATATTTTTATTAATGTATGCTAACATCCTTTCAAGGTACTGTTCATCCCTCTATTTTAACAATAATTTATTCTAAATTCATATACTGATTAAATAAGTGGACTACCAATAAATTCTTTTTATTTTATTTTATTAAAAACTATTATCTAGATAAAAAGAGACAACAAAATTTCCCATAACTTTTTTTTTTTTTTTGACCATCATAATATGAATGTGGAGGATGCAACTTTGCAATAAAACAATATTGTCCTGTTTTTAAGTTCACTCAAATTTGTGGGTTAACCCTACGAAAAATTTGCAGTTTTGTTCATTGCATATATATTGAAGCTTCTTATTTTAGGGTTGTTTAAAATATATTTAACCATTATACTATATTTTTATTAATCGTATTCTAAACACCTTTCAAGGTTATATGTACATCATTCTAATGTTTAACAATATTAATTTAGTCAAATCTTATACTGCTTAAAAAGGGACTAACACTCTAAAAATCAATATTATCTAGAGAAACAGGGACAACAAAGGTTCTAAACCCTTTGGACCCTCATATATGAATGTGGAGGATGCAACTTTGCAAGAAAACAATATTGTCATATTTTTTTAATTTCCCTCAAAATTTGTTGGTTAACCCCTACGAAAAATTGAATTTTCGTTTAAAGTATCTATATTGACAAGTCGATATTTAGTGTGTGTAAAAGTGTTAACCCACATATCTACAGTTGATTAAAAATGAGTTTAAACCCAACATTCATGTACATGTACATCATTCTAAATTTTTAACAATTACAGTTAGTCGCAATTCAGCTATTACTGACTACAATAAGTGAATAACAACTTATTAAAATCATTATTATCTAGAGAAACAGAGAAAACAAAGGTTCCTAAAACCCTCTCTGAGCTTCATAATTGTAAGTGGATATGCAAATTTTCAATAAAAACAAGTATAATCATATTTTTTAATATCACTCGAAATTTTGTGGGTTAACACCTACGAAAATATTGAGTTTTTGGTCAATTGCGATATACTATTGAAGCTTATATTTTAGTGTTGTAAAAAATATTTAAAAACCATATTCTATATTTATTAATCAGATTCTAAACCACTTTCAGGTAAATGTCATTCATTCTATATGTTTTAAACAATAATTTGTCTAACTTATATAATGCTTAAGTAAGATGATAACAAATGAAATCCTATTATCTAGAAAAACAGAGACACGAAGGTTTCTAACCTCTTTGCCCCTCAGAATATGAATTGTGGGGAGGATGGCAATTTTGCAATAAAAAATATGGGTTCATGTTCACTTAAATTTCACTTAAATTTGTGGGTTTAACCCCTACGAAAATATTTGATTTTTCCGTTATGCTATATTATAATGAAGGTTTATATTTCGTGTTGTTTAATTAAAAGAATTTAACACATTCAAAATTAATTAATGTATTCTAAAACCACTTTTCATAGTAACATACACACCATTTAATTTTAACAATTATTAGATAAATTCTATCTGCTTTAAATAAGTGGAACTAACACTATAATCAATTATCTAGAGAAACGAGACAAAAAGGTTCCACCCTCTTTGACCATCATAATCTGAATGTGGAGGATTGGCAACTTTGCAAATAAAAAAACAATATGTCATGTTTTTTTAATTCACTCCAAAATTTGTGGGTTAACCCCTCGAAATATTTGAGTTTTTTCGTAATTGACTATATATATTGAAGCTTATACTTTTAGGTGTTTAAAAAATATTTAACAACATTCTACATTCATATTAATGATTCTTAAACCAACGTTTTATAATTACATTACACATCATTCTAATTTTAACCAATTTATTTAGTCTAAATTCATTTATACTGCTTAAAATAAGTGGATCTAACCACTATTATAAAATTAACTATCTAGAGAAAACAGAGACAACAAAGGTTCCTAAACCTTCTTCTGACATCATAATATACGTGGCGATGCAACTTTTCAATTAAAACATATTCTCATGTTTTTTTTTTTTTTTTTAATTTTACTCAAAATTTGTGGGTTAACCCCTACGGAAATATGAGTTTTTCTTCAATGACCATATATATTGAAGCAGCTTGATACTTTTAGTGTTGTTTAAAATATTTAACCATATTTATATTTTTATTAATGTATTTTAAACACCCTTTCAAGGTACATGTACATCATTCTAATATTAACAACTAATTTTATCTCTATTCATATACTGCTTAATAAGTGGACTTACCACTATAAAATAACTAATATCTAGAGAACAGAGACAACAAAGGTTCCCTAACCTCTTTTACCATCATAATATGAATGTGGAGGATGCAAATTTGCAATAAAACAATATTGTCATGTTTTTTTTAATTTCACTCAAATTTGTGGGTTAACCCCTACGAAAATATTGAGTTTTTTCGTTAATTGCTATATATATTGAAGCTCTATACTTTTAGTGTTGTTTAAAATATTTAACCACATTCTACATTCATATTAATGTATTCTAAACCACCTTTCATAATACATACACATCATTCTAATTTTTAACAATTAAATTTAGTCTAAATTCATATACTTGCTTAAATAAGTGGACTAACCACTATAAAATACTATTATCTAGAGAAACAGAGACAACAAAGGTTCCTAACCTCTTTGACCATCATAATATGAATGTGTAGGATGCAAATTTGCAATAAAACAATATTGACATATTTATTTAATATCACTCAAAATTTGTGGGTTAACCCCTAAGAAAATATTGAGTTTTTTCGTTAATTGCTATATATATTGAAGCTTATACTTTTCGTGTTGTTAAAAAATATTTAACCATATTCTATATTCTTATTAATGTATTCTAAACCACCTTTCAAGGTAAATGTACATCATTCTAATGTTTAACAATTAATTTTAGTCTAAATTCATATACTGCTTAAATAACGGACTAACCACTATTAAATCACTATTATCTAGAGAAACAGAGACAACAAGGTTCCTAACCTCTTTGACCATCATAATATGAATGTGGAGGATGAAACTTTGCAATAAAACAATATTGTCATGTTATTTAAGTTTTCACTCAAAATTTGTGGGTTAACCCCTACGAAAATATTGAGTTTTTCGTTCATTGCTATATATATTGAAGCTTATACTTTTAGTGTTGTTTAAAAATATTTAACCCATATTCTATATTTTTATTAATGTATTCTAAACATCCTTTCAAGGTACATGTACATCATTCTAATATTTAACAATTAATTTAGTCTAATTCATATACTGCTTAAATAAGTGGACTAACCACTATAAAATAACTAATATCTAGAGAAACAGAGACAACAAAGGGTTCCTAACCTCTTTGACCATCATAATATGAATGTGGAGAATGCAATTTTGCAATAAAACAATATTGTCATGTTTTTTTTTAATTTCACTCAAAATTTGTGAGTTAACCCCTACGAAAATATTGAGTTTTTTCGTAATTGCTATATATATTGAAGTTTATACTTTTAGTGTTGTTAAAATATTTAACCATATTCTATATTCTTATTAATTAATTCTAAACCACCTTTCAAGGTAATGTACATCATTCTAATGTTAACAATTAATTTAGTCTAAATTCATATACTGCTTAAATAAGGGGACTAAACACTATAAAATCACTATTATCGAGAGAAACAGAGACAACAATGGTTCCTAACCTCTTTGAGTTTCATAATATGTATGTGGAGGATGAAATTTTCAATAAAACATAATTGTCATTTTTTTTTAATATCACACAAAATTTGTGGGTTAACCCTTACGAAATATTGAGTTTTTCGTTAATTGCTATATATATTGAAGCTTATACTTTTAGTGTTGTTAAAAAATATTTAACCATATTCTATATTCTTATTAATGTATTTCTAAACCACCTTTCAAAGTAAATGTACATCATTCTAATGTTTAACAATTAATTTAGTCTAAATTCATATACTGCTTTAAATAAGTGGACTAACCACTATAAAATAACTATTATCTAGAGAAACCAAAGACAACAAAGGTTCCTAACCTCTTTGACCATCATAATATGAATGTGAAGGATGCAACTTACAATAAAACAATATTGTCATGTTTTTTTAATTTCACTCAAAATTTGTGGGTTAACCCCTACGAAATATTGAGTTTTTCGTTAATTGCTATATATATTGAAGCTTATATTGTTAGTGTTGTTTAAAAATATTTTAACCACATTCTACATTCCTATTAATGTATTCTAAACATCTTTTCATAATACATACACATCATTCTAATTTTTAACAATTAATTTAGTCTAAATTCATATACTGCTTAAATAAGTGGACTAACCACTATAAAATAACTATATCTAGAGAAACAGAGACAACAAGGTTCCTAACCTCTTTGACCATCATAATATGAATGTGGATGATGCAACTTCCAATAAAACAATATTTCATGTTTTTTTAATTTTCACTCAAAATTTGTGGGTTAACCCCTACGAAAATATTGAGTTTTTCGTAATTGCTATATATATTGAAGCTTATACTGTAGTGTTGTTTAAAAATATTTAAGGGGACTAACCACTGTAAAATCATTATTATCTAGAGAAACAGGAAAACAAAGGTTCCTAACCTCTTTGAGTTTCATAATATGTAAGTGGAGGATGCAAATTTTCAATAAAACAATATTTTCATTTTTTTAATATCTCTCGAAATTTGTGGGTTAACCCCTACGAAAATATTGAGTTTTTGGTTAATTACAATATATATTGAAGCTTATACTTTTAGTGTTGTTAAAAAATATTTAACCATATTCTATATTCTTATTAATGTATTCTAAACCACCTTTCAAGGTAAATGTACATCATTCTAATGTTTAACAATTAATTTAGTCTAAATTCCTATACTGCTTAAATAACGGACTAACCACTATAAAATCACTATATCTAGAGAAACAGAGACAACGAAGGTTTCTACCTCTTTGACTATCATAATATGAATGTGGAGGATGCAACTTTGCAATAAAACAGTATTGTCATATTTTTTTAATTTCACTCAAAATTTGTTGGTTTAACCCCTACGAAAATATAGAGTTTTTCGTTAAATGTTATATATATTGAAGCTTATACTTTTAGTGTTGTTTAAAAGTAGTTAACCACATTTACATTTGTATAAATGTAGTTTAAACCAACATTCAATGTACATGTACATCATTCTAATTTTTAACAATTAATTTAGTCTCAATTCATATACTGCTTAAATAAGTGGAATAACCACTATAAAATCATTATTATCTAGAGAAACAGAGACAACAAAGGTTCCTAACCTCTTTGAGCTTCATAATATGTAAGTGAAGGATGCAAATTTGCAATAAAACAATATTGTCATATTTTTTTAATATCACTTCAAATTTGTCGGTTAACCCCTATGAAAATATTGAGTTTTTTCGTTAATTGATATATATATTGAAGCTTACACTTTTAGTGTTGTTAAAAAATATTTAACCATATTCTATATTCTTATTAATGTATTCTAAGCCACCTTTCAAGGTACATGTACATCATTCTAATGTTTAACAATTAATTTTGTCTAAATTAAAATATTGTTTATATAAGTGGACTAACCACTATAAAATCACTATTATCTAGAGAAACAGAGACAACAAATGTTCCTAATCTCTTTGACCATCATAATGTCAATGTGGAGGATGAAACTTTGCAATTAAAACAATATGTCGTGATTTTTAAGTTTCACTCAAAATTTGTGGGTTAACCCCTACGAAAATATTGAGTTTTTCGTTCATTGCTATATATATTGAAGCTTAAACTTTTAGTGTTGTTTAAAAATATTTAACCATATTCTATATTTTTATTAATGTATTCTAAACACCCTTTCAAGGTACATGTACATCATTCTAATGTTTAACAATTAATTAGTCTAAATTTATATACTGCTTAAATAAGTTGACTAACCACTATAAAATAACTATTATCTAGAGAAACAGAGACAACAAAGGTTCCTAACCTCTTTGAGCTTCATAATATGTAAGTGGAGGATGCAAATTTTCAATAAAACAATATTTTCATTTTTTTAATATCACTCGAAATTTGTGGGTTAACCCCTACAAAATATTGAGTTTTTGGTTAATTGCAATATATATTGAAGCTTATACTTTTAGTGTTGTTAAAAATATTTAATCATATTCTATATTCTTATTAATGTATTCTAAACCACCTTTCAAGGTAAATTTACATCATTCTAATGTTTAACAATTAATTTAGTCTAAATTCATATACTGCTTAAATAAGTGGACTAACCACTATAAAATCACTATTATCTAGAGAAACAGAGAAAACAAAGGTTCCTAACCTCTTTGAGCTTCATAATATGTAAGTGGAGGATGCAAATTTTCAATAAAACAATATTGTCATATTTTTTTAATATCACTCGAAATTTGTGGGTTAACCCATACGAAAATATTGAGTTTTTCGTTAATTGCTATATATATTGAAGCTTATACTTTTAGTGTTGTTTAAAAATATTTAACCATATTCTATATTCTTATTAATGTATTCTAAACACCCTTTCAAGGTACATGTACATCATTCTAATGTTTAACAATTAATTTAGTCTAAATTCATATACTGCTTAAATAAGCGGACTAACCACTATAAAATCACTATTATCTAGAGAAACAGAGACAACGAAGGTTTGTAACCTCTTTGACTATCATAATATGAATGTGGAGGATGCAACTTTGCAATAAATAATATTGTCATATTTTTTTTAATTTCACTCCAAATTTGTGGGTTAACCCCTACGAAAATATTGAGTTTTTTCGTTAATTGCTATATATATTGAAGCTTATACTTTTAGTGTTGTTTAAAAATATTTAACCATATTCTACATTCATATTAATGTATTCTAAACCACCTTTCATAATACATACACATCATTCTAATTTTTAACAATTAATTTAGTCTAAATTCATATACTGCTTAAATAAGTGGACTAACCAATATAAAATCACTATTATCTAGAAAACGGAGACAACAAAGGTTCCTAACCTCTTTGACCATCATAATATGAATGTGGAGGATGCAACTTTGCAATAAAACAATATTGTCATATTTTTTTAATTTCACTCAAAATTTGTTGGTTAACCCCTACGAAAATATTGAATTTTTCGTTAAATGTTATATATATTGAAGCTTATACTTTTAGTGTTGTTTAAAAGTAGTTAACCACATTCTAAATTTGTATAAATGTATTCTAACCAACATTAAATGTACATGTACATCATTCTAATTTTTAACAATTAATTTAGTCTAAATTCATATACTTCTTAAATAAGTGGACTAACCACTATAAAATCATTATTATCTAGAGAAACAGGGAAAAAAAGGTTCCTAACCTCTTTGAGCTTCATAATATGTAAGTGGAGGATGCAAATTTTCAATAAAACAATATTTTCATTTTTTTTTAATATCTCTCGAAATTTGTGGGTTAACCCCTACGAAAATATTGAGTTTTTGGTTAATTACAATATATATTGAAGCTTATACTTTTAGTGTTGTTAAAAAATATTTAACCATATTCTATATTATTATTAATGTATTCTAAACCACCTTTCAAGGTAAATGTACATCATTCTAATGTTTAACAATTAATTTAGTCTAAATTCATATACTTCTTAAATAAGTGGACTAACCACTATAAAATCACTATTATCTAGAGAAACAGAGACAACAATGGTTCCTAGCCTCTTTGAGTTTCATAATATGTTTGTGGAGGATGAAAATTTTCAATAAAGCAATATTGTCAGATTTTTTTAATATCACTCAAAATTTGTGGGTTAACCCCAACGAAAATATTGAGTTTTTCGTTAATTTCTATATATATTGAAGCTTATACTTTTAGTGTTGTTTAAAAATATTTATCCATATTCTATATTCTTATTAATGTATTCTAAACACCCTTTCAAGGTACATGTACATCATTCTAATGTTTAACAATTAATTTAGTCTAAATTCATATACTGCTTAAATAAACGGACTAACCACTATAAAATAACTATTATCTAGAGAAACAGAGATAACGAAGGTTTCTAACCTCTTTGAACATCATAATAATAGTGTGGAGGATGAAACTTTCCAATAAAATAATATTGTCATGTTTTTTTTAATTTCACTCAAAATTTGAGGGTTAACCCCTACGAAAATATTGAGTTTTTCGTTAATTGCTATATATATTGAAGCTTATATTGTTAGTATTGTTTAAAAATATTTAACCACATTCTACATTCATATTAATGTATTCTAAACAACTTTTCATAATACATACACATCATTCTAATTTTTAACAATTAATTTAGTCTAAATTCATATACTGCTTAAATAAGTGGACTAACCACTATAAAATAACTATTATCTAGAGAAACAGAGACAACAAAGGTTCCTAACCTCTTTGACCATCATAATATGAATGTGGAGGATGCAAATTTTCAGTAAAACAATATTGTCATGTTTTTTAATTTCACTCAAAATTTGTGGGTTAACCCCTACGAAAATATTGAGTTTTTCGTTAATTGCTATATATATTGAAGCTTATACTGTTAGTGTTGTTTAAAAATATTTAACCACATTCTACATTCATATTAATGTATTCTAAACCACCTTTCATAATAAATACACATCATTCTAATTTTTAACAATTAATTTAGTCTAAATTCATATACTCTTAAATAAGTGGAATAACCACTATAAAATCACTATTATCAAGAAAAACGGAGACAACAAAGGTTCCTAACCTCTTTGACCATCATAATATGAATGTGGAGGATGCAAAATTGCAATAAAACAATATTGTCATATTTTTTTAATTTCACTCAAAATTTGTTGGTTAACCCCTACGAAAATATACTGAATTTTTCGTTAAATGTTATATATATTGAAGCTTATACTTTTAGTGTTGTTTAAAAGTAGTTAACCACATTCTAAATTTGTATAAATGTATTCTAAACCAACATTAAATGTACATGTACATCATTCTAATTTTGAACAATTAATTTAGTCTAAATTCATATACTTCTTAAATAAGTGGACTAACCACTATAAAATCATTATTATCTAGAGAAACAGAGAAAACAAAGGTTCCTAACCTCTTTGAGCTTCAAAATATGTAAGTGGAGGATGCAAATTTTCAATAAAACAATATTTTCATTTTTTTAATATCACTCGAAATTTGTGGGTTAACCCCTACAAAAATATTGAGTTTTTGGTTAATTGCAATATATATTGAAGCTTATACTTTTAGTGTTGTTAAAAAATATTTAATCATATTCTATATTCTTATTAATGTATTCTAAACCACCTTTCAAGGTAAATGTACATCATTCTAATGTTTAACAATTAATTTAGTCTAAATTCATATACTGCTTAAATAAGTGGACTAACCACTATAAAATCACTATTATCTAGAGAAACAGAGACAACAATGGTTCCTAGCCTCTTTGAGTTTCATAATATGTATGTGGAGGATGAAAATTTTCAATAAAGCAATATTGTCAGATTTTTTTAATATCACTCCAAATTTGTGGGTTAACCCCTACGAAAATATTGAGTTTTTCGTTAATTGCTATATATATTGAAGCTTATACTTTTAGTGTTGTTTAAAAATATTTAACCATAATTTATATTCTTATTAATGTATTCTAAACACCCTTTCAAGGTACATGTACATCATTCTAATGTTTAACAATTAATTTAGTCTAAATTCATATACTGCTTAAATAAACGGACTAACCACTATAAAATCACTATTATCTAGAGAAATAGAGACAATGAAGGTTTCTAACCTCTTTGACCATCATAATAATAGTGTGGAGGATGCAACTTTGCAATAAAATAATATTGTCATGTTTTTTTAATTTCACTCAAAATTTGTGGGTTAACCCCTACGAAAATATTGAGTTTTTCGTTAATTGCTATATATATTGAAGCTTATACTGTTAGTGTTGTTTAAAAATATTTAACCACATTCTACATTCATATTAATGTGTTCTAAACCACCTTTCATAATACATACACATCATTCTTATTTTAACAATTAATTTAGTCTAAATTCATATACTGCTTAAATAAGTGGACTAACCACTATAAAATCACTATTATCTAGAGAAACAGAGACAACAAAGGTTCCTAACCTCTTTGACCATCATAATATGAATGTGGAGGATGCAAATTTTCAGTAAAACAATATTGTCATATTTTTTTAATTTCACTCAAAATTTGTTGGTTTAACCCCTACGAAAATATAGAGTTTTTCGTTAAATGTTATATATATTGAAGCTTATACTTTTAGTGTTGTTTAAAAGTGGTTAACCACATTCTACATTTGTATAAATGTATTTTAAACCAACATTCAATGTACATGTACATCATTCTAATTTTTAACAATTAATTTAGTTTCAATTCATATACTGCTTAAATAAGTGGACTAACCACTATAAAATCATTATTATCTAGAGAAACAGAGACAACAAAGGTTCCTAACCTCTTTGAGCTTCATAATATGTAAGTGAAGGATGCAAATTTGCAATAAAACAATATTGTCATATTTTTTTAATATCACTCCAAATTTGTGGGTTAACCCCTACGAAAATATTGAGTTTTTTCGTTAATTGCTATATATATTGAAGCTTACACTTTTAGTGTTGTTAAAAAATATTTAACCATATTCTATTTTCTTATTAATGTATTCTAAACCACCTTTCAAGGTACATGTACATCATTCTAATGTTTAAAAATTAATTTTGTCTAAATTCAAATATTGTTTAAATAAGTGGACTAACCACTATAAAATCACTATTATCTAGAGAAACAGAGACAATAAAGGTTCCTAATCTCTTTGACCATCATAAAGTGAATGTGGAGGATGAAACTTTGCAATAAAACAATATTGTCATGTTTTTTAAGTTTCACTCAAAATTTGTGGGTTAACCCCTACGAAAATATTGAGTTTTTCGTTCATTGCTATATATATTGAAGCTTAAACTTTTAGTGTTGTTTAAAAATATTTAACCATATTCTATATTTTTATTAATGTATTCTAAACACCTTTTCAAGGTACATGTACATCATTCTAATGTTTAACAATTAATTTAGTCTAAATTCATATACTGCTTAAATAAGTTGACTAACCACTATAAAATAACTATTATCTAGAGAAACAGAGACAACAAAGGTTCCTAACCTCTTTGACCATCATAATATGAATGTGGAGGATGCAACTTTGCAGTAAAACAATATTGTCATGTTTTTTTAATTTCACTCAAAATTTGTGGGTTAACCCCTACGAAAATATTGAGTTTTTCGTTATTTGCTATATATATTGAAGCTTATACTTTTAGTGTTGTTTAAAAATATTTAACCACATTCTACATTAATATTAATGTATTCTAAACCACATTTCATAATACATACACATCATTCTAATTTTTAACAATTAATTTAGTCTAAATTCATATACTGCTTAAATAAGTGGACTAACCATTATAAAATCATTATTATCTAGAGAAACAGAGAAAACAAAGGTTCCTAACCTCTTTGAGATTCATAATATGTAAGTGGAGGATGCAAATTTTCAATAAAACAATATTGTCATATTTTTTTAATATCACTCGAAATTTGTGGGTTAACCCATACGAAAATATTGAGTTTTTCGTTAATTGCTATATATATTGAAGCTTATACTTTTAGTGTTGTTTAAAAATATTTAATCATATTCTATATTCTTATTAATGTATTCTAAACACCCTTTCAAGGTACATGTACATCATTCTAATGTTTAACAATTAATTTAGTCTAAATTCATATACTGCTTAAATAAGCGGACTAACCACTATAAAATCACTATTATCTAGAGAAACAGAGACAACGAAGGTTTCTAACCTCTTTGACTATCATAATATGAATGTGGAGGATGCAATTTTGAAATAAAATAATATTGTCATGTTTTTTTAATTTCAATCCAAATTTGTGGGTTAACCCCTACGAAAATATTGAGTTTTTTCGTTAATTGCTATATATATTGAAGCTTATACTTTTAGTGTTGTTAAAAAATATTTAACCATATTCTATATTCTTATTAATGTATTCTAAACCACCTTTCAAGGTACATGTACATCATTCTAATGTTTAACAATTAATTTAGTCTAAATTCATATACTGCTTAAATAAGGGGACTAACCACTATAAAATAACTATTATCTAGAGAAACAGAGACAACAAAGGTTCCTAACCTCTTTGACCATCATAATATGAATGTGGAGGATGCAACTTTGCTATAAAACAATATTGTCATGTTTTTTTAATTTCACTCAAAATTTGTGGGTTAACCCCTACGAAAATATTGAGTTTTTCGTTAATTGCTATATATATTGAAGCTTATATTGTTAGTGTTGTTTAAAAATATTTAACCACATTCAACATTCATATTAATGTATTCTAAACAACTTTTCATAATACATACACATCATTCTAATTTTTAACAATTAATTTATTCTAAATTCATATACTGCTTAAATAAGTGGACTAACCACTATAAAATAACTATTATCTAGAGAAACAGAGACAACAAACGTTCCTAACCTCTTTGACCATCATAATATGAATGTGGAGGATGCAAATTTTCAGTAAAACAATATTGTCATATTTTTTTAATTTCACTCAAAATTTGTTGGTTTAACACCTACGAAAATATAGAGTTTTTCGTTAAATGTTATATATATTGAAGCTTATACTTTTAGTGTTGTTTAAAAGTGGTTAACCACATTCTACATTTGTATAAATGTATTTTAAACCAACATTCAATGTACATGTACATCATTCTAATTTTTAACAATTAATTTAGTTTCAATTCATATACTGCTTAAATAAGTGGACTAACCACTATAAAATCATTATTATCTAGAGAAACAGAGACAACAAAGGTTCCTAACCTCATTGAGCTTCATAATATGTAAGTGAAGGATGCAAATTTGCAATAAAACAATATTGTCATATTTTTTTAATATCACTCCAAATTTGTGGGTTAACCCCTACGAAAATATTGAGTTTTTTCGTTAATTGCTATATATATTGAAGCTTACACTTTTAGTGTTGTTAAAAAATATTTAACCATATTCTATATTCTTATTAATGTATTCTAAACCACCTTTCAAGGTACATGTACATCATTCTAATGTTTAAAAATTAATTTTGTCTAAATTCAAATATTGTTTAAATAAGTGGACTAACCACTATAAAATCACTATTATCTAGAGAAACAGAGACAACAAAGGTTCCTAATCTCTTTGACCATCATAATGTGAATGTGGAGGATGAAACTTTGCAATAAAACAATATTGCCATGTTTTTTAAGTTACACTCAAAATTTGTGGGTTAACCCCTACGAAAATATTGAGTTTTTCGTTCATTGCTATATATATTGAAGCTTAAACTTTTAGTGTTGTTTAAAAATATTTAACCACATTCTACATTCATATTAATGTATTCTAAACCATCTTTCATAATACATACACATCATTCTAATTTTTAACAATTAATTTAGTCTAAATTCATATACTGCTTAAATAAGCGGACTAACCACTATAAAATCACTATTATCTAGAGAAACAGAGACAACGAAGGTTCCTAACCTCTTTGACCATCATAATATGAATGTGGAGGATGCAAATTTTCAGTAAAACAATATTGTCATGTTTTTTTAATTTCACTCAAAATTTGTGGGTTAACCCCTACGAAAATATTGAGTTTTTCGTTATTTGCTATATATATTGAAGCTTATACTTTTAGTGTTGTTTAAAAATATTTAACCACATTCTACATTCATATTAATGTATTCTAAACCATCTTTCATAATACATACACATCATTCTAATTTTTAACAATTAATTTAGTCTAAATTCATATACTGCTTAAATAAGTGGACTAACCATTATAAAATCATTATTATCTAGAGAAACAGAGAAAACAAAGGTTCCTAAACCTCTTTGAGCTTCATAATATGTAAGTGGAGGATGCAAATTTTCAATAAAACAATATTGTCATATTTTTTTAATATCACTCGAAATTTGTGGGTTAACCCATACGAAAATATTGAATTTTTCGTTAATTGCTATATATATTGAAGCTTATACTTTTAGTGTTGTTTAAAAATATTTAACCATATTCTATATTCTTATTAATATATTCTAAACACCCTTTCAAGGTACATGTACATCATTCTAATGTTTAACAATTAATTTAGTCTAAATTCATATACTGCTTAAATAAACGGACTAACCACTATAAAATCACTATTATCTAGAGAAACAGAGACAACGAAGGTTCCTAACCTCTTTGAACATCATAATAATAGTGTGGAGGATGAAACTTTCCAATAAAATAATATTGTCATGTTTTTTTTAATTTCACTCAAAATTTGAGGGTTAACCCCTACGAAAATATTGAGTTTTTCGTTAATTGCTATATATATTGAAGCTTATACTGTTAGTGTTGTTTAAAAATATTTAACCACATTCTACATTCATATTAATGTATTCTAAACAACTTTTCATAATACATACACATCATTCTAATTTTTAACAATTAATTTAGTCTAAATTCATATACTGCTTAAATAAGTGGACTAACCACTATAAAATAACTATTATCTAGAGAAACAGAGACAACAAAGGTTCCTAACCTCTTTGACCATCATAATATGAATGTGGAGGATGCAAATTTTAAGTAAAACAATATTGTCATGTTTTTTAATTTCACTCAAAATTTGTGGGTTAACCCCTACGAAAATATTGAGTTTTTCGTTAATTGCTATATATATTGAAGCTTATACTGTTAGTGTTGTTTAAAAATATTTAACCACATTCTACATTCATATTAATGTATTCTAAACTACCTTTCATAATAAATACACATCATTCTAATTTTTAACAATTAATTTAGTCTAAATTCATATACTCTTAAATAAGTGGACTAACCACTATAAAATCACTATTATCTAGAAAAACGGAGACAACAAAGGTTCCTAACCTCTTTGACCATCATAATATGAATGTGGAGGATGCAAATTTACAATAAAACAATATTGTCATGTTTTTTTAATTTCACTCAAAATTTGTGGGTTAACCCCTACGAAAATATTGAGTTTTTCGTTAATTGATATATATATTGAAGCTTATACTGTTAGTGTTGTTTAAAAATATTTAACCATATTCTACATTCATATTAATGTATTCTAAACCACCTTTTATAATAAATACACATCATTCTAATTTTTAACAATTAATTTAGTCTAAATTCATATACTGCTTAAATAAGTGGACTAACCACTATAAAATAACTATTATCTAGAAAAACGGAGACAACAAAGGTTCCTAACCTATTTTACCATCATAATATGAATGTGGAGGATGCAACTTTGCAATAAAACAATATTGTCATATTTTTTTAATTTCACTCAAAATTTGTGGGTTAACCCCTACGAAAATATTGAGTTTTTCGTTAATTGATATATATATTGAAGCTTATACTGTTAGTGTTGTTTAAAAATATTTAACCACATTCTACATTCATATTAATGTATTCTAAACCACCTTTCATAATACATACACATCATTCTAATTTTTAACAATTAATTTAGTCTAAATTCATATACTGCTTAAATAAGTGGACTAACCACTATAAAATCACTATTATCTAGAAAAACGGAGACAACAAAGGTTCCTAACCTCTTTGACCATCATAATATGAATGTGGAGGATGCAAATTTGCAATAAAACAATATTGTCATATTTTTTTAATTTCACTCGAAATTTGTTGGTTAACCCCTACGAAAATATTGAATTTTTCGTTAAATGTTATATATATTGAAGTTTATACTTTTTGTGTTGTTTAAAAGTAGTTAACCACATTCTAAATTTGTATAAATGTATTCTAAACCAACATTAAATGTACATGTACATCATTCTAATTTTTAACAATTAATTTAGTCTAAATTCATATACTTCATAAATAAGTGGACTAACCACTATAAAATCATTATTATCTAGAGAAACAGAGAAAACAAAGGTTCCTAACCTCTTTGAGTTTCATAATATGTAAGTGGAGGATGCAAATTTTCAATAAAACAATATTGTCATATTTTTTTAATATCACTCGAAATTTGTGGGTTAACCCCTACGAAAATATTGAGTTTTTGGTTAATTTCAATATATATTGAAGCTTATACTTTTAGTGTTGTTTAAAAATATTTATCCATATTCTATATTCTTATTAATGTATTCTAAACACCCTTTCAAGGTAAATGTACATTATTCTAATGTTTAACAATTAATTTAGTCTAAATTCATATACTGCTTAAATAAGTGGACTAACCACTATAAAATCACTATTATCTAGGGAAACAGAGACAACAATGGTTCCTAGCTTCTTTGAGTTTCATAATATGTATGTGGAGGATGAAAATTTTCAATAAAGCAATATTGTCAGATTTTTTTAATATCACTCAAATTTGTGGGTTAACCCCTACGAAAATATTGAGTTTTTCGTTAATTGCTATATATATTGAAGCTTATACTTTTAGTGTTGTTTAAAAATATTTAACCATATTCTATATTCTTATTAATGTATTCTAAACACCCTTTCAAGGTACATGTACATCATTCTAATGTTTAACAATTAATTTAGTCTAAATTCATATACTGCTTAAATAAACGGACTAACCACTATAAAATCACTATTATCTAGAGAAATAGAGACAACGAAGGTTTCTA
The DNA here is from genome assembly GCA_018703725.1 of Brassica juncea. Taxonomy (NCBI): domain Eukaryota; kingdom Viridiplantae; phylum Streptophyta; class Magnoliopsida; order Brassicales; family Brassicaceae; genus Brassica; species Brassica juncea. The sequence goes on from CM031941.1 coordinate 56,982,740, forward strand.
ACCTCTTTGACCATCATAATAATAGTGTGGAGGATGCAACTTTGCAATAAAATAATATTGTCATGTTTTTTTAATTTCACTTAAAATTTGTGGGTTAACCCCTACGAAAATATTGAGTTTTTTCGTTAATTGCTATATATATTGAAGCTTATACTTTTAGTGTTGTTAAAAAATATTTAACCATATTCTATATTCTTATTAATGTATTCTAAACCACCTTTCAAGGTACATGTACATCATTCTAATTTTTAACAATTAATTTAGTCTAAATTCATATATTGTTTAAATAAGTGGACTAACCACTATAAAATCACTATTATCTAGAGAAACAGAGACAACAAAGGTTCCTAACCTCTTTGACCATCATAATGTGAATGTGGAGGATGAAACTTTGCAATAAAACCATATTGTCATGTTTTTAAGTTTCACTCAAAATTTGTGGGTTAACCCCTACGAAAATATTGAGTTTTTCGTTCATTGCTATATATATTGAAGCTTATACTTTTTGTTTTGTTTAAAAATATTTAACCATATTCTATATTTTTATTAATGTATTCTAAACACCCTTTCAAGGTACATGTACATCATTCTAATGTTTAACAATTAATTTAGTCTAAATTCATATACTGCTTAAATAAGTGGACTAACCACTATAAAATAACTATTATCTAGAGAAACAGAGACAACAAAGGTTCCTAACCTCTTTGACCATCATAATATGAATGTGGAGGATGCAACTTTGCAATAAAACAATAGTGTCATGTTTTTTTAATTTCACTCAAAATTTGTGGGTTAACCCCTACGAAAATATTGAGTTTTTCGTTAATTGCTATATATATTGAAACTTATACTTTTAGTGTTGTTTAAAAATATTTAACCACATTCTACATTCATATTAATGTATTCTAAACCACATTTCATAATACATACACATCATTCTAATTTCTAACAATTAATTTAGTCTAAATTCATATACTGCTTAAATAAGTGGACTAACCACTATAAAATAACTATTATCTGGAGAAAGAGAGACAACAAAGGTTCCTAACCTCTTTGACCATCATAATATGAATGTGGAGGATGAAACTTTGCAATAAAACAATATTTTCATGTTTTTTTAATTTCACTCAAAATTTGTGGGTTAACCCCTACGAAAATATTGAGTTTTTTCGTTAATTGCTATATATTGAAGCTTATACTGTTAGTGTTGTTTAAAAATATTTAACCATATTCTATATTTTTATTAATGTATTCTAAACACCCTTTCAAGGTACATGTAAATCATTCTAATGTCTAACAATTAATTTAGTCTAAATTCATATACTGCTTAAATAAGTGGACTAACCACTATAAAATAACTATTATCTAGAGAAACAGAGACAACAAAGGTTCCTAACCTCTTTGTCCATCATAATATGAATGTGGAGGATGCAACTTTGCAATAAAACAATATTGTCATGTTTTTTAATTTAACTCAAAATTTGTGGGTTAACCCCTACGAAAATATTGAGTTATTCGTTAATTGCTATATATATTGAAGCTTATACTTTTAGTGTTGTTTAAAAATAATTAACCACATTCTACATTCATATTAATGTATTCTAAACAACCTTTCATAATACATACACATCATTCTAATTTTTAACAATTAATTTATTCTAAATTCATATACTGCTTAAATAAGTGGACTAACCATTATAAAATCACTATTATCTAGAGAAACAGAGACAACAAAGGTTCCTAACCTCTTTGACCATCATAATATGAATGTGGAGGATGCAACTATGCAATAAAACAATATTGTCATGTTTTTTTAATTTCACTCAAAATTTGTGGGTTAACCCCTACGAAAATATTGAGTTTTTCGTTAATTGCTATATATATTGAACCTTATACTGTTAGTGTTGTTTAAAAATATTTAACCACATTCTACATTCATATTAATGTATTATAAACAACCTTTCATAATACATACACATCATTCTAATTTTTAACAATTAATTTAGTCTAAATTCATATACTGCTTAAATAAGTGGACTAACCACTATAAATTAACTATTATCTAGAGAAACAGAGACAACAAAGGTTTCTAACCTCTTTGACCATCATAATATGAATGTGTAGGATGCAACTTTGCAATAAAACAATATTGTCATGTTTTTATAATTTCACTCAAAATTTGTGGGTTAACCCCTACGAAAATATTTAGTTTTTCGTTAATTGCTATATATATTGAAGCTTATATTGTTAGTGTTGTTTAAATATATTTAACAACATTCTACATTCCTATTAATGTATTCTAAACCACCTTTCATAATACATAAACACCATTCTAATTTTTAACAATTAATTTAGTCTAAATTCATATACTGCTTAAATAAGTTGACTAACCACTATAAAATCACTATTATCTAGAGAAACAGAGACAACAAAGGTTCCTAACCTCTTTGACCATCATAATATGAATGTTGAGGATGCAAATTTGCAATAAAACAATATTGTCATGTTTTTTTAATTTCACTCAAAATTTGTGGGTTAACCCCTACGAAAATATTGAGTTTTTCGTTAATTGCTATATATATTGAAGCTTATACTTTTAGTGTTGTTTAAAAATATTTAACCATATTCTATATTCTTATTAATATATTCTAAACACCCTTTCAAGGTACATGTACATCATTCTAATGTTTAACAATTAATTTAGTCTAAATTCATATACTGCTTAAATAAACGGACTAACCACTATAAAATCACTATTATCTAGAGAAACAGAGACAACGAAGGTTCCTAACCTCTTTGAACATCATAATAATAGTGTGGAGGATGAAACTTTCCAATAAAATAATATTGTCATGTTTTTTTTTAATTTCACTCAAAATTTGAGGGTTAACCCCTACGAAAATATTGAGTTTTTCGTTAATTGCTATATATATTGAAGCTTATATTGTTAGTATTGTTTAAAAATATTTAACCACATTCTACATTCATATTAATGTATTCTAAACAACTTTTCATAATACATACACATCATTCTAATTTTTAACAATTAATTTAGTCTAAATTCATATACTGCTTAAATAAGTGGACTAACCACTATAAAATAACTATTATCTAGAGAAACAGAGACAACAAAGGTTCCTAACCTCTTTGACCATCATAATATGAATGTGGAGGATGCAAATTTTCAGTAAAACAATATTGTCATGTTTTTTAATTTCACTCAAAATTTGTGGGTTAACTCCTACGAAAATATTGAGTTTTTCGTTAATTGCTATATATATTGAAGCTTATACTGTTAGTGTTGTTTAAAAATATTTAACCACATTCTACATTCATATTAATGTATTCTAAACCACCTTTCATAATAAATACACATCATTCTAATTTTTAACAATTAATTTAGTCTAAATTCATATACTCTTAAATAAGTGGACTAACCACTATAAAATCACTATTATCTAGAAAAACGGAGACAACAAAGGTTCCTAACCTCTTTGACCATCATAATATGAATGTGGAGGATGCAAATTTACAATAAAACAATATTGTCATGTTTTTTTAATTTCACTCAAAATTTGTGGGTTAACCCCTACGAAAATATTGAGTTTTTCGTTAATTGATATATATATTGAAGCTTATACTGTTAGTGTTGTTTAAAAATATTTAACCACATTCTACATTCATATTAATGTATTCTAAACCACCTTTTATAATAAATACACATCATTCTAATTTTTAACAATTAATTTAGTCTAAATTCATATACTGCTTAAATAAGTGGACTAACCACTATAAAATCACTATTATCTAGAAAAACGGAGACAACAAAGGTTCCTAACCTATTTTACCATCATAATATGAATGTGGAGGATGCAACTTTGCAATAAAACAATATTGTCATATTTTTTTAATTTCACTCAAAATTTGTGGGTTAACCCCTACGAAAATATTGAGTTTTTCGTTAATTGATATATATATTGAAGCTTATACTGTTAGTGTTGTTTAAAAATATTTAACCACATTCTACATTCATATTAATGTATTCTAAACCACCTTTCATAATACATACACATCATTCTAATTTTTAACAATTAATTTAGTCTAAATTCATATACTGCTTAAATAAGTGGACTAACCACTATAAAATCACTATTATCTAGAAAAACGGAGACAACAAAGGTTCCTAACCTCTTTGACCATCATAATATGAATGTGGAGGATGCAAATTTGCAATAAAACAATATTGTCATATTTTTTTAATTTCACTCGAAATTTGTTGGTTAACCCCTACGAAAATATTGAATTTTTCGTTAAATGTTATATATATTGAAGCTTATACTTTTTGTGTTGTTTAAAAGTAGTTAACCACATTCTAAATTTGTATAAATGTATTCTAAACCAACATTAAATGTACATGTACATCATTCTAATTTTTAACAATTAATTTAGTCTAAATTCATATACTTCATAAATAAGTGGACTAACCACTATAAAATCATTATTATCTAGAGAAACAGAGAAAACAAAGGTTCCTAACCTCTTTGAGTTTCATAATATGTAAGTGGAGGATGCAAATTTTCAATAAAACAATATTGTCATATTTTTTTAATATCACTCGAAATTTGTGGGTTAAACCCCTACGAAAATATTGAGTTTTTGGTTAATTTCAATATATATTGAAGCTTATACTTTTAGTGTTGTTTAAAAATATTTACCCATATTCTATATTCTTATTAATGTATTCTAAACACCCTTTCAAGGTAAATGTACATTATTCTAATGTTTAACAATTAATTTAGTCTAAATTCATATACTGCTTAAATAAGTGGACTAACCACTATAAAATCACTATTATCTAGGAAAACAGAGACAACAATGGTTCCTAGCTTCTTTGAGTTTCATAATATGTATGTGGAGGATGAAAATTTTCAATAAAGCAATATTGTCAGATTTTTTTAATATCACTCAAATTTGTGGGTTAACCCCTACGAAAATATTGAGTTTTTCGTTAATTGTTATATATGTTGAAGCTTATACTTTTAGTGTTGTTTAAAAATATTTAACCATATTCTATATTCTTATTAATGTATTCTAAACACCCTTTCAAGGTACATGTACATCATTCTAATGTTTAACAATTAATTTAGTCTAAATTCATATACTGCTTAAATAAACGGACTAACCACTATAAAATCACTATTATCTAGAGAAATAGAGACAACGAAGGTTTCTAACCTCTTTGACCATCATAATAATAGTGTGGAGGATGCAACTTTGCAATAAAATAATATTGTCATGTTTTTTTAATTTCACTTAAAATTTGTGGGTTAACCCCTACGAAAATATTGAGTTTTTTCGTTAATTGCTATATATATTGAAGCTTATACTTTTAGTGTTGTTAAAAAATATTTAACCATATTCTATATTCTTATTAATGTATTCTAAACCACCTTTCAAGGTACATGTACATCATTCTAATTTTTAACAATTAATTTAGTCTAAATTCATATATTGTTTAAATAAGTGGACTAACCACTATAAAATCACTATTATCTAGAGAAACAGAGACAACAAAGGTTCCTAACCTCTTTGACCATCATAATGTGAATGTGGAGGATGAAACTTTGCAATAAAACCATATTGTCATGTTTTTAAGTTTCACTCAAAATTTGTGGGTTAACCCCTACGAAAATATTGAGTTTTTCGTTAATTGCTATATATATTGAAACTTATACTTTTAGTGTTGTTTAAAAATATTTAACCACATTCTACATTCATATTAATGTATTCTAAACCACATTTCATAATACATACACATCATTCTAATTTCTAACAATTAATTTAGTCTAAATTCATATACTGCTTAAATAAGTGGACTAACCACTATAAAATAACTATTATCTGGAGAAAGAGAGACAACAAAGGTTCCTAACCTCTTTGACCATCATAATATGAATGTGGAGGATGAAACTTTGCAATAAAACAATATTTTCATGTTTTTTTAATTTCACTCAAAATTTGTGGGTTAACCCCTACGAAAATATTGAGTTTTTTCGTTAATTGCTATATATTGAAGCTTATATTGTTAGTGTTGTTTAAAAATATTTAACCATATTCTATATTTTTTATTAATGTATTCTAAACACCCTTTCAAGGTACATGTAAATCATTCTAATGTCTAACAATTAATTTAGTCTAAATTCATATACTGCTTAAATAAGTGGACTAACCACTATAAAATAACTATTATCTAGAGAAACAGAGACAACAAAGGTTCCTAACCTCTTTGTCCATCATAATATGAATGTGGAGGATGCAACTTTGCAATAAAACAATATTGTCATGTTTTTTAATTTAACTCAAAATTTGTGGGTTAACCCCTACGAAAATATTGAGTTATTCGTTAATTGCTATATATATTGAAGCTTATACTTTTAGTGTTGTTTAAAAATAATTAACCACATTCTACATTCATATTAATGTATTCTAAACAACCTTTCATAATACATACACATCATTCTAATTTTTAACAATTAATTTAGTCTAAATTCATATACTGCTTAAATAAGTGGACTAACCATTATAAAATCACTATTATCTAGAGAAACAGAGACAACAAAGGTTCCTAACCTCTTTGACCATCATAATATGAATGTGGAGGATGCAACTATGCAATAAAACAATATTGTCATGTTTTTTTAATTTCACTCAAAATTTGTTGGTTAACCCCTACGAAAATATTGAGTTTTTCGTTAATTGCTATATATATTGAACCTTATACTGTTAGTGTTGTTTAAAAATATTTAACCACATTCTACATTCATATTAATGTATTATAAACAACCTTTCATAATACATACACATCATTCTAATTTTTAACAATTAATTTAGTCTAAATTCATATACTGTTTAAATAAGTGGACTAACCACTATAAATTAACTATTATCTAGAGAAACAGAGACAACAAAGGTTTCTAACCTCTTTGACCATCATAATATGAATGTGTAGGATGCAACTTTGCAATAAAACAATATTGTCATGTTTTTATAATTTCACTCAAAATTTGTGGGTTAACCCCTACGAAAATATTTAGTTTTTCGTTAATTGCTATATATATTGAAGCTTATATTGTTAGTGTTGTTTAAATATATTTAACAACATTCTACATTCCTATTAATGTATTCTAAACCACCTTTCATAATACATAAACACCATTCTAATTTTTAACAATTAATTTAGTCTAAATTCATATACTGCTTAAATAAGTTGACTAACCACTATAAAATCACTATTATCTAGAGAAACAGAGACAACAAAGGTTCCTACTCTCTTTGACCATCATAATATGAATGTTGAGGATGCAAATTTGCAATAAAACAATATTGTCATATTTTTTTAATTTCACTCAAAATTTGTGGGTTAACCCCTACGAAAATATTGAGTTTTTCGTTAATTGCTATATATATTGAAGCTTATACTTTTAGTGTTGTTTAAAAATATTTAACCATATTCTATATTCTTATTAATGTATTCTAAACACCCTTTCAAGGTACATGTACATTATTCTAATGTTTAACAATTAATTTAGTCTAAATTCATATACTGCTTAAATAAGTGGACTAACCACTATAAAATCATTATTATCTAGAGAAACAGAGAAAACAAAGGTTCCTAACCTCTTTGAGCTTCATAATAGGTAAGTGGAGGATGCAAATTTTCATTAAAACAATATTGTCATATTTTTTAAAAATCACTCGAAATTTGTGGGTTAACCCCTACGAAAATATTGAGTTTTTTGTTAATTGCTATATATATTGAAGCTTATACTTTTGTTGTTGTTTAAAAATATTTAACCATATTCTATATTCTTATTAATGTATTCTAAACCACCTTTCAAGGTACATGTACATCATTCTAATGTTTAACAATTTATTTAGTCTAAATTCATATACTGCTTAAATAAGTGGACTAACCACTATAAAATCATTATTATCTAGAGAAACAGAGACAACAAAGGTTCCTAACCTCTTTGAGCTTCATAATATGTAAGTGGAGGATGCAAATTTGCAATAAAACAATATTTTCATATTTTTTTTAATATCACTCAAAATTTGTGTGTTAACCCCTACGAAAATATTGAGTTTTTTCGTTAATTGCTATATATATTGAAGCTTATACTTTTAGTGTTGTTAAAAAATATTTAACTATATTCTATATTCTTATTAATGTATTCTAAACCACCTTTCAAGGTACATGTACATCATTCTAATGTTTAACAATTAATTTAGTCTAAATTCAAATATTGTTTAAATAAGTGGACTAACCACTATAAAATCACTATTATCTAGAGAAATAGAGACAACAAAGGTTTCTAACCTCTTTGACCATCATAATATGAATGTGGAGGATGAAACTTTGCAATAAAACAATATTGTCATGTTTTTTAAGTTTCACTCAAAATTTGTGGGTTAACCCCTACGAAAATATTGAGTTTTTCGTTCATTGCTATATATATTGAAGCTTATACTTCTAGTGTTGTTTAAAATTATTTAACCATATTCTATTTTCTTATTAATGTATTATAAACCACACCTTTCAAGGTACATATACATCATTCTAATGTTTAACAATTAATTTAGTCTAAATTCATATACTGCTTAAATAAGTGGAATAACCACTATAAAATCACTATTATCTAGAGAAACAGATACAACAAAGGATCCTAACTTCTTTGAGCTTCATAATATGTAAGTGGAGGATGCATATTTGCAATAAAACAATATTGTCATATTTTTTTAATATCACTCAAAATTTGTGGGTTAATATAATTTTCGTACCCTGTGCAGAATAATATATATCCAACTAATTCAAATTTTAATATAATTTTTTAATCTCAATCTAAATTATTTAATAAGTTTTAGATATTAATAAATCAGAAGATATAATCCACCTTTTTATTATAAGGTAACATGGATAATTTTTTTGGCACAATAACCTAATAAAGTTGTATTAATATTTTAAAATAACATAAATATAATTATACAAATTAAACCAGAAATACCAATTATCAGGAAACCCTATGAAGTTAAACTCTGTTCATCAAAGTCTTTGTTGTATTTTAGTTGAATTTTCCTATTCATCAGATTTTATAGTGACACATATTAACAAAATATATAATAATTAAAAACATATTTCTATTTAATTAAAATTTTCTAAACAAAAAGTAATAAATTATATATATATATATATATATATATCTAAAAATCTGGATTTTTTAAATTATAATAGCAAGAAATTGTATTCTTTGGACTCATATTTTATTTATTGGGAAGATGATTTTGTAACATAAAAGAGAAGAAAGTTTATTTTTACAAATAATAATTAAAACATTAAACGATTTAATATTACTAAAGTAAACATGAGATGAACAAATATATAAAATTATTGTTAAAATTTGATAATACTCGTTAGTAATAATTATCCATGAATCTAATGAAAATATTTATTAAGTTATCACTAAAAATATTTAAAAATAACAATTAAAAATTTATTTATTAAAACTAATGATTCAATCTAAATCATAGAATTAACAAACAAGTTTCTAAAAAATAATAAAATATATGATAAATAAATAAAATAACCTCAAATCATAGGTAACATGACATGTAATCAAAACTAATATGATTTTAAAATATGCCAAATAAATAAAATTATCAATAAAAATTATTAAGGTTACGATAAATATACAAATAACCTAAATTATGGAGAATATGATTAAAAAAAATTAAAATTATTAAAAACATAACAAATAAGCAAATTAGCTAAAAATATAAAAAATATGACAAATAATCTAAATCACCTAAAACTATGAAGAAGATTACAAGTAAGCAAAACTAATATTATTAAAAAATAACAAATAAACAAATTATTTAAAATTATGGATAATATAACAAATAAGCAATAAACAATGACAAATCATCAAAATTAGCTAAAATCATGGAGAAACTGACACATAAGCCAAATCACTTCATAAATAATAGTATAGATAGATAGATCTAAAACCTCGTTATAAATCAAATCACCTCAAACCTTGAATTGAATACACCTCTTTGTCATCAATGAAAAAAAACGAAATTTATCATTGGGGTTATTTGTGAAACAACCAAAGAAATGGGGAAAATAAAATTTGTAGTAAGAAGGTAAAAGAAAATGTCACATAAGAGGGAAAAAAGGTCAAAAAGAAAGGAAAACACACACACCCGGTGGGGATTCGAACCCTCAATCGTTTGATTAGAAGTCAAACGCCTTATCCATTAGTCCACGGGTGCATCCATAGGAATCATATTTATTAAAATAATTATCATTTCTGTTGAATATAAGAAATTGGTTCATGATTCCGGTTATGAAATGATTCAAGTCTGGTTCGATCACGTGTTTGTTAGAATCTACGGGGAAGTGATTGGGAACTGGGAAGATGTTGCTTCAACGGTGATGGAGAAGTGTGAAAAGCTTAGTAAGAGTGTAAACAAGATCGCTAATCTCAAGAAGAGGTATCAGCTAAAAGGGCACAGGATAAACAGTGGTGGAACATCAGCTAGCTATTGGCCTTGGTTCAAGAAGATGGAAGAGATTGTAAGAAGTTCCTTGGCTACTAAAGGTGCGTCTGGTGAAGATAGAAGTGGTAGGTCTCTGGGGAATACTGTGAAGCCAACAAGGAGTTAATGCAGAGAACGTTGTAGTGTTCTTGCTCTCTCTTTACACTTGTGGAATGAGGAAATCCGGAGGAGAACAAGGCCAGGCCCGGCCCTGGGCTAAAGCTCAGCAAGCAATGGCTTTAGGCGCCAAAAATTAATAATAATTAAGGGCACCAAAATTTCTGATATGTTCTCAATGGTGCAGTGGTTACAGCTATATGTTCTTCTCCAACGTGTGCTATGTTCGAAGTCCCATCCCAAGTATCCTTCTCCGCTTTGTCCCTTTTATAGGCGTGTAACTTTAGTTTCTTTTTTTATTAGACATATATACTATTTAACATATTTATTATATTTGAATAAATGCTCTATGTCGCTTGATTTATGGTTGCTGGAATTTTTTGCTTTTCCCAATTCTCATATCATTCTTATCTCTATATTCTGTTTGTGATTTTATACTGATTTAGTAATTATAAAATTTACAGTTAATGAAATTTTACAAGTTAAAATTAACCTAATTTGAAAAAAATTACAATTGTTCTTTAACAATGTTGTCAGAAAAAACAATAAAATCTGTTGAAACATTTAGTCAAAAAAAAACTGTTGAAATATTTTAATTTCTAACAAAAATATATAGTAATTATCTAAATACAGAAATTAATGTTCAAAAAAACACAGAAATATTTTATTCATATACCACTAATAGTTCCATTTTAGTTGCTGGTTTTTTGAAATTGAAGTTTATAAAGTATAATCTATGTTTTTAATATTTACAGAATCTTGAGTGAAGCCATAGCCGCCAATTGTTAGATCTTTCCTTTAAGATTATTTTGGTGTTTATGGTTTTTTCTTTTTCCCTGTTTGTTTCTAGGGGTTTCAGTTTTCATAACTTTGTACCACCTTTTGAGTTAAGACATTTTTTAAAAAATATTTTATATTTTATTACATATTTTAAAAGTGATAAAATATCTATAAATAAGGGGCATTATTTTTTTCTATGCTTTAGGCGCCATCAAAGTCCGGACCGGCACTGAACAAGGCCATTGCTAAAGTGACACGAGCACAACCTTGCATTGAGAGTCTTGACGTGTTATCCAAGGAAGGTCTTTTTTCGCCACCAATTTATATAGCACCACTCTTTGAGACTTTTGGGTTTGTTTGGTATTAGTTACATGATGTGATGTAATATAATCTAATCTCCTTTGTCTTTGAATTTATATAGAGCCCTTTTATATTTAGAAAATAATTATATATAATAGAGCCTTTCATTTGCCAATCCACTGCTAAGCTATATACCTCAAGATTTAGACATAGTGCTCAGTTAAATTGAACATAGATGTTTTTTTTCTTGATAAGTAAAATTTGAACATAGATGTTGTGTAGTGCTAGTTGCATGGATTTGTTCTAAAGAGATTTGGAAAAACCTTTTGACAAAAGAAACTTGGCCTCACTATTCTCTAAATATATTAGACTCTCTCCAACAAAGTAATTAACGCTCGAACTTTTATGTCTCAAATCCGAATATTCTTTTTATTCCTCACGCCAAATTAAAGAACATACCATGTGAGTTACATTACAAACATGATAAAGAAACATAACATAGAAAAGAGAGATATTACAAAGTACGTAGTTCATAATCTGCTGATTCCGAGGGGAACCGAAGCTTGCCAAAGGATAGAAGTTGCCCAATTTTCTAGAGGGGAGATAAAGAAAACTTGCTGTCTCTCCATCATCAGCCTTCTGCAGTCTTCATTGCTCCATATCTTAAAACACTTTCCTTACATGAACACAAAATCACTTTAACTAGACATTAATTAGTAATCTCTTTTTTAGACCATTCCCATGAAGATATAAACCTCTAGATAAATCAGAGGTTTTTCTCTTCTTCAACTTAGGGGATGGCCATTCTCTTTTGATTTACGGTGTTCTGCCAAATTAAGAGAAGGTTTCAATAATGGAGGCTTGCTAGGGGTATTTATAGATTTTTATTTATTTTTCTTTGATCTGTGCTACTTTTTTGTTTGTCTATAGTCATCAAAACATTTAAAAAGATACACTGAAAACCCATCTTAGTGTTCTTTCCATTTTTTCTCGTAACCTTTTCATACTTTTTCTAAGAAATAAGCTTATTAAAACAGTGAATCAATATATATCATGTTTGTTAATGTTGTTTATAAAGGATATTCTTTTGTATCATAGATGGATGCAATATGTTATTTTGGTATACACGTAGTTATTAGATATTGCATGCTGAATAACAAAATACACAATAACACGTTTTTTTTTTTGGTAAAATTACACAATAACACGTTGTTAAGGGGAATAATCGTATAGTGTAACGAGTGTTGGGAATATTTTTAAAAAAAAACTTCTAAGTGGAAGTGGAAGCAGATGATGCTGGAATCAAGGGGAGTCTTACGTGAATATGCTTGGAATTTTGGATCATCTTATGGAATATGCCATTCACCTGGATTGCCTTTTTCAGTAGTATACACTCATGATTCATATGATGACATCTGCAAAATTCAGGGTTTTTTTTTAACGTCTGAGTTTGAATTGATCGAAACAAAGAGGCAACCCTCCAAAAGGAATACCATGCCTTACATCACAAGGTCATGGTCATAATAAAGCAGTGCGACATCATTCTAAAATAAGAACCCCAGTCACAACTAACTATTTTCTCTATTGATACGATCATGAAGCCATGCCGGGCCTCCCAAAGCTAAGTAGGAATGAAGCCGACCATTCCGCAAGAGGCTCTTAGCAATGTCTCGAGCTAAACCATTAGCCGTCACCTTTTCCTCTTCAAAAGAGACACTAACAAAAGAGCTCTTCAAATTATTGATCTGTGCTAACAAGGCTCGATAATTCAGGTTTATAGCTAGTTCTTTACCATACACTTAATTAGGTAATGTAAACTACCCGAGATGTCAGGAATGTATAATTTCTTTTTAGAATGTTATTAATCCTTGAGATACAAATATTATAGTTGTATATAGTTTTCTCTTCTAACAAAGTTTTAACCAATTAATTAACTTGCTAAACATACTTTCGTTAAATATTTAAAACTTAAATTCACTATTAATATATATATGTTTGCTTATAATTCACTATTACTATTTGGAAAAGTGCAAAAACTTAATATAGTATATGCAATATTTAAACTATATTTTTTGTCAGTTTTCGAAACAATAAACCCAGGTACTAGCCGATAGAAAAGGTTTTCTGAAAACCACATCTATTTTAACCTGGTTTGGTCTACGTGAAAAAAGTAACGTTTTCATTATTTTCAATCAAGTTTTTTTTTATAACCTGGTATCATCGTATCTGCTCGGACTACAAGTTCTTTCTTATTCATTCCTATCTTATTGCACTACAATAGCAGGTAAGTATAGTTCAATTTTCTTGAATAGTACACTAGTATATGAAATCCACCTTCTGTGGTTGTATACTTGTATTGTAACTAAATTGATTTCACATGCAGTTTGACGTCCTAAGAAAAAATGAAAATTTTGATCCACCTTATGGGATTCTTCCCAAGTTATACAGCAAAAAAAGAACATGACCCGAGATTGCAATATACATGTATTAGAAGAAGAAAACCGTTTATTGGTTCTTTGGCAAGAAATAATCTATCATTGGTTGAGGTTCAGTAATCGGTTTTCTCTCGACTTAAAACGAAGAAGACATCATTTCTGTTCAAAGCCCAGATTATTACAGGCTCATAAAAGGCCCACGACGAGTTGCAAATAATAAATGCAACTTGGGTTCGAAAGACCCACATCGGAGAACTGATTAAAGTTATCAACTGAAGGTGTACTATAAATAGAGACGCTCTCACCTCTTCATAATTCACGCAGCCATGTGGTGAGCACAAAGCGAACTATTCTTTCGCCTTTTACTAAAGAATACCGTGTGCTCTCCATGCCAATTGGCATACGTTTATTTTTGGAGGGTCCCGCTTACGAGTGGGCCCAACAACTAATAGTTCCAAAATTTATCTGGGTTAAAACACTTCACCCGGTTTACTTTATTTGGTTAAAGGATATATGAAATTATTTACTATATCTAACCGTTGTCAGAAACCGTCACTATTACTTAAATGATTCAATTGATTAAATAAAATTAATATTGTCACGACACCATCCATATAGTATATATAGTAGACAAATAATCTTGTAAATTTTGTTTGGTATCTAAATACAAAATGACAAAGATACGAAGGAATAATTCGATGGATATTTATATGTATATTACGGGGTTAATATTTTAAATTCAGTTATTTCAGGTCAATATATTTACTGTATGTGTATATGTTTGCTGAGGATTGTGGTACACTGTACAGAATTGAAAGTGACAGGATAACGAATGCATGATCGGGTGTGTTTGTACTTTGTACGATGTTTCTGAAATCAAACAAGAGCATGATGTTCTGTCCCTTTAATATCTTAAATGTTTGTTACAATGCTTCTGTCTCTTTAATATCTAAATGTTTGTTGCAATACTGTGAATATTGATTTTTTTGCAATACTGTGAATATTGATTTTTTTGCAATACTGTGAATATTGATACTCGTTCAACCATCATGTTATTATGTATTAGGTCTAAATCTAATAGACTGCCACAAACAAATAAAAAAGATTTGAGACACTAACACGATTTAACTATTACGTGAAATTAAATGCATTATTCATGAATACATACACATACAACCTTTGCTTTTGGTCCATTTACATATCCAAAAGAGAATCTATATGTAAACAACACTTATCCTAATAGATTTACCACTTATAGATCTGAAATATTATAGATTGATGTATCATTCATATGTTCAAAATATTCTTCATCAATATTCGATCATTCGTCATTGTGTATGTTATATATGTACGAATATATATGTATTCTTTTTCGTACCTACACTATGGATGAAAATCAAAGTTTTATTAAATATAGAGAAATTTACTAAGATGACACTAATTAATAGTGTTATTACTAGAATGACTCATATTTTTTGAAAATTATTAGAAAGTTTTTCTGGTTGAAGATACAGTTTACATATCAATGTATAATTCAGTTACGAAAACATGTACACTGGTGTCCACCAGTAATGTTATTTTGACAACTGCAACGATGATAGCATTCGTCTCCAGTTTCGGCTATGCAATCAATGGAAGCCTTATATGGATCTGGATCACATCTTCCGCTGCCAATGTAATCAAGTTGTGGCGCACATTTTTCTGCCTCCACTATTTTATATCAACACCAAAACATTAGCTGGTATATAATAAAACTGATAACGCAATAAATACAAGTTTGTATAAAACATATACCATCAAAATGTTTTCAATCGAAACCATATATATATATGTCTGTGTATATGTTACCTTTTGTAGTATGCAGAACGAAAAACATGAGAACACAAGAAACCACAACCAAAGTAGCAGATTTCATGATGCAAAATTTAATAAATGACTTTTTTCTTCTGAATTGTTTTGTTTATTTGGTACTGAATATTTTCTCATCACCATTGCTTGTATATATAAGAAAAACACACAAAGATATTTTCAATTCTTGCTTAAATTAAAAGGTAATAAAATTATATTTGACCAAAATAATTAATTCGGCAATAAATTATATTTGACTTAAAAAGTAGTCTAGATTTGCATATCTATACATATTAATTATGCATTTGTCTATTTATGCATCCATATCAGCATCTGTGTACTAATAATAATTATAATTTGGCTTTATTTGAATATATATATATATATAATCAACAATATATAGAATAACTTATTTCATTATTTATATATGAAATAAAAGGCGGAAACTGTAGTTATTTGCTGCACCTTTTGTCAAATAAATATCGTTGTGCAAAAGCTTCTGGTTTAGCGAGTGGTCCAAAGGAAATGCAGTGGACAGGGAGCTATGGCTATCAGTATCCTTCCATTGATCTTGAGGATGGGTTCGGAGCGAGAAGAAACAGGCGTCAGATGGTGATCAGGCGACACAAAATTGTTGCGTGTATGAATCAAACGCCTTCTTTTTCTCCATCATCGAAAGGGGTTAAAGGTAAGTTATGATTATGAGTACGAACCGAGTTTTTGTTTTGGGTGGTGATGATGATGATGCACCAAGTGGTAGTCTTTCTGATTCTAAGGCATTGGGAGATGAAACTGGTGAAGAGGAAGATGAAGTGAAACCATCAAAGTGGAACTCAGGCTTCATTTCTATAAAGATGTTCAACGCCCTAAGTCACTTGGATTTTGTTCTAGATTTCTCCACTGACACTGAAGAGACGTGTCCATCAAGCAATAGCGCTAGAAGGAAAACATGTATTTTTCTTCTGGGAAACATTTGAAACGTGTCTCCCAAGTCATTGGTGGCTCTGGTTCAGCAAGAATAATTAAGAGACAAAAGATTAGGAGCCTTTGAGCAGCACACAAGAGGAGGTTCGTGGATGATGGCGAGAATGGTTTTTTTTTTCGATGGCTCTGGTTTGGGAAGAGAATTACAAGGCATAGTCAGTGCTTTGGTCGCTGTAAGACATCCTAGAGCACGTGGATTAAAGCGCTGAAGGCTAAAGATTTTAAAAGTTTTTTTTTCAGTTGTTTCTGTGAAAAAGAATAGAGAAAAGTAATCAATGGTTTTTAGTATCTCTAGTGCTGAAAAAATGTAAAAGACATTATGTTGATTGATCTTTACCATCAATGCATTCAACTTTATAACTTTCCAGTCTTTTGTAACCAAAAGTTTATAATTTTCCCTATTGCCATCTTTCACTTGTACGCCAATTTCATTAGAATTGCTATAAGACATGATTCAATTTTATTTGCATCCAAAGTTTTATAGGACCAAAATAGTCATTTATATTTGTCCAAAGAAAATGAAGAGGTTTATAGTGTTATAACTTATAATTGAGTCATTAGTCCAAAGAAAATGAAAAGGTTTCATAATGTTATAATATTAGTCCAAAAGCTAAAGATTTAACTTAAAGAACTTTTTAATACTTTAATTCCAAAAGAGTATTTATTATATTAGTCCAAAAGCTAAAGGTTTAACTTAAATAACCTCTTTGTAATACTACAATTCCAAAAGATATTATTATAGTAATCATTGATGATTTATACGAAAAACACACATTGATGATTTATATTTTGATTTACAAAAGGACACATAAAATGATGAGATCAAATAATAATGACATTGAAATAATAATAGTGAATCATGTGTTAATCGGAATACATCTTTAACATTTTCGTCATTTTCATATAGCAATTATCGTAAAGTACACACTGGTATTCAAAATATACAGCAATAACTAATATGGCATTTTCATATCGAAATAATCGTTAATTTTCTTCGTACTTTCGTATATTGCACATGTGATATATCTCATTTAAGGTAAATAGATATATTCTGTTCAAAATAAATAAATTTCTTAAAATACAGCATTTAATTAAAAGTATATGTTTCAAATAAGTCAGTGGCAATACATAGTAAATACTTTAAAACTTTAAGGGTTCTTCAGAAAAGGTCTTTCAGTTTTAATTGTATTGATGTAAACTAACCGAGATGTCAAGAATGTTATAATTTCTTTTTTGAATATTATTAATCCTTGAGATACAAATATTATAGTTATATAGTTTAATCTTCTAGCAAAGTTTTAATCAATTAACTTGCTAAACGTATTTAAAACTTAATTCACTATTAATATATATATACATATATTTGCCTATAATTCACTATTAAGGTTTGGAAAAGTGTAAAAACTTAATATAGTATATACAATATTTAAACTATATTTTTTGTGATGTTACAAAAAAAACTATATTTTTTGTCAGTTTTTCGAAACAAAAATCAGGTACTAGAAGGTTTTCTGAAAACCACATCTATTTTAACCTGGTTTGATCTACGTGAAAAGGTAAAGTTTTCATTATTTTCAAACAAGTTTTTTTTATGACCCGGTATCGTCATAACAGCAGGTAGTATAATTCAGTTTTCTTAAATAGTACAGTAGTATATGAAATCCACCTTCTATGGTTGTATACTTGTATTATATCTAAATTGATTTCACATGTAGTTTGACGTCCAAAGAAAAAATGAGAGTTTTGATCCACCTTATGGGATTCTTCCCAACTTATACAGCAAAAAAAAAAGAACATAGACCTGAGATTGCAATATATTAGAAGTAGGTTAATATGTACCACTTATAGATCTGAATTATTATAGATTAATGTATCATTCATATGTCCAAAATATTCTTCATCAATATTCAATTATTCGTCATTGTGTATGTTATATTTGTACGAATATATACGTGTATATATATACTCCCTCTGTCCCATTTTATGTGGTTTTTAAGAGTTTTTATTTTGTCCCAAAATAAGTGATGTTCTCACTAATCTAGATAATATTTAATGTTAGTTGAAATTTTTGACCAATTACAAAATAGTGTATCTTTATTTAATTGGTTGAACATTTATATTTAATGTCATTTTTATACAATCAAGATAAATTATATAGAATTTTGTACTTTCTTAATCTTTGTGAAAAAAGCTTAAAATTCACTTAAAATGGGACAGAGGGAGTATATATTATATTTTTCGTACCTACACTATGGATTAATATCTAAGTTTTATTAAATATATTTTAGTTATGAAAATACAGTTTACATATCAATGTATAATTCATTTATGAAAACATGTACACTGGTGTCCACCAGTAATGTTATTTGTACAACTGCAACGAGGATAGCATTTGTCTTTAATTTCGGATACGCATTGCATGGCAGCCTTCTTTGGATCTGGATGACATCTTCCGCTGTGAAGGTAATCAAGTTGTGGCGCACAATCTTCTGCCCCCACTATTTTATATCAACAACAAATTATATTAGCTGGTATATAATAAAATTGTTAGTGCAATAAATACAAGTTTGTATAAAACGTATACCATCAAAATGTTTTCAATCGAAACCTATATATGTATATGTTACCTTTTGTATTATGCAGCACGAAAAACATGAGAACACAAGAAACCACAACCAAAGTAGCAGATTTCATGATGCAAAATTTAATAAATGACTTTTGTGTTTCTTGTGAATTGTTTTGTTTATTTCGTACTGAATATTTTCTCATCACCATTGCTTGTATATATAAGAAAAACACACAAAGACATTTTGAATTCTAGCTCAAATTAAGAGGTAATAAAATCATATTTGACCAAAATAATTAATTAGGATAATAAATTATATTTGACTTAAAAGTAATCTAGATTTGCATATTTATACATATTAATTCTGCATTTTCTCTTTTTATGCATCCATATCAGCATCTGTGTGCTAATAATAATTACAATTTGGCTTTATTTGGATATATTATATAAAGTCAACAATATATAAAGTTGGTTATAAAACTTATGACTATTATGTTTATCTAGTTATAAATGACTATTAGGCCTTGGCATTCGGATATCCATTCGGATACGGGTCGGTTCTTTCGGGTATCGGGTTTTTCGGGTTTTGAAACTAAGTCCCATTCGGGTATTATAAATTTTCAGATCGGATTCGAGGCGGATCCTCTCGGGTCCGGGAGGGTTCGGTTCTGAAACATAAAATCCTGAAAAATAACCAAATAACCAAAGTATCTAAAACGGATTTGGGTATTTGTACCCAAACTAACCAAAGTACTCGATTCGGTTCAATTTTTGTATCCAAATTACTCGAAAATAACCAAAAGTAACCATTAAACACAATTTTGTTTGAGTAATTTTTATCCAAACTATCATATATTTTATCCGAAAATACTCAAAACTACCGAAAATAACTACTTGTCTCTGATATCTACATTTTCAAAGCTCTTGGCTAAGTTTGTTGCCACTTGTTAGTGTGGTCTCTATTTTTTGTGTCAAAAAACTGTTGGCTAAGTTTGTTGCAACTTTCAACATGTAATAAAAAATAGACGAAAACAACTCCACATAACATAGGGTACTCTCTCGCTCTTTCGCATCTTCATCTTTCAGAGAGATTTTCCTTTTTTGTTTTTTTTTTGTTCTTCAATGTAGATCAAATTTATGAAAAGAGCATTGATTAAAATGTCAAACAAAGTTTCTGATAAACTTAAAAACACTATGAAAAGATCAGGGTATCACTTTCCGAGACTGAATTCGATTGAGAACTTGAAATATTAAAAAAGGATGATCTCTTAGTTGTAGAGATCATCATCATCCGCAGCAGCTGCTGCCGAGGTGGCAAAAGGATCAGCGACTCCAGTGGTTGCACCTGAACCAGCAGCATTAGTCTCGAACCTAAACTCAGAGCCAAACCCTCTAGACTGCTGCAGCGTCTGAGCAAAGGCTTGGTACTTCCTGATGTCTGCATCGCTCACACTCCTGCGCGCATACTTCATCGACTCCTCAAAGTGTGCAGCTTTGATCTCTGACACTTCATCCACTCCATCCTCCTCCATGGCCTCTGGGTTCTCGCTCCTCCTCTTCTCCTTTTCAATGTCCTGCAACAAAACTTAAAACTTAGCAACAAACTCGAGACTCAAACAGCAGTTTCAACTTTAATAAGAATTAACAAAACGCACCTTCTCGATGTTTTCTCTGATGGCGTATTTGCAAGCCCTCTGGCAAATCTCAGTGATATCAGCACCACTGAATCCCTGCGTGTACTTAGCCAGAGCGTTGATGTCAACATCTTTAGCAATAGGAGACTTCCTCAAGGCGGCCTTGAAGATATTGAGACGTGAATCCTCGTCTGGCAGTGGAATGTAAATGAGCTGGTCGAGCCTTCCTGGACGGAGAAGAGCAGAGTCAATAATGTCGGGTCTGTTGGTCGCTCCGATGATGAAGACGGTCTTTTTAGCGTTCATGCCATCCATCTCGGTCAAAAGCTGGTTCAGGACTCTATCCGCTGCACCGCCAGCATCACCTCCGCCTCCACCACCTCTCTGAGTCGCAATGGAGTCGAGCTCATCAAAGAAGAGAACACACGGAGCAGACTGACGTGCCTTGTCAAAGATTTCACGGACGTTGGCTTCACTCTCTCCAAACCACATGGTGAGAAGCTCAGGACCTTTGACACTGATGAAGTTTGCTTGGCACTCGTTGGCTATGGCTTTGGCCAAAAGTGTTTTACCACATCCAGGAGGACCGTAGAATAGGACTCCCTTTGATGGAGACATACCGAACTTCTCAAACTTCTCTGGGTGCTCCACAGGGTATTGAACTGTCTCCTGGAGCTCTCTCTTGACATTCTCAAGACCTCCAATGTCATCCCAAGAAACATTTGGAACCTCCACAACCTGCAATACGAAGAAAGTTTGGAATGAGATTTAAGTGAAATTACAGGTTGTGATCTCGTTCTAAGTGCAGTGATGTAAACACTCACAGTTTCGCGGAGTGCGGATGGGTTGCTGTTTCCGAGAGCAGTGTGGAAGTGTTCATTGGTCACTGCCATGGAGTTGAGGATTTCAGCATCTATGGAGTCATCTTCCAAATCAATCACATCCATCTTCTCCCTGATGCATTGCAGGGCAGCTTCTGTGCACAGAGCTGCAAGATCAGCACCTACATAACCATGTGTGTCCTTGGAGATCCTTTCAAGATCCACCTGAAACAAATAACACAAGAAGAGTTTGGCTTCAATAAATATTACAGTTAACAAACCCATGCAAAGCTAGAATAAGAAACTTACATCTTCAGCAAGCTTCATGTTCTTTGTGTGGATCCTGAGAACTTCAAGACGTCCAATCTCATCAGGAACACCAATATCAATCTCCCTATCAAATCTTCCAAACCTCCTCAAAGCTGGATCAATACTGTTGGGACGATTGGTTGCTCCCATGACAATAACATGAGCACGAGATTTAAGCCCATCCATCAGCGTAAGGAGCTGAGACACAATCCTCCTCTCAACCTCTCCATTAGTCTTCTCTCTTTTCGGTGCAATAGAGTCAATCTCATCAATGAATATGATGGAAGGAGCGTTCTTCTCAGCCTCCTCAAACGCTTTCCTGAGGTTGCTCTCACTCTCACCAGCCAGCTTTGACATGATCTCAGGACCATTGATACAGAAGAAAAATGCACCAGTTTCATTAGCCACGGCACGAGCAATCAAAGTCTTTCCAGACCCAGGTGGTCCGTAAAGCAGAATTCCCTTCGGTGGCTTCACACCAATCGACTTGAACAGCTGCGGGTGCCTCAAGGGAAGCTCAACAAGCTCCCTGATCTGAGCCATCTGCTTCCTGACACCACCAACATCATCATAACCCACTTCATCTAGCCTTTCCTCATCCTCTCTCTTGACTGGCTCACCCTCACAGAATATCTCAGTGTCAGGAGCAACCACACAGTACTCAGCAGGATCTGTCTCTATAACTTTAAACTCCACACTCCTCATCCCTCCTCTGACTAGGAAGAGATCACCCTTCCTCACAGGGCGATATGCCTCCAGGAAATAAGCTGTTGAAACAAAAACAAAATGTATTCAAATAAACCAAACCATACATATAAATTATAAACAGTATCCCAAAAGAAAAACAAAAAGACAGCTTACGTTTCAGGTAAGCATCAAAGAGGTTTCCAGTAACTCCTTCAACTGTGTCATCAACAGGCAAGATGTGCACACGCTTTCCGTACTTGACATCAGGGCACTGGTGAACAGAGATAACATCTCCGAGCCTAACCCTCAAATTAGACCTGACCACTTTGTTCATCCTGATCTTTGGCTCCTCACATGATTCATCAGCAAGAGCAATGCACACAGTGTCCTTCCTCTTCTTACCCTGTAAACACAAAAAACCAAATGAGAAATTCACACAGAGCAAGACAATCATCAAGACAGCATAAGTACACTAAAGAAAAGCCTACAAGACCCAACCTTGATGAGAATGGTATCACCACGGAAGAGCTGGAGCTTCTCCATGGTTGCAGGGTGGAGAGAGACAACGGAGTTATCATCGTTGATGGCCTCATCGACGACAAGTCTGTTCGGAGACTTCTTCCTCTCCAGAATAGCTGTACTGAAATCCTTCTTCGATTTCCTGAGAAAAAGGATCAAGCTTTGAAGTTTATACACTAGATCAACCAAAAACCCTAATCGAGAAATCGAAAATAGATCGGAAGAATCGGAAAAATCAAAATCGGGGATCTGGGTAACTTACGAGTCTGAAGATTCAGCTGGGTTCGACATGATTGAATCGAGATTAGAGCGATTGAGAGAGTTTTTCTCAGAAAGTTGAGAGCTTTAGGGTTATTATCTGGGAGAGGAGATGGGATTGTGAGAATGGGATCTGAAAGAGTAGAGAGATCGTCGGAGATTATAATATCTCTATGTTTCTTGTTGGAAAAGATAGAACTTATTTTCCTTTTCCTTTTTTTTTCTAATCTTTCTAGAAATATCAGAACCGACCCCTATTGTTTCTTTTTTTCTCGAACCTGTACACTAATTATGTTCTAGAAGTAACAACTCCAATTTTATACATAAGCGTAAGCATGAGGATTCGGATAGTTCTGAGTAATTCGGTTCAGGAAATTTGGTTTTAGGTTAGTTCCGTTCAATATAAAGTTTACTGAATTAACCTGAAATAAAAAAGTTCAGTTCAGTGTTTGGTTTTTGAAAATTATGCCAAAGTTGATTTTGGTTATATTTTGGTTTAATTTTATTAAAAAGATCGGATAAATTTGATTATTTTTGGTTAAATATGGTTAGTTTGATTGTTTTGGTTAGTTCAATTTAAAATTTGGTTAGTTCAGTTTAGTTTTTGATATATTTTAATTATAATTTAATTGAAGTAATGCGTTCCAAACCGAACCTAAAACTAGAACCCAAAACTGAATCTTTTCAAAAAAAAAAAAAACTACTGAACCGAACTGATTTTTTTAGTCCCTGTATCGAATTGGATTAACCAAAAATTTTGGTTCGGTTCAAAATCCCAGCCTTTTACATAAGGAATATAAGATACTTAACTACAAGTCTCTACAAAAGTAAAACTATGATTGTTTTCTCTTTTTCTTATCCATGTTTGTGGTAAGATTTACTTAAGGTAGTTTGACACATACTTTACATACACGGAAGCATCAGTTTTGGAACAAAACTCCTGAGTCCTGATAAGCTATATAACATATCTTGGCAACTCAGTTGTGGTTACAATACAAACGTCAAAACTACAACATTCAGCATCTTTCACAAAATCTTCATTTATAAATAGGTATGTATATGAGCTACATCTTGATCCCCATTGTGAGACTTCTCGGTTTGTAACAAGAGGGTTGACTCTTAAGCAATCAACAAGCTCTTACAGTCTTTGGGTTCCATAACTTGCCAAACCAACCACCTTCACCACCTCCACCACCATTGTTCCTCGTCTCTAAAACCTTCTTCTTTTTCCCTCCCACATCCCTAGAAGTTTCTAAACTCTTCAAGGGAACTAGCTTCGGGCTAGTACCACTCCCTGAAGGCGCTTCCACAATCTTGGTCACCATCTCCAACACTTCACTCATCTTGGGACGTGCCTTTGGGTTCCTAACCAAACATCTGTTGGCCACAACTGATAGCTTCTGTACGGCTTTCAGAGTGTACTTCCCCTCGAGTCTCGGGTCTAGTATGAGTTTGAACTTCTTTGTGTCTGATAGGTAAGGTCTCACCCATTCAAGAAGCTTCTGCTCTCCGTTAGGTTTGTTCCTGTCTACTGGTCGCCTCCCTGTGATAAGCTCGTAGATGAACACTCCATAGCCCCACACATCGCTTTTGGATGTGAGACGGCCCGTTTTAATGTACTCAGGAGCTGCATAACCCATTGTACCTACAACCTAACAAAGAGAAAGTAACTAGTTACAAAAACACCATGTTCAAGAAATCCATTTAAAACGGTTTTAGATCGATTTAGAATAATTTTTAATCAGTTTAAAACGGTTTAGACTAGTTTGAATTGTATAAATCGGATTTAAAGAAACTTGTTTCAGGTTCTGGCCAATTTCCCGCCTAAACCGATTTCTAGAACATTGCAAAAACATTACTAAAATCTAAAAAAGTGAATGCAGAGAACTTACATCAGTAGTAACATGAGTTAGTCCTTCAGATGGACCTAAACGAGCCAAACCAAAGTCAGAGAGCTTTGCTTTCCAGTCCTCATCCAAAAGAATGTTCGAGGACTTAAAGTCTCTGAATATTATCTATTGAAAACAACAGAGATCATCAAAGTTAGTAAAGAGAGAACAATGAGATCGATTCAAGTCAATAGTGTAGCAGAGAGTCATGACAGATTACCTGAAACTCCATTTGCTCATGCAGGTATGTTAAACCACGAGCCGCATCTTGCGCGATTCTCAACCTTAGATCCCAAGTAAGAACTGTAAGCGATCTAGGGGATAAGTGGAACTCCACGCTTCGGTTTGGCATGTATTCATAAACCAAAAGACGTTGGATCCCACGCTCATCATCTTCTGCACAGTAACCAAGCAGCTTCACCAAGTTTGTATGCTCGACCACACCAAGAAAGTTCACTTCCGTTACCCATTCTTTATGCCCCTGCAAGAAAACCAAGAAAATGAGATAATAGAACATTAGACATAATATATGTTTTGATGGACCAAATCCACCAGATGGATCCATTCGATTAGTATGATATTGTCCACTATCACGGTTCTCGGGATAGATTCTCTCTAAAAGTATTCTTTAGTTCATACTAAGTGGAATTGGACCAGATATATATATATATATATTAGATTTTATTCAGTTTAATATTCGATGTGGTCTATTTATTCTTAAGGGTATACATAACTGATCAAGCATGAGAACTAAGACGAGAGACTTGCCTGCAACCCTCTTTTACCGAGCTGCTTAACCGCAACTTCGATTTTGATCGACGGATCTTCCAAGTCCCTCACAGTTCCCCTGAAGACACAACCGAACCCTCCTTCACCAATCATAACAGAACGGCTGAAGTTCTTGGTTGCAGCCTTGAGATCAGTAACGCTGAACTCTCTGAGATCACTCGCTCTAGCAGACATTGAAGGAGGGTACGAGTTCTTCCTCCCCATGGACGACTCCGTGCTCGTGCCAGAGGCGTCTCGAGAGTTGAAATCCGACCCGCTTCGGTTTATGTCGCGGTCGGAGAAGTTAGATGTCAGTGACGAGAGGGTCTTGTGTTCTTCTTTAATCTTGTCGCCACCGCCGGAGAACTTGAAACACTTCATTGTTCGAGAAGAAGAAGAAGATGAAGTTATGGTTATTTGAAATGGGTTTATGATAGAAGATATGAGAGAAGATATGAGGCAGAGTGGTTTTTAAGAAGAGAAGCTTGGAAGAAAGAGAAGTTGAAGACGACGTCACACGGCAAAGAACAAAAAAGTCTTTGCAGATAGTAGCCAAGTCAGCAGAAGAAAGAATTTTAATTGGATAGTTGAGAATAAAATGATTGTAATTGTATAATGTTTCTAAAAAAGAATTATATTATTTATGGACAAAAAAAGGAATTGTGGAAAAACGTTGTTCTTCCTTTGACATTTTCAACATTAAGGTGTTTGAAAAAGTTGCCAAAAAATCAGTGAATCTGATCATTCTTTTTTGTATTATGATGATTTTATTTAAGTAGTAAAACTGTGGGTTTGGTAGTTGTTACGTTTTAAAGTAACTTTGTTGATATAATTTACTGTTTCTTTTATCTTCTGTTTCAACATCGTTGTTGCATCAACATTTGATTTCGAGTATGTACTCTACATGTTGTTCTTTTTTTTTTGCTAAAAAACTCTACATGTTGTTGATTAGAAAAATGTTTAATAATAGTTTCAGAAGAGACGATGGTGACAGAACTACAACAAATAATTTGAACCACAATCTATATGATTAAATGCCAAAATAATATAATAGATTTGTATTGTTTCATGACACTAAGCATGGTTCTATATTAATCTTATTTTATCATAGTTTATAATAGATTATCATGAGATTTGAAGTGGGGAAGTTAGTAAAAGGGAACTTGGGAGTCACCAAGGAGATTTTCCCCAAATTTCCCAAATCTTCCTAGAACCTTGATTACATAAACTTAATAACAAAGTTCAACATTTTCACAACAAAAAAAATATCAATCAAAAGAAATCCTCGGTTTCGGTTTCCGATTTATCTATCGATTTCTTAAAATTGGTTAGATAAATTGAACCACTTGTTAGGCAACCTTAAACCTTGGTAACTTAACTCATTTTGTTTTTAGCAAAAAAAAAAAAAAAAAACTTAACTCATTTTGTACTAACACAACATTTGTCGTGTTGCTTACTTGCTTACACTAAGTTTGAATATTGTATTCGACTTGACACAGCTCTACCTCAAAATATCGCAACTTCACGTACCAGTAGATGATAAACAGTTTCTAGAAAGAAAAAGAATGTATAAAAGTCAAAGCTATTGGATACTCAAAAGGTCAAAGTAAACAGACTTTAACGAGTCAGATTGGTCCAACTCCTACCCTACATTATGAGAAACATCCCAAACTAGACAAACCTGTCCTATCCAATCATCCCCATCATTCATTCTAAATATATTCTATAGAATTTGTTCTATGCACCGACCTAAAATAGGTTCTACGAACTTTGCTTAGCGTATCCAGTAGTATCCAATAGAAGTTATAGAACTCTTTAACCAAGACAACTTGAACTCAAGTTATGAAATGGTCTTAGCTACAATAACAAAAGGTTATAGAATGTGGACTAAGTCAATGATTATGGTAGAAAATAAAACTGGAATTGGGTTCAGAAGTTATTTCCCTTTCAACTTGAAAATATATGAAACTAATCATCCAACTTAAAATTCACAGAACTAAGCATTGACAAATATATGAATACAAACTTTTGATATTGAAAAATAAATAACTGAAGCTTTGGCTTTGGTGGAGCTTAATTATCAAAAACAGGTTACAACAGGTACGCATTTTAAACGAGGATGCAACAAGCCATGATCATTATACTATATCACTCAGCCTAGGCTCGTAAAGATATTTATTTTCTCTAATTTTTTATTAATCCATAGAAATTCTATTAAAGGATAATAACAAAACAAGCCAAAAACAACACTCTGTATTTAAAAAAAAAAACAGTACATGTTTAGATCAAAGCCTCAAAAGGTGGTAATACAAGCAACAATAGTGATGTTTATTTGGGATAATAGTAGTATGCTTGGAGAGACTTGCAGCTTTAGTTGAAGTCTGGTTTCTCAGGGTAAGTGCAACCAGACCTCTGGATCACTACATTTGAAGCATAGCATCCCGCCCTCACGCACTCCTCAATCGCCTTTCCGTGCACCAGCTGCGAAAGAAA
This sequence comes from Brassica juncea, assembly GCA_018703725.1. Classification (NCBI taxonomy): domain Eukaryota; kingdom Viridiplantae; phylum Streptophyta; class Magnoliopsida; order Brassicales; family Brassicaceae; genus Brassica; species Brassica juncea. Next base: position 57,011,744 of record CM031941.1, read on the forward strand.
CCCTCCCACAAACGCATCACCTATTGAACCACAAATAAAAAAGTGGTCAAACCAAACGTATGATGATATTTTGTTATTACAACTTTGACAAGAGCTTGTGGTGTTGTCTCAGCTATAAGACTACTGTATCTAGCGACAGCCTAGGACTGAATGTACCAGACTAGAGCTCGTGTGAGTTAAGTAAGAGAGCTAAGTTCTTATCAAATACCTGCACCGTTTGTGTCGACGAGCTTCTCCTTGGGGAGAGGGATGACTGGGTACTTCTTCACCTTTCCATCCTCGGCGACAACAACCGGATCTGCGCCTTGTGTGATCACAGTAGTCCTCTTGTATGTTCCGGTGGCTTTAGGCAACTGAGAGATCTTGATGGCTATTTGCTCAACATCATCGGTCTGTATAAAACACAACCAAATCGATTAATTAACAAAACTGACTTTGTTAAAAACACAGGGTAAAAGTACAATGGAGATTACCTCCCAGCCGTGAACCCTGGAGAAGGTTCTTGCCTCGGTCTCATTGCCAAAAACATAGTCCATGTACCTGGTCCAAGCAAGATATTAGAGTCTTGCTTTAGGAAACATAAGATAGAACAAAATTAGGGTAATGCTTACGGCAGGCACTTCTCCTGAACGTCTTTGAAGAACTCACAAATGAATGGAGCAGAAAGGTTCATGGTGAACACCTGTCAGTTATGTGAGCATCCATCATCAGAGATCTTTCATATTCAACATGGTTTTGGTGAAGGATTAACATGTTGTACCTTGTTGTTTGCAGCGGCATGCTCACGTACCAACTGAATGGATTCTGGTGATACAGTGAGGAAGAATCCAGCAATGTAGTAGAACTTTGCCTTCTCAACTGCCAAGGAAAGGAAACATGTTCGTCAAACTGTCCAATCTCAGAGGTGCAGAACTCAAGGTGGGAAAAATGAGTTTTATTACCGAGAGCCCAGTTCTCAGGCTTCTTAAGGTGTTCAACCTTGTAGCAATTCGCAGCAGAAAGATTCGCGATAAGAGACCTGCAAAAAAGGGGACACAATGCCTCAATACAAGTCAGCAGAAAAAAAAAATCATTTCAAGTTAATAATCATAAGCAGAGATAGAGAGACTAACCTTTCTCCACCAACAACGCAGACACCGCAAGTTCCGGTACCTGTTGACTCATCTTCGTAATAGTGAACCTGCAAATAGAACAGAACCGCAGCAAAATTAAAAAGCAGAACCAAGTTAACACCACCACTAGTTAATAAAACAGAAAGCAAAGAAGTAGACTCACATTGACACCAGCTGCAGTGGCATCCTTCTTCATTGCCTCACCGTATTTGTCCTTTCCAATGGATCCCATGTAACTAGTCGCCCCAGGGATTTGAAGCATCCACTGTACTCAAAAAGTTATATCATTGGTTTAGCAAAAAAAAAAAGCTAGTAACTTTATGAGAATAAGGCGTAACCATTATTAACCTGAACCACTTTGATTGAGTTCTGGGTAGCACCTGAAAATGGAAACGAGTCAAAAGAAGATATCATAATGCCTAATAGCGCAGAAGATGAAATAACAATTACCTCCAGCAATGTATTCCACATTGAACTTCTGGCTCATCTCATCGTACCTAAGGAAAAAACATCGTGTAAAATTCTCAGTTAACAAGAGGTGTCTAACGATGAGGTTTGTGAAAACATAGAATCATTGAAAGGCTAAGTAAAATCCACAGCGATTACAGAACAACTTGAAGAGTAGATACACACACACACAGTCATAAAGGTTCCTTTTTTTCACCATACAGATTCAGAACGAAAGCTACTTTGGATTATTTTGATTGCAGAAGGCTACAAAAATTCACTCTTTGATATTTGTAAGAAAAAAAGTGTTCATCTTTTACTTACATGGGCAAATGTTTGTCCTCGGCGAGAATCGCATTGTTCAACTTGATGTCGTATCTATCACGATTGATTACAGAGCGAAAAACATTAAGAAACAGAGGAATATCTTCACGTAAACAAATCCAGATCCGAATCAAAACAATCAAAGAAGAGATGGATCTGATCTGATCTGATCTGAGATTTACTTACTTGTTGAGAAAGTCTTGGTCGACGACGGCAGAGACGTCGAGGAGTGGGTTCCCCATTCCAAGGAGGATTCCGTCGAAATCAGAGGAAGCCATGGATGATGATGATGATGTTTGAAGGATTGTTGAATGAAGGAAAAGGGAAAAGAGGTTCAGATCTGGTAATGGAGGAGACACACTCTAGTAGTTTGGTCAGTGGAGTGCGAGTCTCTGTTTATTATAATTATTATTAAATAGGTGAAAAACTAAAGATAGATTTTTATATTTCAGTAAATTAATATTTTTTTTATAATTTAGTTGAGTACTTCTACACTATAATCATTACACTACAATATCTGAGTAATGAATAAGACCATCTCCAATCACACTCTATTTTTTCCTCTATAATTTACACTTAAATAGAGTAACTCTATTATAGAGTAACTTTTGCTCCAATGGTTTACTCTAAAATAGAGTTACTCTATTATAGAGTGAAATATAGAGTAATGTCACTTTTCTACTCCAAATATAGAGTGAAAAAATGATATTACTCTATATTTCACTCTATAATAGAGTAACTCTATTATAGAGTAAACCATTGGAGCAAAAGTTACTCTATAATAGAATCACTCTATTTTAGTGTAAATTATAGAGGAATAAATAGAGTTCCATTAGGAGATGCCCTAACAAGATTATTGAATTAGAAAATTTGTAACTTTTGTTTGTATGCTATAGCACACTATAGGTCCCAATCCCACCAACCCAAATTGAGAATTTGTCAGTCTTTGAAAAATGAGCATTTGAACAAATTTCTACATTTAAACATGTGTCAATAGCCAAACTTTTTTTATACATATTCCATCAAATTCCAAAAGAGTTTCAATCTTTGTTATTGAGGTAAAGATAAATAAAAGGATCCATCTTTCTAATTAAAAAACTTTATAAGATTTAATTATTTCAAGATAAGTTAATTAAAGGGAGGATATTATTATCTTCAAGGATTCACAGAGAATAAGGGTACATAATACCCTAACAATTCATGCCATAGCAACAAAATCAGAATTTGTAAACACAACCTTTTGGTGGATTCTTCAAACATCTAATGTCATTCTCGTGTTATATATGAATTAGTAAAAGATCCAGTGGCGAATGAGTAAAGAAACAGTTATGGTTTTACGGGTGTTAAGAGACGATCAATGATGACTTTTGTGAACTCTTTTGTGGTTGAGGTACCTCCGAGATCAACGGTTCTATACTTTCCCTCGAGTATAAGAGTATTGTGTTGATTATGGCGTTGTGGAATTGCTCTGCTTGATTGTTGAGCTTCGGATGCCGCAGCATCATCACTCCACTCAGAAGCAAAACTGTCAGGTTCACCTAATTCTATACAACACCGACAAAGAAGAGCACCATTTAGATCATAAGCTAAGGATTGAACCAAGTTCTAATCTTGATCATTGTCTCGTTCACAGCTATGGGTCTCCTGTGCCCACTCTCTCGATTCATGGACCTCATTTCCTACAACAGCCACTCTAATAATTTTCTGGGAGGTTTGAAATATTTGTTTTTATCTTTACAATCACAACATGATATTTTTCTGTGTTTTGGTATTATTCACACGATACCAAGTCACTTATCCTTACAATGCTCGATTTCAAACGTATTTGAACCTTAACGTGGATTTTGGTGACTTCCCATAAACACATTTAACCAAAGTGATAAGTGCATTTTAGTGACACTTTTTTTATTTTTGGTAACCAACAGAGATTAGACGGATGAGAGATATTATTGGTTTAAGACAATGTTTTGAAAACCGGACCGGATACTGACTCGGTGTATCTATTGGTTGACTGATTGGACCGGTTCAACCGGTCGAACCGGATTTTCTATCTATGAAACTTATATATATAATTATATATTTATATTATATAAACTTTACTTCTACATATAATACATTCTCTATTCTTTTCTATAATTAACTAAATATAAACAATGAACATAAATCTAACTGTATATATAGTAAAATAAAACTGAATAGTGAATATTATATAAACTAAAATTGATAAAATCATACTATGATTTATAATTAAAATTATCATATTTATTTATTTTTACAACTAAATCTCAAATTTTATGAATATGGTAAAATAAAAATATTATATGAAAGTCAAAAATATATTTTTCACATTGTTTCTTAAGAAAATAAAAAGTCAATTAAATAATGATAGTTGAACACTAATTATAAAATATTAAATTTTGCTAGTAATAGTTGAAAACACTTAATTATATGTTAATTTTTATGAACCGGGTTTTAAAATTGACCCGGGTCACCGGTTTTACCGGTTTTTCAACCGATTTTACCGGTTTTTTACAAATCCGGATTTTAAAACGAACCGGACTCGGCTTCTTCAGCGAGTCACGATCGAACCGGTTCGACCGGCCGGTCCGGTCCGGTTTTCAAAACACTGGTTTAAGAGGTGATCGCATATGGCATTTGTGAACTCTGTTGTGGTTGAGGTACCTCCGAGGTCAACAGTTCGATGCTTACCCTCTACTATTGTGTTGACAATGGCTTTGTGGATTTGCTCTGCTTTTTCGTTGAGTTCCAGGTGACGCAACATCATGACCCCACTCAAAAGCATAGCTGTAGGATTCGCCAGGTTCTACAAACACCACCAAACATTTGAACAATGTCATTCTAACCTTTCTTTTACAATATGTAAGAATGAATCAAAACGTTTTATTTTAGAACTAACCTTGCCTGCAAGATCATGCATGGAATCATGAACAACTTCAGCTAGAGCAACACCATCCTCTCCAATACTACAGCTGCATCAAGAACGTAACATTTCATTTACGATGATGAATCGACAGTAACTATATTCTGCCAATATAGTTACCTTGGAGTCAAATAAAGTCCACCAACCAATCCGGCACATAAATTATTAATAATGTCTCCGTAGAAACTAGGCATAACCAATACATCAAAAAGTGATGGGTTATTCACAAGCTGTAGAGCATCAAAACATTTTTATCAGTGACAATACTATCACACAATGCAAAAACCTGAAAGCTAGTTAATATGACAGTAGCTTACCATCATGCAACAGTTTTCAACCACAACCTCATCATATAATATATCAGGATACTTACTGGCAACCTCTTGACAGCACTGAAAAATAACAAAAGAATAATACACCTGAAGCAAATAAAAAAGATTGTCTCACAAGATGATCCTTATTAGTACCTCGAGAAAAAGACCATTAGTTTTCTGCATAACATTAGTTTTGTGAACTGCAGAAACTTTCTTTCTTTCCTGAGTCTTGGCATAGTGAAATGCATACTCTGCAACTCTCAAACTGGCCTCATATATTAATACTTTGCACCACCCCTTTAACAGCCTAATTAGCAGTAAAAGAAAACTCACCATGCGTGAAAGGTTTCTTTCTCGATTTTTATACAGAATTAAATATAGAGAAACCTAACAAACCAACCTGATGTTCAATCCCATTGTACTCTCCTTGTGTGTTTTCACGGATGGTGATGAGATTGACGTTACCGTAACGGCTTGTGTAGCCAGGATAACTAAAGAAATGCCTTACTTTGGCATAAAATTTTATCTCTTTCCTAATAAGACAAAGACCCGTTGGATTTGGCAATGGCATTTCCATTGGCCCTTTCAAACCAACCTCGTTCTGAGGTATTTGCTCCACTTTACAATCGAACATTATCTCTTATTTAGTAATAGGCGATCTCAAGGGTTGATGTTTGCTGCATCCCCTTTTCCTTACCAGGAACAATGTGGAAAAGATGGAAGGCCTTGAGAATTTGGATCACACTTTTGTTTTGTGTTTGGCTAAACTTAAAAAGGGAATCCCTAACTTGGGGTTTTACATTATGGGATTGCAGCCAATAACTCAAGCACTGGCAACAGCTCGGGAACATCTGGCAAGAAGTCTGCTTACATGAGTTTCCTGATGTGCATGCCCACACCTAAATGGAAGAGAGCAACTTGTATGGGATCATTTACCTCTGGGATTTGTAATAATTCAAACACTTTGCTGACTCTAAAGTTTGGGGGTATGATATAGTGGTGTGCAATGCTTGAAATTTTTAAGACTGGATATTGCAGAAACAAAACTTTATCACCCCTTACAAAAAAATACAGTTAAAATGTATTTTATTTAAAATAGTTTCTCATCTTTACTGGGGAGCAGTTGGACTTTAGCTGATTACAGTATTCAGAAAGAGTCAAAATTATTGACCATGTTCTCCGTCTCAGCTTATGAACGAGGACTATGATGGTTCTAAACTTCATAAAATACACAATTAATAATTAAACAAATCATTAGAACCCATCGAGGGTCAAAGAGCACAGACACTCAGTTAAAAGCGGTCCGAGTCATGGGAGCGAAACACACATGGTCAACCTTGAGATTTTGAGGTCCCTACAAAACTAAAAATAAAATTTTAAATATAGTAAAAAATATTTGCTATGACAATTATATATTTCTGCAAACGAATAATTCATTAAAATATTTTTTACATATCTATATATGTCACTTTAATTTAATTTTTTTTTCTTGCATATAGTCATGGTGTATTAAATATATAAAATACCTATATTATAAATGTTCAAATGTTCACATTCCATTGTTTCATCCGGAAGCTCTCAGGCCCGGCACAAAGACTATCAAAGATCCCCTACATTCATTAAGCACAGTTTTGAAGACGTTGAACTTCTATTGCAGCAGCCTGGAGCAATTTTACCGTAGTTAAAGTACTATAGGTTGTATTATAATGTATGCAGTGTAATGAATAGCTTAATAAGAATGGTCTATGCATTGTAGAATCAATGTTTCAACCATAGACTCTTCATTAGAAAAACCTGGAGGAGATTGAATCTGCTTGTGTGCTCTTAACCTTATGATATCAGAAATTGAATCTGCTTATCTTGTAACGTTATTAATATCAATCCAATCAAATAGAGCTCAATACTAGCTAGTATTAGTATATTCAGCATTTCCTTCCTTCACAAGGAATCTGTTATTATTGCCTTTGATGAGATCAAGGATTGGTAGTAAAACTGAGTACAGTTTTATGTGCAGGTGAGATCAACAACACTGTTGGCTTTTGATTAAGGGGAGTCTTAATTAAATAAAAAACATTTATCAATGCATAATAATTATTACCACCATTACGATACTACAATAATAGCTTGGTTCAGAGATCTACAGTCCCTTTTCAATACTAATAAAACTTAAAATTATTTTTCAATACTAAGAAGTTTTACGTTAGGAACCGAAGTAATTAATAAGAAAATACTGCTTATTTATCAACTGTTTTAATTTGTCTTGTCCCTCTCATCATCAAGCCCTGCTCCAGATGCATGCGTCTTCAGTGCAGTCCAGAAGACTTCAATCCACCTTATCAATGCACCAGAGGCGGAGTTGTCTTCTTCTGCTGAAGAGCTGCTCTGATCAGTCTTCTCAGGCTTTATGTGATTATAACTAGATTTGTATATATAATATGTGATTGGTTCGATCATGTATACTAGTTATAATTATAATATGTGATGGAATCTATAAAAGTAAAAAATAAGCAAGAATAAAGAAAAAAATAAGTAAACTAAAAAGAAAATAAATAAAATACTTAAAAATCGCAAATAACATTTTGGTTCACTGTTGGCTCTAACAAGATCTACATTTAGCAAGGAAAGCCACTCTTGATTGTGTTTGAGGAGACTTGTGTATGAGGATTTTGAGATGTTAGTGTCCTAGAAAAGTTTTGTGATGATCTAGACAAGTGTCTTCTAGATGATACTTTGCAAAGTATTGTGAACATTTTGATAATCTATCTGTGAAGACAGTTTGAGAATTAAGAATAAGAAAAAGTAATATCTAACAAGAACAGAGAACCGTACTATGTCATCTTTCGTCATACCAACTCCAAAATCTTTGATTTTGATTATGCTCTTCTTACGATCCACATCTATGTAGATATTTGCATTGTGGACCTTCTCTGCCTTCTTGATTGCATCACGAGCATTGCTACACAACAAATGTTCAAACGGAGTTAGAATATATACAAAGTAATGTAAACCATAATAATTATCTTAAAATAAAAACACATCACCTCACGAGCTCCCACAGGAATTCATCTCTTCCAAACCCCGATCTCTTGTAGACATAGGTTTTTTCTCTCACAAGGGCAGTAGGGGAACTCACTGTCTGAAGAGTTTGATGGATGCAGACTTCGAGCCGTAAGCATTCTAGAAAGGTTTTAGGTAAGTCTAGGCAAGACATTTCTTTTAGATGAAACTCTGCACAGAATGTTAAAACATTTTTGATTTTATACAAGAGTTGAAACAACGTCTAGCAACTATTTATAATGTTTGTCCCTTGGAGCGAAATATGATTACTTGTGTCCATAACTCTACGCGTAATGACATTGACACTGCGACAGTTAAAAGACCAGCAGCTAGTACCTAATAGTTAGTCATTCTCAGCTAAATGTATAAGAAGCTGCTGAATTTAGTTCCTTTTATATAATAGAGATTTTAGGGCATCTCATTTTTTATGCATTTAATTTGTTACTAGTTCGTGTAGATTATTTAATTTCCTTTTCAACTAATTGTTTCTCATTTAGTTTTAACAACTTATCTAAATCACACACACACATATAGATATAATACTTATGTTATTCTAAATTATACTATTTGATAAAAATACTTAGAAATCCTAAATAGTTTAAAACATCTTTTATTTATAATATATATGTAGTACGATACTAAAATGTTACTAAGTTTAAATGTAGGCTAATAATTTAAACTAGATTTAATAGATGCGGACTTCGAGATGTAAGTATTCTAGAGACGTTTTGCAATAGTCTAGGAAAGACAATTCTTCTAGATGACAATCTGCAGAGTAGAGTAAACATTTTGGTATTCAATAGACTAAGAATGAGTTCAAAAATCTATAATCTTTTGGGCTGGGTCCGATACTTGGGTCCATAACTCTACGCGTAATGACATCGACATGTTAACGCACTGCGACAATTAATCTAAGAAGATCAGCAGCTTTGAGTTTTACAGGAGAGGAGTGATGTTGTGTTGGCTTCTTTCTTTATGTTGCTTGCTCTGGTTTTCAAATATCTGAGCTTGGGGTCCTGTTGGTACCTTACATGCTCTGTTTTTCCTTTTTCACTTTATGTTTCCCAAATTGGTTATAAAGCGTTAAAAAAAAAGAAATCAGCAGCTAGTACCTAATAGTTAGTCATTCTCAGCTAACAATCATCTTTAAAACTACCGTTCAACTTTTATAAATTAATATTCGATAAATTAATAATCTTTATAAATTGATAGATTTCATTGGTTCAAAATTTGACACAAATCGATAAAATAATAAGATAATATTTTTGTAAGAAAATTCTATGTAAATATATGGTCCCATTAAAATTCTATATTTTAATAATTTATATTTATACGTATTTATATAAGTAATAACCTATTTTTATATTGTTTAGTTTATATTCACAATGAAAATTATCTTTATATTTTCTTAGCACTTAATATATTTTTGATGAGATTTAGTAATATTATATCTAAAACCATATTTACATTCTATGCAATATATATTATATACACCAAATAATATAATAAAATTAATATAAATGTTAAATTTAAAAAAAATAATGATAAATATCTACGTATTAAAATCAAATATTTTTCTTATCTTAGAATAAATACATCTTAAATAAGAAGTCTAAATAGAGAAATTTTTTAAAATTAATATCTCTATAAATTAATAAAATTTCAAAATTTTAACATTATTAATCTATAGAGGTTTTAGGATGATTTCTTCTAAATGTTAAACGGTTAAAAATTTGTAATTTAATGGGATCGGATCGCATCGAACCAATCCGGTCACCATAATTTTTGGTAACCGGTTCAGATCAAAATTCTCAAAATTCAGATCTAACTTCACGACGAAGCGAACGGTACAGCGTTTGCTTTCTCAGATCTTCAATCTCACCTCAACATTGTGCTATTGGGATTAGCTTAATTTGTGTGTTGTAGTGGCGATAACTCAGCTCTAGCAACAATGTCAGGGACTCGTGTAAGTGCCTATTCATTATTATCATGCTCTGTGTATTGATCTACTTATTATGTACATCATGTTCTTACCATATGAAACTTCTTGTTGAGGCCTAGATGATGAGCATATGATCTATAGCATTAGGAGCTTGACCCGTACTTGAATACTGATTATATCCGTTTTACAATTGAATAGGATTCATGTCCTTTGGTGAAGAACATTCTTCTCCTAGACTCTGAAGGGAAGCGTGTGGCTGTCAAGTATTACTCCGATGACTGGTCTACTCATGCTGCCAGGTTGAGTTTCGAGAAACTTGTCTTCTCCAAGACCTCTAAGACCAATGCTCGCACTGAAGGTACTTCATTTAAAACATTGTCTCTTTGTGTTATTGGGTTTTAGACGTAGTGTCTCTGTCTGACTGTCTCAGATCGCTTATAGATGTTTTGTTATGTTTTGGGTCTAAACATTTACGTGCAGCTGAGATCACACTGTTGGACAGTAATGTCATCGTCTATAAGTTCGCCCAGGACCTTCACTTCTTTGTTACTGGTGGTGAAGATGAGAACGAGCTCGTCTTGTCTTCTGTTCTTCAAGGCTTTTTCGATGCTGTTGCACTTCTTCTAAGGTATTAGACATACTTGATAATCGAATATTTTTCCCTTTATTTTCATAATTTACGATCCATAACAGGAACAATGTGGAAAAGATGGAAGCCCTTGAGAACTTGGATCTCATCTTTCTGTGCCTAGATGAAATGGTCGATCAGGGGTATGCAAGTCTAATATCTTATCCCTCCACGGCTTTTGATATTCTGAGTCTTTAGCTTATTGATTGATTACTGCTTGGTGGAATATGTGTTTCAGTGTGGTTCTTGAAACGGACCCTGACGTCATTGCGGGGAAAGTGGCAATGCATAGCACAGAATCTAGTGGTTCACTCTCTGAACAGGTGATGACAATATGACTTGTACATCTTCCTTTATAGTCGTCTTCGATTTTAGTTTTGGATCATTTGTGTGTTTGTGGTTGGCTTAACATAAAACGGGACTCTCTTATATGGTTTTACATTTTCAAATTGCAGACATTAACTCAAGCACTGGCCACAGCTCGGGAGCATCTGGCAAGGAGTTTGCTTACATGAGTTTCCTTATGTGCATGCACACACCTGATCATGATCAGAAGCTTGTGAACAAGAACTATGGCGATCAAATGGTGTTTGATATCACTCGGGTTTTTTCATGCTTTGGTTTTTCTTTTCTAGTCATGTCGAATTTTGATGGGCTCGTAAATGGGCCTCTTACTCTTTTGATTTGAATTAATGATTAGTCCACGTGTTCTTTCTCCATATTACAATACAATCACATTATTTGGAAGGCTATTACAAAAGTCGTAAGCAATCAATTAAAGCAAGGGGATCAAATAGACTAGAAGACAAGACATAGATCGGAAAATAATTGTTGAGTATTACGAAAGTCTCGTAACAATTTCAATTTATAATAGTGTGTTCAAAAAAAAATTAATAGTATTATAGTTCTCTTTTTGTGAACCCATCAACCCAATCAAAATCTTTAAACCAAATGTTTTATGTATATTGACTAGATGGTACGAAATTGTTGATCTATATATGGATTTTTTGGAATTGATCTTGTTTTAGTTCCACATGCAAAATTGAAAGCCATCTATATTTTTCGGTGCTTACACAAAATGCACATCCCTCATTGATCCATCAATCAGTTTCACGTTCTTCATTTAGAATTAAATGCTAATATAGTTAGGTTAAGAACATCACTTCTCAGAAAACGACAAACTAGAATGGAATAAATGAATAGCGTTTGGCTTCATATGGATTCATGGATGGCACGTGAAACCTTGTCGAGGACTTCAGATGAAGTTTTTGGCTAGTGCCATAAAAACAAAGACACTTCAATCCCGATAAGGAAAATCAAAATCAAAATTAAGACGATGCATAGGTCTAAACATACTTTTACACTTCTCTCTCTACAGATATCTTTGGAGAAAACATAAGGAGAACTTGTTATTTATGAGGAATCGACATTAACTCATGTGTGTTTGACATTTGTACACTACTACATAGGTGCATTCCAAGGAGATGTCATTCTGCAAATTATCTTCAAAGATGCATGCATCATCATAGAACTAGTTAAGAAAAGGTTGAGCTATAGTTTAATAAAAAATACATTTTCTTTCACAACTAGTTTTTTTAAGCAACTTTCACAACTAGTAATAAAAGGTTTACATGAACAACTTGTTCCATCTCCCTATCCACTATATTTTCTAATGATAACAACATCTTTATTATGATATAATACTACATATTAATAAATGGTATTTGCTAAATGAAAGTGTGTGTGAGTGGGTAGGTATACGATTCTCTATCTCTTTTTTTTTTTGTCTTCTTTGTTTTTGATTTCGAATCGCACTACCTTGTTAATGAAATTTTATAAACTGATATATACCTGTAAATGAATCATGGCTATAATTTGTAACACTTCATTTTAATTAAAATTAATTAATAGTAATCAACCTGCAGTTTCACGTAATAATCAAGCATTCATTACATAGCCAACATTTCGTACTACCTTCGTAAAATTTATCTTAGTCGTTCTTTAAAATATTATTTCTTTATTATTTGAAGTTGTGTGATCTTAACTTGGAATCCATGTTCTGAGTTTAGCTTATCGATGTAGAAAAATTATACAATTTAACAGCTTTTTACTTTTCTTAAAAGCATATAGATTTTAGGAATTCAAAATGTACACCAATTGTTTTTTACTCTTCTTCTTGATAAAGCAGTATCTTCCTGTATATATATATATTAAACGAGAAGTCACTTAGGTGATTTTTGTTTAGGTGTCAATCATATATATAGAGTATAAGAAAAAATTGTTATAATTTGATTGGTCGAAAAATTTTCAATTTTCAATTATTTTAATTTTATCTTAAATAAAAGGTAAGTCTAGAAATAATTAATATCACTTACCAAATAAGCTAAATAATATTATAAATAATAGTTTATGGTAACTTATTGTCAAAATTATAGAAAGTTGAATAATGTATATACTACATAAAATAATCAATACAACACAATTTATCGAATCGATATAATGATTTCATATTTTTATATAAAACATCATATTCATATTCATATATAAAGTATTATAATAATTATTAATGTCTTATAATGTCCATATATGTCTTATAGGTCATTTATAAAATATTTAAAATATTTATAAATTATCTATCATGGTTTACAAAATTAGTTTATCATGATTTAAAAATATTTATAAGAGTTTATAAAACATTTATAAAAAATAGAAATCCTTTGATATATTAAAGGAGAAGTCACTTAAATGACTTTTGTATACATGTCGATCATTTGTGAAGTTTTAAGAAAATTGTTATAATTTGCTTGGTCAATAATTTTGATTTTATTTATTTTAGTTTAGATTTAAATAAAAGAACAAAACTAGAATTAATATAACTTGCCAAATAATCTAAACTATATTAAAATAATGATTTATGGTAACTAATTTTTGTAATTATATAAAGAATAATAATGCTTAGTTAATTCTTTTTATATCTATAAATTACGTAATATAAAATAAAATGTAAGTCTAGCTAATTATTTTCACTTGAAAAATAAACTAAATGATTACAAATAATAATATATGGTAGCTAATTTTAAAAATTATAGAAAGTCTAATAATAGTTGACCAATTTTTTTAATATTTATATACTAAATAAAATAATGAATAGAAAACAATTTATAGAAATCAATATAATGATTTCATATTGATATAAAATATTATAGTATCTATAATAATTATATATATATGAAATAGCTTAAGGATATTATTCTCTTAAAATTTCCATATATGTTTTATAAATAATTAGGTTTTTGAAGATTGGACGAATTATATTGGACAGTGTGAAAACTTTTGATTAAAATCTTTTTTTTTGCATTTAAATCAAATAAAAAAGTAAATAATGTAATGTTATGTTCAAAAAGAATTCTAAGATGAATTTTTGGTTCATGTATGATTTGTATTACTATTTAAAGAGATAAATAAATTTTTGGCAAAAAATATGTAAAAAATTAGGTAAACATTAGGAAAAATTTAATAAAAAAACGACATAATAACGAAAAAAATAAGAAGAAGCCGGAGAAGAAGCATAATATGTGATAGAGATGTTAATGTGATACTTACATATATAATTCCATAAGCATTTGTTACTACTAAATATTCATCAGTTATTTTAGATCAAATTTATGGAAAATTTTATGATATTCTATACAGAATATATATTTTCATATAATATTTATATACAATATTTATATCTGCGAATTCGCGGACAACCACCTAGTATACCATTACATCCAAAGACATGTAGTTTTGATATGAGCTTCAAGCCATTCGTTTCATGTTCGGACTAACAAAACAAAAAAAGTTCGGACTAAATACCATAAGAATACTATGTTGGCGTAAAGCATTATTATGTAACTTAAAAATGACAAACTGAACTTTTTTTAAACCAATCAAAATGCTATAAACTTAGGCAATGAATCTAGACTGAGAAAGATGACAATGTCTACTACTAGACATGTGTTAAAAAGAAAAAGTTTACTACTAGACATGACGGAGGAAGAACAAAAAGAACTTAATCATGCAAACTATGCAATGATAACTTCTTAACTCGTAAGATAACTCTAAAAATAAACAAAACGACAACAAAAGTTTGTTGCAATCACATTTGAAGTCATGAGATCAAATACATTTGGAAGTATGTTAAAGAGTTTTCCTAATATAATTGACTATTGACCGAAGGATGGATTTTCGGGTTTCAGCATCGCCTACCTACCAAGGACTAGGAATTTACGTGCAGATTCTCTCGCTAAGGAGACGAGAAGTAGCGGTACTCTTTTTTCCCATATAAATCAGATCCAGCCGGACAGAACGTCTTTTCGAAACGATTCAGACTCGACTACCACTTGATCTTGAAAGATGGGAGTCGGAAAAAAAAAAAGATCGAATTAATCATAATCTATACGTAACTGTAATGCGATCATATAAATATTTACATTTTGTCACGCAACCCAAAGTAGTACTAATGTTTTCTAACTAAAGTCTTCGATTATTCAACGTGGCATTATTATAAACAAAACGAGTAATAATAATAGAAACCGAAAAAAAAACTCTCCCTTGGAAAGATAAAAACACCATGGAAAGGTGTTCAAAGGTTCATGGGTGTGGAGTTTCTCGGCCAACGGACCCCATCATCTTCATCATCATTATCATCTCATTTACCTACTTTCTCCCCCAAATTTATATTCTCTCTCATCTCTCTCTCTCTCAATTAATCGAGAACCTCTCTGCTTTCGCTTTTAATCACCGATCCACCCATCAAGACAGAAACTTTCTTCGATTTCATCATCTGGGTCTCTCGAAAAACCTCACCTTTTTGATCTTTTCCCTCTTCATGGGTAATATCAGCAGCAGCGGAGGCGACGGTAGACGCCGTAGACACCGTCGGAGCAACACGCTTCCAACATCTGCTCCACCACCACCACCACCACCACCACCTGAAATCCAACCTAATCGCATCGTCTTCGCGGCCGCCACACCGTATCCAAACCCTAACCCCAACCAGCATTACCACCAGTACCCTGGCTACTACCCTCCTCCTCCTCCTCCTCCGCCGCCTTACGACCATCACCATCAAATCCACTATCCTCCTCCTCCTCATCCGCATCCTTACCACCACCCTTACGGCAGATACCCTTACGGTGGACCAATGATGCCTCCACAGCTCCCTTGCGTCGAACATCAGAAAGCCGTCACCATTCGTAACGACGTTAACCTCAAAAAGGAGTCTTTGAAGCTCGAACCCGACCCGGAGAATCCGGGTCGGTTCCTCGTCTCCTTTACGTTTGATGCTACCGTCTCCGGAAGGTAATAAAAACCTAACCTTTACATCAAAAACTCCATTTGTGTTGTCTTAAAACTAACTGTTTATCTCAACTTGTGTTAAAAAAAACAGAATCACAGTCATCTTCTTCGCTAAAGAATCAGAACAATGCGTCCTCACAGCTACAAAGGAAGACACTTTACCACCGATCACCATGGATTTCGAGAAAGGGCTCGGTCAGAAGTTCAAACAGCCTCCCGGTTCCGGTATAGATTTGTCGGTGTTCGAAGACGCCGAGCTGTTTAAGGCGGCAACGTTAGAGACTGATGTGTATCCCTTGGCGGTTAAGGCAGAAGCGTTTACTTCAGAAGGAGAAGAGGAGTCTAAGAATGCGCAGATTACTCAAGCGGTTTACGAGAAGGACAGAGGAGAGGTTAAGATAAGAGTGGTGAAGCAGATACTATGGGTTAACGGGACTAGGTATGAGCTGCAGGAGATTTATGGGATTGGGAATACCGTTGGTGGGGATGATGATGAGGCTGATGATGGGGATGATCAGGGGAAAGAGTGTGTTATTTGTTTGTCTGAGCCACGAGACACGACTGTTCTTCCCTGTCGACACATGGTAAAGATTCAATGTTTTTTTTAGAATGATGAACTCTGTTTCTCTTGTGTGCTGATGTGGAAAGTGTGTTGGGCTTTTGTGGTGCAGTGTATGTGCAGTGGATGTGCTAAGGTGTTGAGGTTTCAGACGAATCGATGCCCGATTTGCAGGCAACCTGTTGAAAGGCTTTTGGAGATACAAGTTCACGGTAATAGTGGAAGCGGGAACAATACTGAGCAAGGAGGAGGAACAGGTGAACAAGAGTAGCCAAACACGGCAGAGTATGGATAGAATGGACCAGCTTCCACGGACCATCGATATACATATATGCATGTTTGTTCCATGTGTTAACAATAAAAATGTCACGATTGCCAATTTATATAATAGATTTTCAAAGTTATCTCGATTCACAATCTTCGAGTATTATTAGACACAACAACAACCAGGCAGTTTCTGAAGCAGAAATGGCAGAAAAGTTAGCAGCAACCAAATCAATTTGAAGCAATTACAATGGTGACATGAGAGACTAACACAGAACACACAAGATCGACAAAGACAAAAGACTACTGAATCCCAAAACCCTGAGGTTTAATCTCCTCCCCACAACTGGTAGACAAAGACGTCTGCTTCTTAGACTTAGACTTTGGAGTATGTTCATGCAGTCTGGCTTGTTGGAACAATGGCGGAAATGCTCAAAACAGACCAAACAATAAGCTTGACGGACAATGACATTGACATGAATGAAAATAATTACATAAATTCGGTAAACTCAATAAGATATGTATTCACCATGTATGGACACGGACATGGAAATAACTCAATTGCAGGAAGAAACAACTTCAATAGTCTTGACACTCGGAAGAAACTCTCCTCGAATCACACAAATACAGCAAGAAACAAGCACTCACGCACACTGACTCGGGTAAGAAACGGTAACAGCAGAGGGGCAAGAGAGAGTAATGATGGATCCTTTCGTCTTTATCTCATTACTTCAGTACACTGCAAAGGAAAAAGGTTTGTTCCGTCAAATAAGCTCTGTTTTCACTCTATCTAATGCATCTTTCTTTTTGTATGAGACACTTACTTGTATAAGTAAGCAGCGATTCCCAAAACAATACACAACAAAACAATATCTATGCAGAAGTTCCGGCTTGACCTCAGCTGCGGTAACAAAAGTTAGGAATCAACAACAGGCCAATGTGACTTAGAGTTTGAGAGAAAAGTTTCAAGGCTCAAAGATCACCTGGTTCACAGTATGTTTAAGTCTAACATTGGTGTTCCTAAGATCCGAGGTTGCTCTGTCCACCTGTGCGCGAGTTCAGTAAGTTCAGACTATACAACTAATGGTTTAAGAGAAAGGAAATGAAACGGGCGGTGTGTTCTACCTTGGAGTCGATTTCATCCATCAGAGGAACTTGCCGATCCAGCTCCTGAATGTATTACAGTGTTGTGACATGGATCATCAGCTCACGTTTTGAATAAGTGAAGTGTGAGTTAAGAGCTGGCCTTTAACAAACTCACCTCGTTCATATCAGACGCCATATTCTTTAAAGCATCTAAACCTTCGGAGATCATGTCCAGACCTTGTTCCTGATAAATATACTCACGTAGACAAGTCAGAGCTTAAGCTAGCAAAAGACTAGAATGCAACAAAGTAGAACATCACTTGCCTGCTTTATTTTCCGCATCTCATACTCCTGTCGGAATTGGCTGGATTCATGTGATTCTTGAAAGTAATCATCATCAAAACGCCCATCTAATATCCACAAAATAGAGGAGAGCTAGTGATGAGCAAGATGCTGTTGAGGGAGTCCAATCACTACTATACAGTAAGGAACAAAAGCTAGTTATGTCGAATCACCTGAATCAAATTTGATATCAGGACGAGATGCTGTTGAGGGAGCCCAAGCACTGGTGGCTTTAGGACCACCTGCTGTTCCATCGGGTATGGCTTCAATCCTGGCTGGAAGCGCAAGGACCAAATCATTTCTAGCAGCAAGCTCTTCTGTTGTAAGGCCCTTGACCTAAACAATGTAAAGATTGCCACCGAGTTTACACATGTTAATTCTTCAGCCAATGGACAAATCTAAGTGTAGAAACTAATTGAACAAAAAGAATCAATGCACAATTCTCTCAATATTTGTCGTCTTTCATTAGAGATCTCTGAAAAAATTTACACTCTTTGTACAATCAGATTGACTGTGACTTCCGACACTGACAATTTCTAATCTATCCAATCTTAATCTTACAATTAAGTTTCCAGATTTGTTAAACTCCCAAGAACCTTGTTCAGCCTCACACAACTCTGTTTTTTCTTCTTCTGCAGAACAAAGTTCTCTAGTCTAAATTGTCTAATCAATCAAGCTAAACCTCATTTAGTAGAGATAAGTTTGAATCTCTTGATTCATCCTTATCTCTAAGCTAAAGTATTATTGCCAAATCGTGTCATTAACAACTTACACCAATAAGCTGACGACACGTCATGACTGTTAGTGATCTAACCTCAACATCTGGTCCTAATACTCAACCACCTTTCTCCCTTTCTCGGCGCAGATTTACAATA
Organism: Brassica juncea; assembly: GCA_018703725.1. Lineage (NCBI taxonomy): Eukaryota > Viridiplantae > Streptophyta > Magnoliopsida > Brassicales > Brassicaceae > Brassica > Brassica juncea. The sequence continues at coordinate 57,030,978 of CM031941.1, forward strand.
ATTCCGAAAACAAGAACCTCAGCCAAACTAGAAGCAAACATAGGTGATCCATGAAGAGAAGGAAGAGTAAAAGATGATGAGAAAGGAAAGCTAACCCGCTTAACAGCAAGTCTCTGCAACTTGGGAACTTCCTCAGACAACCGAGCCTTGGTCCTGCGGATCTCAGCGTTCATTGCAACAGCAGAAGCCCTGTTCTTCTCCTTGGTAACAAGTTCAGCTTTCTGCAAAACCCCATCACAAAACCAAAATTCAAAAAAAAAAAAAACACTTTCCATTCCCATAGCATAAAGTTTCCACCTTTAAAGTCCAGACACGAAAAATGACGAACTCTATGTGTCAACATTGTATAAAGCACACAGCTTTGAATCCAATTATGCAAAACACAAGAAAGAGAGATAATCACCTCGAGAGCAGTCTCGATTTGTGTCTCGAAAGCTCCGTAGAGACGAGCGAAAGCATCATCGCCAGAGACATTGGCCTCACGCTGTTTGTCGACATCGTACTTGTCGTACTTCTTACAGATCGAGTCAACTCTAGTCAGAATATCGATCACCGTCATCTCCTTCCAGATCTAATGGATACAATCTCTGATTCGAAGACTTTCGTTTTTGTGAAATTTTTGAAATTTGAATCTCTGTGTCCTGATGAATGTTGGAGAAAGTGGTTCGGCGGACAAAAGAGCCGGCAAGATAATTGCTCTAACAGCCTGGAAGAATATTTACTTACCACTACCCATACTTTTCTTTATTTTACAATTAAGCCTATTAACTTTATATTTTACAAAATTAATCCAACGGCGGTGGTCTCTATTTATTACTACTGAATCTCTTAGGAAAAAAATTAGTCTTCCAACTTTCTCCGGCGACTGGTGGTGATCTCTAGGAGCTCCGAAGCGCAGCCATGGCAGATGAATTCTCTGTATGATTTATCGCCCCCCCCCCTCTCTGTTGTCTACTTGTTCGTTTCCTTGAGATCAAATCTTTTGATGAATCGCTAGATCTGCATTTCAATCCATCGAGATTCTGCTTTCCTATGTTCTTATGATACTCACTCATCCGTGGCTCGTTATCTTATATGTTGCATGATTAGAATCTGATGTTCTTGGTCTTATACATCTGATGTTTGGTTCTTAGAACGAGATTTGCGATCATTTTGGGTCCAATTTGCCAAAGTTGTCATCTTTGGATATAATAACATCCATTTGAACCTGTATTGGTTTCATCTGCTTTGATGCTTGTCAATGTTAATTTGCCGAGATCTATTAAGTTTGCAGAAATGGTGCCATCGATAGTATAAGATAAGTGACCGTTACTCTGATTTGTTGAAACTAAACTGACAATAAGTATTGAGATTGAGAAGCTAGCTTTAGGGGATGTTTCCATCTGTGTCTTTACCTTGCAAAGTCTGCAACTTTTCTCATTTTCTTACAGCATGAAACCTGAAGATTGTGTAAAGAGTAAGCATCTGTTTTGTTTTGTGTTCTGTCCTCTCGCTTGATCTTGTTGTGCTCTTCTTGTATCTGTATTTCATTACTAAGTTGCTGAAAAATACAATGAAACAGGGAAAAATTGAAAGCAAAGGGCTCAACCCGGGACTGATCGTGCTTCTTGTGATTGGTGGGTTGCTAGTGACGTTCCTTGTAGGAAACTTCATCCTCTACACATACGCGCAGAAGAATCTGCCTCCGAGGAAGAAGAAGCCGGTTTCCAAGAAGAAGATGAAGAAAGAGAAGCTTAAGAAAGGCGTTCAAGTTCCTGGGGAGTAGACTTTTGATCTTTAGTTGGGATGATCCTTTCCTTGATTACTACCCACTTTGCACGACTAGACCTTTACATGACTCTTTTCAGTTTCCAATGTTTCGATATTAGCATATGATGTGTTTCTTGAATTGACAATGGGTTCTCATCTCTATAAGCTTTGCTAGAGTAATGTCAATGTCAAGTTTGATATAGCTTTTGATGTGTTTCTTTTTTGATAGTATATCTCAATGACGAATTGCAGAAAAAACTAAATGTCTTGTTAGGATATCATTGGCCAGAATACTGATCAACAGATAACGAACTGTAATATTAAACTTAGATTATCTTTTACATTTAACTTAGAAAAGTCAACAGTGAGGCACACTTAACAGCTTGAGGATACGCAAGACATTTAGAAGTTCACAAATCCGTAATCACTAGCTATTCCACTAAACCTAGCAATCTTAATCTCTAGTCAAGTCATGAAGAAGACTTCTGGCAGTCTAGGATTCTTCTGGTCTGGTGAACATAAAAGATTCTGGATTATTACAACACCACCTTGGCATGAATGATACGAACCTTCAGAGATCTGGATCCTTTTGGTGTTGCAATATGGAGTCTATACAAGAACTTACTGTGCAGATTTTTTTTTTAGATGACGATAGGGGATTACGTAAAGTTGTCACTCTAATTAAACATGAATAGATGACTCCATAGGTCTTTTCATCCCAATGATCGGCTTCCTTTCCTCTTTATCAGTTTGGTTATGTTGGCTCCATGACACTGAGGTCTCCTGGTTCATGTCTTGTTCATGCTCATCATCTGAGGAAACACCAAGAAAGCAAGCGAGTATTGGAATATTTGTTTAGTTTCAGTTTCTTTTTGTTAATGAGAAACTTAATGATGAGATTAAGATAATAAGCAAATGTACCTGAACGGTCCAAGAGAGGAAACTCGGTCAGACGTCTAACGCAGACCTTGAGTGCTTGGAGCTCGGCTTCCTTCTCTTGGAGTTTGGACTGAGTAGTCTGCAGTTCAGCTTCAAGCTCATTGATCTGGCCTTCTTGCTGTTCGATGAGAAGACGGCTTAGCTTCTTGTCCAGCTCAGATGCCGATATTCCACCACATTGATATGACTCAGATCCTTTCACCAGATCCTTACACTCCTCCATACATTCACTTGTCTAATGGAAAAAAAAAAGTAAAAGTTTAATACAACATAACGTAGAGAAAACAATCCAGATGATGCATGATCTTGTTCATTCTCATTGACTATGAGAAAACAATAGAAACACACTAACCTCAGTCAAGTTCAGTTTCTGAAGCTCAGATTCAAGTTCCATCTCTAACTGTTCCATTTCAACTGCCTCTTGTTCTGGCTCTTCAGTTAGGACGCTGCTAGCATATTCTCCACCATTGCCTGACTTAGTTCCGAGAGATTCTTCTCTACTCGCAATATCTGAAATATTGGGATCTCCCTGACAAGATTTTCCACTGGATTTCACATCCTGGAAACCCTGTAAAGATTTTATCCTAGAAAGCTCATCTTTAAGCTCCTGGATGACTTTGACAGTTTCTTCGGTCGCTGTATGCAGTTTACTGATTTCATTTTTCTCTGCTGACATCATGTACATCATGCAAACACCAAGTGCCGAGCTGAAAGTGGAATGATCTGAAGACATAGCCCAAAATGAAATGTGATGTCTTATTATTATACAGACAAGATCTATTTTGTTGGAACCAACTTAACTATAGACTAAGCAATCAAACCTCAAATCACTTGAACCAACCATATTGACAACAACTCAAGTATATACATGAACTACACAGAGATTTAAATTAACAAAATAATCAGAGTCTCAAAAAGCACAAACCTCGTTCTGAAGCAGAGGCAGCACCTAACGTTCTCGCCTTTTTCAAGGAAGCATTTCCAGATCGCTTCTCGATCTCAGAGCCACCACCATTGTTTTTCTTCACCTTCTTCTGCTTCATCAATCCACGAACCTTAACCTTGCATGACACCCCTGGACTCCTCCTAAACCCGGGAGAAGACCCGGATCCGGACCCTGCAGACTCGGAGCTACAAAACCGGAAAACGCCATTGGTTTTCTCGCAAGGAGAGCCGAGAAATCCGATACCGACAGGAGGAGCGACGACGGGCTCCTGCTCTTCTCCGTGATCCTCGGGGGGAGAGAAAGGGTTGAAGAAGCGTCTGGCTACAAGACCGGTGGATCCAGCAATGGCTGCTCCTAGAATAACTTGCCACATCCTCTGACACGATTCGTATACTCCAGAAACTGTCGAATAGGAGAAAGGGAATAGCGAAGTAGATCAAGAAAGAGCTGAGGAGTTTGAAGTGTATAAAGCGACACAACAGAGTCGGAGAAAGTCCCGAGGAGACAGAGAGAGAAGAAGAAGAAGTTTTTTGTTTTTGAGCGGCGGTGGGTCAGACCATCACATGTTTCCCGCTTTTCAGACCAGTTTCCAAATTTAATGTTTTTCTTATTACCAAACTCATTTTAGATTTTAAATTAGGGCTTCTGTCTGTCGTATATTCTATTAGAGCTTCTGTTTAGTTGGGCTTTTTGGCCCATTTATTTAGTATGGTTAGGCCTTTGTTTTGCTTTTGAAAGATAGAATGACGAATTTACCCTTGACGGTATTTGAAAACGACGAAAATACCAAACCCTAAGTGTTAAACCCCCATGACCTGACAGAGAACCTGGTTCTTCGCTGCCCGTCTCTCCGCCGTCGCTGTTTGGTCCTTTTCCGGTTCGTGGAAGATGGAGAAAAGCGCGAATTTTCTGTTCGGTGGAACAAACTTCAATAGGAAGAAGTTTGCTCCAGATTTTGCCAAGTTTAAGGTTAGTTCTACCTCTTGTTATCCTTTGTCTTAATCATCAGCAGCTCTTTCTTCTTATTTTAAAAATCCACATTGCTGTGTGTTTTAGAATCGAACGGTGGAGGATGATGATGATCACAACAAGAAAGTGAGCTTCTTTGAGCAAGAAGAAGAAGAGGAGCCTGAGCAAGAGAAGAAAGTCTCCTCCTCCTCTAAGAAGAGAAAACGAAAATCTGCTAATTCTGGTAAAAAAAGTCTGAAAGAAAATTAACGACTGGTTTGTTAGCGCTAACATTATCTGATCCGACTCTTATATAATGTGGGAAAAAAAAAATAGAGCCCGTTGAAGGGTTTGATGTGTTCAAGAGCTCAAAGAAGGCACGTTCTAAAGGGAAAGAGGTTGAACAAGACGCAAAGGATGAGACTTTAGAAAATCCCAAGAAGGAGCTTTATCGGCGGATGGAGGTTTGTTTTAATGTTTTGTCTCTGTTTAATCAAAGGCAAAGAGTGTGTTAAGTGTAACAACATGGGTTTGTTTGATAATGGCAGCAAGATGCTTTGGCGAGGAAACAGTACAACATTCATGTTTCTGGTAACAACATTCCACCTCCACTTAAAAGCTTCACTGAGCTGTCTTCAAGGTGCGTGGAATCGAGTTTTATTTTGACACTAGTTTCATTTATTAGAAATTTAGTAGTGCTTTAGCTATGTTGTGTTTGATGTCTTGTTACAGGTATGGTTGTAAGAAATATATATTGCGCAATTTGGCTGAACTTGGATTTAAAGAGCCTACTCCTATCCAGAGGCAGGCTATTCCAGTTCTCCTATCGGTATGATGATCTTTATTCACTCGTGTTCTATTCATTACGGCAGAGACATTTAGGTTGATGGGGAAACACAGGAGATAGATGTATCTGTTCCAGTTTTGAGTTGTCTCTTTGCTTTATTTCAGGGTCGTGAGTGTTTTGCATGTGCTCCAACTGGGTCAGGAAAAACCTTTGCTTTTATTTGCCCCATGCTTATGAAACTCAAGGTATTAGACTCTCTTTTTACTCTTATTACCCTATCATAGATCCTGATTCGTGAATCATGCTTGTGTTTTTTTTCGATTTTTCAGCGCCATTCAACAGATGGTATAAGAGCAGTTATCCTGTCCCCTGCACGAGAACTAGCTGCTCAGACAGCTAGAGAAGGAAAAAAGCTTATTAAAGGAAGCAAGTTCAACATCAGATTAATGACTAAACCCCTCGTCAAAACAGCTGATTTCTCGAAGTTGCAGTGTGATGTGCTCATATCAACGCCCATGCGGCTTAAACGAGCCATCAAGGCCAAAAAAATTGACTTAAGCAAGTAAGTCAATAGCACATTATATTTAGAATTGGAACATGTGTACTATCAGTTTGTGTTATGCCCATTTACCTTATACTCCTTTGAATACAGGGTGGAGTATCTTGTCCTTGATGAATCCGACAAGCTGTTTGAGCAGAGCATGTTAAAGCAAATAGACGGTGTGGTCAAGGCTTGTTCAAACCCTTCAATCATACGGTCACTGTTCAGTGCTACTTTGCCTGATTCCGTTGAGGAACTTGCACGTTCCATAATGCACGATGCCGTTCGTGTGATCATTGGTCGAAAGTGAGTATAGATAATAATGTGTACACTTCACAGCATTTCTTGCAGGAAAAGGATCTTACGTTTTGAACATTCATATAGGAACACAGCATCTGAAACCGTCAAGCAAAAGCTGGTTTTTGCTGGAACTGAAGAAGGGAAGCTTCTCGCTCTTCGCCAAAGCTTTGCACAGGTAAAGCTCACTTTCTTAAAACAGTATTAATCAAACATCAAGTAACTCCGTTACCTTTTTGTAGAGTCTGAATCCACCGGTACTGATCTTTTTGCAAAGCAAAGAACGAGCAAAGGAACTCTACGATGAACTGAAGTGTGAAAACATCAGAGTCGGTGTCATCCATTCAGATCTCCCTCCAGGAGAGGTAATCATCAGCATCATCATATCTCCACTATTAAAGATTGTATGAGATGATTGGAACCAAAATAACTAAACCATTGGATGCTGCAGCGAGAAAATGCTGTTGATAGCTTCAGAGCAGGCGAGACATGGGTTCTGATAGCCACCGATGTGATTGCTAGAGGTATGGATTTCAAAGGGATTAACTGCGTGATAAACTATGACTTCCCGGACTCTGCTTCTGCATACATCCACAGGATTGGTATGTTGTTGTACATTTTTCTCCACACTTCTTGATTCTCTTCTTCTGATGCATTTTTGGAAAGCAACTTCTTTCTCTTTTGAAACGTTGTTATAGGTCGATCAGGGAGAGCGGGAAGGAGCGGTGAAGCGATAACGTTCTACACGGAAGAAGATGTGCCTTTCCTTAGGAACATAGCCAACATGATGACATCATCAGGCTGTGAGGTACCGTCTTGGATCATGTCTTTGAAGAAGAAGAAGTGGAAGAAGCATAGGCCAAAACGTGATTCTATATCCACTCGACCCAAAGACCGTAAAATCGAACAAGAAGAGTAACTTTAAAAAATTCTTGGTTGCTACATTGACAATGACTTTTAAAATAGTCAGTTTTGTATTTTTTATAATTTCAAAGTTTCAAAGTTTTGATAAAGATGTTTGAATTCTACGATTATATATCTTGAATTTTGTTACATTTTTCTTAAATTATGTATGAATATCTAGTATATCTGATTTCTAATGATTCATCTAATAGTTAATATCACTTGTCCAAGAGAAAGACAAACAACTCTGGCCGATGGAGAGAGGGAGAGTGGTCTATGTAGCAAGACATGTGAATTAGGTGGATGTCTTTTCTCGTTATAAATATCAGTTTTGCATTAGGAAGATATAAATGCCTATATTAATCAAAAATGTAAGATATTATAGCTCAGTGGAGATTATAAAAAGTATCTATCGAAGCCATATACCACAGCGACCACACGGTGGTATGTATCACTATCACGTATGTAATAAGAAACTGATATTATTATTATTCCATTAACGATCATGGCGTAGATAGACGCTGCTAAATGATTAAGAAAGGCTTTTGGGATTATTTGCGATTCCGCGTTGTATTAGATTAGGAAATACTAATAAAAAGATACGACCATGTTCTCACACATGTGTGTTTCTGAGTTATCAAAAAATCTTATATGCAATTTTCCTGTTATAGGAAAAAAAAAAATCTTGTTAAATACTTTAACAAAATTGTAGTAGGAATAGAACTTTTAGCAGGTGAAGGATTTAAATCATTGATACAATTATATTTGTGACAGAGTAACAATCAGATCAATTATTATCATAAGCAATGCTTAAATCAATGTCTCGATTTGGAGTAAAAGTTGGCTGTAACTCATGAGTTCTTTCTTTTGATTTGTTTTGTTTTGTTGATCATATAATAAAAAGTCGTTAGAAGTAGATATAAAAAAAAGAGCGGCAAGCTGTTAGTGGGGTCTCAAACAAATAATACAATCTGCTTGAAGAGAGAGTGATGACAACGTGAGGAGGATCTCTTTTCAATTTAGCAAAAAGATCAAAAAGGTCGGACCGATTCAAATTCTTATTATCATTTCCATTTCCAAAGAAAGTCGCACTTAAGAAACACTCAGAGGCGTATTTTCGAGAAAAGGTTGTAAGTTGAACTTCGTGATCATCTGATCAGAAAAGAGAAGAAGAGATGGTCAAGAAAGCGAAATGGCTGAAGAACGTTAAGAAGGCTTTTAGCCAAGATTTAAAGGTATCACCACTGAGTTTAGATGTAACAGATTCATATTCTTATGCCTTTTCTAATTTTTTTTTTAATGTTTTTGATTACAGAAACTGAAACATAAATCGGTTGAGAATCGAAATAGTGAGATCTCTTATCCTGTATTGGTAGCTTCATCCAGAAGTTCTCCTCCTCAGTTTGAGGTCAGAGTTGATAAGGTCAAACATAAGAAAAATCTCTACGCTCCTCCTCTGGAAGAAGAAGAAGAAGAAGAAGATGTTATTGTAGATTCACCTCCATCTTCTCCTGAGTATGTTCCTCCAAAAGCTACACCTGACAGGTTTGCAGGAAAGTCAAAGGAAGAAGCAGCTGCCATCATAATCCAGTCTACATTTAGGGGACATTTGGTAATGTACTTTGGTTATTCATACTCATGCTTAGAATTTGTGTGCTTAGTTAATCATGCATGAGTCTGGTTAATACTTGTTTGAGGAAAGAATGTTTCCCAAATTATGACTTTAGCTTTTTTTTTGTAATTTCTACGATGCTAGGCGAGAAGAGACTCACAGGGGATGAGGAGGTTGGCTAGACTCAAGTTATTGATGGAAGGATCGGTTATAAAACGGCAAGCTGCACATACACTTAAATGTATGCAGACTCTCACTCGTGTACAGTCACAGATCCGGTCTAGGAGAATCAGGATGTCAGAAGAGAATCAGGCTCGCCATAAGCAGCTTCTTCATAAACATGCCAAAGAGATAGGAGCCTTGAAGGTCTCACTTTAGAGATTTTCATTAGCTTGTTACACTTTTTTTTTTGTATATTCCTAATCCTTACACTTGTTACTTTCTTGTGCAGAGTGGAGGTAATTGGAACGATAGCAATCAGTCCAAGGAGCAAATCGAAGCAGGTCTGTTGAATAAGTACGAGGCGACAATGAGAAGAGAAAGGGCATTAGCTTATGCATTCACACATCAGGTACACACATTCTCTTCTTTGCAACGATTCTTAGAGGTCTCTCACTCTCTCCCTTATACTCATATCTTGCTCATACTTGTAGCAAAACTTGAAGAGCAACGTGAGATCTGGAAACACAATGTTCATGGATCCTAGCAACCCGACTTGGGGTTGGAGCTGGTTGGAAAGGTGGATGGCTGACAAGCCATGGGAGAGCTCGGAGAAAGAACAAAGCAACAACGTAAAGTCATCGGTTAAGACCTCGACCGCAAAACCTACAAACCGTAAAAAACTCAATAGCTTGACTCAACCCAATGTGCCATCATCATCATCATCCACCACAAGAAACCCGAGAAAGAGCAAGCCAACTCCACCGTCCATAAAATCCAAGACCACGGACGAAATCACCAAGAGCTCGGAGAAGAACCGTAAACACAGCATCGCAAGGTCAGCGGTTAGTGATGACGAGGGATTAGCTAGCTCAACGGCTAGACGTCGCAACATGGTTCCCACAAAACCAATAACACGAGGCAAGCTCAAGGGTGGTCAGAGCTCATCAGGTGTCGCTGCTGCGGCCACCACGGCAACTACAGAGGAAACTAATGGTGTTTTACGTGAGAAAGCACCAATAAAGAAACGGACTTCTGTCGCACCCAAACCTAAACGATCCTCAGCCCCGCCCAAGGTTGAAAACAGCGTTCTAAAGACCGTGAGAACGCCCGTGTGACTAATTAACCAAAGTAATTTTTTTATTGAATATTCACCGTTACACTTACACATATATATATTTTTGGGCTGTGATTTAAAGTGACGCAATGTTGGTTACAAGAATGTGTCATGATTATTTATTTTGTGAACTGTAAGTCTCTGTCACTTGATCACCTTTCCTAATGTACTTCAAGGTTACATTATCGAATACTTTTTATGTTAGTTCTGAGCCAATTAGATAATACGTACTTCATTTCCAAGATGGATACCAATATTTAATTTTGCTTAATTCGGAATCAAACCATACAAAGAAATTTGAAAACCGAATCCAAACCGGTTTCTCACTTTTCATATCGAAACTAAATGAATAAAACGCCACAATATCTTGAAGAACACTAAAAAATGATTCAAGCTAATAATATTTTGTGAAAAAAATTCGAAAGTCAAACCGGATTATATCACATTTCGAGATTTGATGAAAGGACAGTAAACCGAACTAAAACAAAACTGCAAGTTGGTTTGGTTCGGTTGTCTGAAAAACCTACTCGAAGGAGTAAGAAGGTTTCGTCTTGCGTTTTTTTTAACAAAGTCCCAGGTAACAACACAAAGAAGTAGCCGAAACCCTAAATCCTCACTCACTCAAATCGATCGAGATCGTCCATCGTTGAAAGAGTTGTGTTACTATCTCATCAGATCACCTCTCGAATCTCTCTCCCCGACAATGGTAAAATTGACACGCGTCTGTGTTTCTTCAGCTCTTTATCGATTGATTCTGGAAAAATCATTTGATAGATATTGAAAAAGCATCCATCTTTTGATTCTATTATAGTGTCTAAAAGAATCTCCTTTTGTTCTTCCTACAATGATGACAAGTTTAGTTCTTGTGCTTACTCTGTTCTGTCACTACTACACAGTTTCTTCATAGTGTTCATCATCTCTCAGTTGTTGATGGGTTTGTTGACTAAGAGATAGAATTTTTTTGTACTTGTAGGTTGCACCGATACTTGCAGGTGTTGCAGTTGCAGCTGCTGCTTATGCTAGTAAATACGGAATCGAGGCGTGGCAAGCGTTCAAGGCAAGACCTCCGAGGCCTAAACTCCGCAAATTCTACGAAGGTGGTTTCCAAGCTGCTATGACTCGGAGAGAAGCTGCTCTCATTCTCGGTGTTAGGTCTGTTTCTTTTGTGTCTTTGCCCTCACTTATGATCTCTGGTAACTAAAAGAACAGACTTTGATAGTCTTAGTGGTGTTGATGATGGTGCTAGTAATCCTGGCTTAGAACTCTTGTTCTTGTTGCACTCTAGTGCTCTAGGGTAGCTTGAAACTTAGTGAAGATTCGTTCTGCATCTTCATTTATCATAGAACGGGAACGAACCATATTCACGTTTCTTTAGGTTCTCAAATTAGTAAGTGATCATAGTAGCAGTGCCACACGCTAGTTTTTTGAGAAGTTTGCTTCAAGAGGTTTATAATGTTTATCCCAATTCAGCTCGTTTAATTGCATAGCTATTAGTTTTTTTTCTTACTCATAAGGTTTCCTGTTTGTGTGATATTATTGCGACTTGATGACATTGTTTGTTACAATATGGTGGTATGAACAGGGAGAGTGTAGCGGCAGAGAAGGTGAAGGAAGCTCACAGGAGGGTGATGGTGGCTAATCATCCAGACGCAGGAGGAAGCCATTACCTTGCTTCTAAGATTAACGAAGCTAAAGACATGATGCTTGGCAAAACCAAGAGCTCTGGTTCTCCGTTTTGAAACCTCCTTTTGATTGATCCTTTCAACAACGCCATGGGGCTTTTTGAGTTATTGGTCTAGATCAAGAAGGTGATCAAAAATTATTCTATGCTTCTTAGTTTGATCAAAGGCGATTAGGTGATACTTTAGAAGTTATTAACCTGAGGAATGTAGGAACCACATTGGAAGTCACTCTAGTTCGATTTTATTTCTCTCTTAGATTCCTTTTTCTTTTGTCTGGACAAATATGTAGCCTTCAGTTTGAATAAGTGTCAGCAAAATTAGCCAACTCTTAAAATTGCCATTCACGACTCTGTTACGCAAGTGATAAAGAGAGACAAGCATGACCAAGACTTTGAGCTCCAATTCGCTTATGGTTCTTGTCTCAAAACCAGAAAACTACATAAGGAATAAAAGATTGAATTTCAAATTGATAATAGTGTGCTTACACTTGCAGTGCTAAATGTGATCTTAAAATGAAGTTTGCTTCTTTATAACCTATAGATCAAGTCTGAAAGAAAAAACAAGAAAAGGAAAGAAAGAAAGCATCCTCTTGGTGTTATTTACACAGTTCTTTATGAGGGAACGAAGTTCCAGAACAACATGTTTCTTTCTATAGTTCTATAACTCTGTTTACTTACCCTTTGGTAGTGTTAATGCTGGATGAACCTGTCTCCGGTTGATCCGGTTCATTGGTTTCTGTTCTTTCTTCTGTTAACTCTACTGGACCCTGCGGTTCTCCAAACAGAGCAGAGAATATCTGCTTGTGGCACTCATCACAGAAAAAGAAGTAAGAGAAGTGTCCTTCGTTTGGTAGTCTATGTACCGTTGCTTCTGGTATGACCCGGCTAATGTAATCCGTCACTGAAGGTGGTGCAACTCGGTCCTCCATACCCTACGTGACCACAGAAGCAAAAATATATTAAAAAAAAACTCACAACTCGGAAAAAAGGATCATTATAGTGATTTGTCTTTACAAACCTGCCATATGTGTATAGGTTTTCCAAACCCAACAAGCTCACATTCTGCTTCACTGTACATCGACATTAGCCAAGAAAGGACCCCGTTGGCTTTACACTTCTTCTGCAAGCGGAAGTCGGGAAGATTAAACCCCCAGTTTGACACGTGTAACACGGCTTCTTCCACGAATGGCTTTGCGGTTCCTTGGCGTGTAGACTCTTCCACGTTCCTTTGGTAATGTTCTTCAAAGACTGGTTCTCTGATCACTTGTTTGTCCTGAAGGTAGAAAAGTGTTTAGTTTTGTATTATTTGGTGGAAGAGACACCCTTTGATATATATAAAGACTTCTTACCTTCTCTCCTAATGAGATTGACATCCACTGATCCAGAGGCTGAAGATAACCGGAGAGAAAGGACCTACGGTAGAAGAAAGGAAGAAGACTCGGCCACCTACGAGCCAAAAAGTAGATGAACTTCCTCTTACGTAGCCACTGCTCCCACGTTTTAGCCATCTCTTCCTTGCTCATGCTCGCCTCATATGGATTGATCATAGGAGCTATCATGGCAACTCCTGTAGATTCATAAAGACACAATGCAGTTAATAGTCTTGCCATTTTTGAATTCTGATGCATTCAATTCTTACCAGCTATTCTGTCAGGAAAGTATCTCATCGCAGCCCAAGCATGCATACTGCCACTAGAGTAACCGAGTAACCAGAACTTCTCAACGATCCCAAGAGCAGAAGCTAAATCAATCATATCCGAAGCTGATGAGCTAAGGTTCCGAGCACGATGAGGATCACTCTCTCCAAACCCTGGAAGATCATATGACACTAGACGGACACCATAGTCCTTGAGCAACGTTTCTTTCACTCCAGGTATACCTTAAATTAGAGGTAAAAAAATCAGATGAGTAAAGAAGCAGAAAACTGATAGAAAAAGAAGTTTTTATTACATTACCTGCAAGACGAGAGGACATAAAAGAATGAGGAACGATTAAAGAGTATCTAGCTCTGTCAGCTGAAACACCAAGCTCCTGGTAAGCTATATATCTACCGTCAGGTAGCTCCACACGGCTCGCACCGGGAGGATGCACACGGAGTTTCTTTAACACGGGAACGGGTGTTTCATTTTCAGAACCAAAACTTAACGCTGCATTTCAAAAGTTGATTATGTCAGAGAAAGAAACAAGCCTCTTGCATTTAAACAGAATCTATTCCACAACATGAACATAGAAGCAAGTCAGCTACACTACTACACACACAACACAAACTCAGCAACTTCTAAAAAGATTCACCCACAACACACAGTTTTATACAGACATTTCAATAACGGTTCAGTGTATGTGTATGGCATTACAAGAAGACAGGCATTGCAAGAACATAGATTTAAAGTGGCATTGCAAGAAGAGAGCTCTAATGTGACAATACCTGCTAGAGCTACGAGGAAGACGAAGAAGATGACAGGCCAGGCGTGAGCAGGATCACGATCCTCAGGCAAATACTCGTTGAGGAACCTCAGCTTAGCAGCCGGTCTACGGAGCTTACGCACGACGACCGAGTCTTCGCTGACCAGAGTCTGCTGCACAACGTCCTTGCATCCCACGGCGAGATCCATAAGCATCTCTCCCCAAGACTTCATAAAGCCTGCGACTTGATCTTTCAAACTCTCGACCGGTTCGGATCCGGACCCGGATCGATCCACCGACCCGAAAGGTGTACTGTTTGATCTGGAATCTTGACCGATGGGAGATCCGTCGTCGTATTGAAGTCCACCGTCCATGAGACTCGCTAGCTCTTCCTGCCACGTAGGCACTCCTCTCCGCATCTCCTCCATCAACAATCACGCAAAGAGGGGGAGGAGAAGAGAGAAGAACATGGCGAGAGTGAGCTGCAACTGACACCTTTTTTACAAGCGTGAACTTCAAGCTCACCTTTTTCTCTAACTATATTTAAATATAATAATTAAATAATATTACTTTTAAATTTAAAAAACGAAAGTCACACGAGTCCGCCATTGACGAGCTTCTTCTTTCTTCAATCTCTTTTGTTTTGTTCTGTTTAATTGGTTTGTAATGAACGAATACTGACCGTTAGATCAAAACATCGACTTTAATTAAAAAATGGACAGTTCGTGCATGTCGTCGTGTTCTCGACGGAGAGGACCGGCTGAACCGGTGCGTGTCGTGCGCTTTGCTTTGTGTGCCTTTTTACCTGCTACGGCCGGTGTTTTTTGTTCAGAAGTTTGACGTTTTGCTGACGTGGCGGATAGTGGTAGAGTCGTGGGGGTAGTCGGTGCACGTGACTCGGACAGGAATGTTTCTCTCTCTCTCTCGTATATTGGGCTTAATGGGCCTATGTTTAGAATTTAAATATTGGGCTGTAGAATGAAATTATTTAAATCAGACCGGTTTAAACCCAATCCGGTTTGGATAAATTGATTGACGACCCTATATATAATTTATCTCTTAGCTTTAGGGTTTTCTCTCTAACGAACTCAAAGGTCGAGCCTTTTAGCAGTTGCAGCTTCTCTGTTCCGTCTATCTCGCCGTCGTCAACATGGGGTACTGTGTCATCTCTTAGATCCCTTCCGTTCAATCTCATCTCTCAGCTGTAGTGATTATGTTATGTGTTGTTGAGTTTAGGATTGTTGTTTCTTGGTCTTCTCTAGTGATTGAACTGTTACTGTTAGATTTTGAGATTTGAGTATTACATCGTTGGCATCTCTTGAATTCTCAACGCTTAATGGAAATGGTGATTTTCAAGTGTCTAGCTTTAACTTAAGCTGAATTTTTTATGACTTCGTGTGATTGTTAGCTCTTTATGTGTTTCAGTTACATCCGGTGAAACTTGTATTAACGATTTGTTGTGTCTGGTCTTTTAATTTATTCAGTAAGACACGTGGTATGGGAGCTGGGCGCAAGCTGAAGAGGCTTAGGATTAATCAGAGGTGGGCCGACAAGCAGTACAAGAAGAGTCACCAAGGCAATGAGTGGAAGAAGCCTTTTGCTGGATCTTCTCACGCTAAGGGAATCGTCCTTGAGAAGATGTAAGACTTTGCACTTTTTTCTCTGAAATTTTTCTTCTTTTTTTGCTTTGGAGTTACCAATGCATCTCATTCTCTCGTTGACATGTCTCGTGTGTTAATGATGCAGTGGTATTGAGGCCAAGCAGCCTAACTCTGCCATTCGTAAATGTGCTAGAGTTCAGTTGATCAAGAACGGCAAAAAGATTGCTGCGTTCGTTCCTAACGATGGTTGCTTGAACTACATTGAAGAAAATGTAAGTTGTTAGATGAGAACTGCTTCTCAGTGGTCAGTTATTTCCTTGTAATGCCTACGATCTTCTGACTCGTTGATGAATGGATGTGTGCAGGACGAAGTGTTGATTGCTGGGTTTGGGCGTAAAGGTCATGCCGTGGGAGATATTCCCGGAGTCAGGTTCAAGGTGGTGAAGGTCTCTGGTGTCTCACTCTTGGCCCTTTTCAAGGAGAAGAAGGAGAAGCCTAGGTCTTAGAGTTAGAGACTCTACTGCTTCTAATGGATTTTGATATTTGAAACACTCCTCTGTTCTACTTTAAGATAATCTGTTTGGATTTCGAGTATTCTCTCCTCCTGCACTTAAGCTTCCTCATTTTCTATTTTTTATTACCACTCTCAATTTGTCTCATTAATCCAGTGCAATACATTCATGTTTTGCTTTTATGTGATTACAATAATATACACGACGGACTGAGTGAGGACACCAAAAACTACTTCTTCGGTACTTCTTTCACACATTATTGCTAGAGCACACACACTCAGAAACCCACCACACATTGTGTTAACCAAAGACTTAGCCTCTCTCAAGGCTCCTAAACCTCAAGAACAAGAGGAGTAAGCAAGCAATCCCATGCTTTTTGGATATGAACTTGAAACATACCCTCTACGTTGAGGCAATGGAGGAAGTCTCCATAGTATGTATTTGATTAAAAGCATAATTATAAACTTCCATTAGAACAATGATACAAAGGTTTTTATTAATGAAAATGTATATGCCTCGACAGTTTCAAAAGCGAAAGTGACAACGTAAAGAGCAAAAGTATACAACTTCTTCGCCCTTGGAAACCTTAAGAACCGAAGGGAGTATGCATCGAGAGTTGCACACAGCACAGAGTTGTCTACAGCTAGAGTTGTTGGACACCACTTGTTCATTGGAGCTTGTCGCGTAACCTTCCTTGATAAAAGAGCACGTAAAATCGTAGCCAACATGAACAAATGAACCTGGCATGATGTATGAGAAGTCTCCAAAAACGCATGAAATATGCAAAACCACTCCACAGTCGTTGCATGTGTAGAAACCTCTCCCTGGATACACTTTTGTTTCACATGCCTCGCACCAATACGTTTCATCCTCATTCATGTCACCGTATGACAAGAAGAGAGGATGATCATCGTATCTGTATTTCATTACCTTTTCAGGTAAAAGAGCACAATTGCCGTCCAACTTATAGTCTTCACACTCGTCACAAAGAAAGAAACAGTTTACCCCGTTCCAGCATCTACTACACCTATCGCCAGAACTAGAGTAGTACAAAGGATGTGGATGGCTTTGGTGCTCGATCGAATCTGATACCGAAGCACATCGTACATCTATTTTCACAAAACTCCCAGATTCATACCTGAAACCTGTGGAGTCCTGACGACAGAACCAACACATAAACTTGAAGTGAGGATCTGTGTGAAGCGTGAACGGCAGGTTGTTGCACACATGACGTTTGTTCCGTGGAAGGTTTGCACATTTTTCGTGGAGAACAAAACCGCATTGCTGTTGCTTGCTGCAAACGTAGAACGGTTCAGCGCCAATCTGGAAGACGCATGCCTTGCATAGTGTGCTCTCAGGTAGAATCATCCCATCCTCGTTGAACTGCAAGTGATGATGATCATGGCTGAAATGTCTTATGGTGTTAGCATCAATCACCTCGTAAGGCGGAGTTTCCTCTTCCTCTGGTGTACCTTCCCGTTCCACCATGTCCCATACATCTTTTCTCGTCGCACATCTCGCATGAACAGCGAAACTAGGACATTTTGAGCAAGTATAACCCCCGTAGAATCCATCAACTCTTTGACGACAAACTTTGCATTTCCATTTCTCTCCGTGTCCAAGACGAGGGGTGTAAGAGATGCGGTGATCATGGCGGTTGATGTTTATGACACGCGGTAAATCGATACACTCCCGGTGGATCATGAAATTGCATGGAAGACAGAGATAAGGGCTTCGGTCACCTGGAGTCCCGCAAGCATTGCAAATAAAGTTCAAGAGTCTCGGAACAAGATAAAGCTGATGGTCATGTGTCTTCGGGCATTCAACAGCAACCGGTGGTGGGTTATCCACACATTCTCCGCATATGCTGAAATTACAAACATCACAGTGATGAACTTGGTGGTACCGTTCATCGAACTCCTCTTTGCAAAGAAGACACTCGTTGTTGTCGGAGTAGTGAGGGACTTCACCTTCAAGCGACTTGAGTGGGTGTTGGGGATGGGAAATGTGGTATGCTTCACGACAATACACATGGATGACAAACTCTTTGCAGTCTTGACATCCATAATGCAGGTGTTTCAGGTCTACGCTCTCGGCACACACTCTGCAGATTCCCTCTTCACTCTCAACGTCAAGATCAGAGACGAGGAGTTTGAGTTGATCATGCTGGTGGTGTCCGTAGGAGTTTCCAGGGAGAACAAGTGGAATCGATCTCCTAGCGCACTCCAAACACAGCTTGAAATCACATACCGTGCAACGATAACCGACTTGGAAACTGTCTTGGCAGAAACATGTGTGTGTTTCGGAATGTTTTAAGGGAAGGGTGGGGATGATGAGTTGGAGAGGAGGGTGGTGGGGATGGAAAGAGTGGTGGATCTCTTTTAAGGGACTGGCGCAATCTTTATGGAACACAGCTTCTTCGCACCCCAGCTCGTTGCAACGGTACCCTCCGTATACGTACGCTCTACGATTCTTATGGTCATTTGTTGGGCTGCTGCACACATCTGGGCTGCTGCAGAACTCGCACAGAGTATAGGCAAATCGAGTGAATGGTATCAAAGGATGCTCGTGAAGTTGTGGCAACTCTACTCTTTCCATGCTGAGCTGCTTACCTCCTGAATCCATTGCGCTCCCTTCTCTTTTTAAGCTAGTTTGAAACTTGTTTTTTTTTTTCTTTCTCAGAACTTTCAAGTGGTTATGCAGCTATGCTTTTACAGTCTGTGACTAAAAGAAAAAGAACCATATACCATTGGTCCTTTTTCCATTGGCCAAAGTATCTCGAGGATGAAAAAAAAAAGAGTGTCGGTGAGTGAGTAAAAAAAAAGAGGGCTTGTGTTGATTTTTATATGGGCCTTTGTTTTCTGAATATATTAAGTGGGCTTCCTTGGGTCCAAATTAATGTGTGCTTGGACAGGAAGCTTTTGGTGGCCTTGAGTGATTTAAATGTCGGAGACCCAAGCGGTCTGGCAACACACCAAGTATCTGGTTGACTGGTTGAAACCTCGTTTGAAATGTTGATCATTAGATTTAAGTTTAAAAATGATAAGTCGTCTTCGTGTTGCTTGTTTCTATAACCGAGGTTTGCTCTGATTAGTGGGTTAGGCGCTAACTGTTAGCCAGGGTTCAATCAATTAGCCCACTTAAAATCTTGCAGATTAATACAGTACTTCAAAGTGTGTTAACACAAGCTTTAACTGAATTGTATTTTTATTTCATAGCTCAATGCATACCAGTGCAATACAGAGTCCTTTTATTTATGTTTTACTTTAATGTGATTACAATGATAATGGAATAAGAATTACAAGATAGGACATGGTCACATGAGACACCACCAGCTTCCAGATTTACTCCTTGTCAGCAAACCTGCCAAGCACACATGAACATACCATAAACATTTAAGCCGTTGTGGTTTATCGGTCTGATTCCGACAACAGAAACAAGTGATTGTTTGTAAGTAAAAATTTTATGAGGAACGATCAAAGATCACGACGTTAGGACAATAAGAATGGTCCCATGGGTTAACCTACCCGAGTTCTGACAACTTGAGATGAGCTTTAGTATAGTCTTCGAAAAAGGCATCCTCATCCTGACAGTAATAGTATTATTACCAGTCATTAAGGCCAATTTTCAAAACAGAACATGATAATTAGACTCATCATGAGATGACGAGTTGTATAACTTACTGCAGCGTATTTCTCAACGAGAGGACGGAAGACAGGATCCTCGAGGAGAGCCTTGTCGGTTGGAAGTTGAAGAAGTCCTTCTTTCTCTCCGCTTAGTATCTCTCTGTTTTCAACAACTTCTGATTCAGCAATCCAGAGCATGAATAAACACCAAGGAGGAGAAACTCATCTTACTTGAAGTAGGAGTTGTCGAAAATGAGAGGATTCTGTGTCCATGGCCCCTCGAATCCGGAGCGTTCCTTGTGGCACCGACCCTTAAAATGTAAAACATAATGGTAAGTGCCAAAACAGAGAAGAGGTATATAGGTCTTTGTTTTTTTTTTTCTCTTGATCCAACAGACATACCAAGGTGTGTCCACCAGACAATGCAACGATTTCTTTGTCGTTTAGTCCCATCCGACCAAATATCTCTCTCAGATGATCCACGCCTGAAATTTAAATAGAAATCTATGATCTGTTGCAACCATTCAGACTTCATCATTATTATTTTCCGTACAACGACTTTACCTTTGGTGGCCTCAGGTAGACGACCATCAGGAGCTGGCTCAAGTTTGTCCTGAAATTAAAAAAAAAGTTTGTATCAGTTAGTCACATGAACAAACATCTGAGCGTTTAATCAGTTAAAATAATGACTTACCACTCTACCAGGATGAAAACGAATCTCGGGTCCTCCAGTGATCTCAACAGCAACAACTCCTGCTAGCTACAGTAACCAATAAAACATATGTTAAGTCATTGGATAGTTACTTCCAGATGTTTCTCAACCGCACCACATCTATGGATCTACAATAGACTCCTAACGACCACAACTTGATGGATCATTTGCTCGCTGTTACAGCTAAGAAATAAACACAGCACATGGTTTGAAATTTTTTACCTGGTAAAAATCAGCGTAAGACAAGATGGGGAACAAGTCTTTGATAGGCTGAAGAAGCGTGACAGCAATATCAAGACCTTTGTTAGCATCATGAGCTAGCTCTTGTGGAATCCTTATCGTCCCAAACGGTCCTCCCGTCTTCGTCTTCACGTCAAATGTACCAGCCGAGTGCCATCTACACGGGATGTATTAGAACGTGAGAGAAGGGAACTAAGACACGGGATGTATTGGAACGTGAGAGAATGGAACTTACGCAAGACGGAGAACGATGGGAGCACAGTGCTTCTCGGCGATAAGACCACGAAGCTTTCTCTTGCATCTCTGAACAGCTTTCTTGTATTCTTCGTTCACTTCTGGGTAACTCTTCTTCACCATTTCTCTCTCTCTCTCTCTCTCTCTCTCTCTCTCTCTCTCTCTCTCTCTCTCTCTCTCTCTCTCTGCAAACCAATAAAGCTTATGTGTATAACCAGAACAAACTGTGATCGTTACATTAGGTTTTGCAATTCAATTTATAGAACTGGGAGATGATTCGAATGAAGCTTCTAGTTTCAGTGAACTTTAAGAGAAGCCGCGAGATGTACGAATCAATATTATTTCTTTCTTGGCGCGCCTTCCAGAAAACCATGTGGAAGACAACAACAATACAAATCTTTTTCCAGCAGATTCCATGCCACGTTTACATAATGTCTTCTTTACTCAATAGTCCTTTCGCACTGTTTGTTATTTTGACTTTTAATGGAATTACTAGATTAATGGAGTGGTTCATGGCAAAAACAAAACGAAGCTTCCAAATTTAAACAAGAATTAAACAGATGATAAAAACTTGAGCATTGTCTTAAATTCAAGCATTCGTTTGATAAAAACAAGGTAGCACAAGCATACGAGTAAAAGAGAAATGAAAACTTGTTCATAGCTGAGCTTAATAATCCAACAACTCGAGACAAAACAGATATAAAACCAAAAACATTCCCTAAACATGAAAGAGTGTTTCAAGCACATCATATTATTACTGGCTAGCACCCAGCCATTTGGTGAAGTTGTCAAACTCGGTGTAGTCACTGTCGGAGATCATAGTCTGGTACCACGACTTCCCTGCTGCCTTGATTGCCAATGCCTCCTCCTGTCAGATTAACATATTCAAATTAGAGTTAGAAAACAAGAAAATTGATATATCTCAGATTCAAAATAAAAGAGAAAGCTATTGATTTCTATTGTGCACAAAACACCAGCAAAGACAAATCCATTCTACAAACACGAGACACATGAACTCAGATCATAAAAGCATAGACATTTAGATACTTAGCCAAAATGAAACATCCAATGCAAGTGACCCATTTGATAACATCTCGGAATCAATAACTATCAATTCACAGGACAACACAACAACACCACAAACATATACTTAAACCAGAGTTGCAAACTATTATCTAACAGCTAAGCAATAGGGAGTAAACTCTATCATAAACAACCAATAGCAATGCAGACCAGACTTCAAAACAGATTACCAACTCAACAAAATCATAACCCACAATGACAAAGACTAAGTGAACAATTGAGATTACCTTGGTAACAGTTTTCCTCTTCTTGGTGAGCTTCTCCTTCTTAGCCTTAACCCTCTGTTCCTCCGCCAACAAAGACATCCTCTTCGCCGTCTTCGCATACGGATTCAACTTCAGCATCACATTCAAATTCTTCAACGGATTTTTCTTCATCACAGCCCTCTTGGCATCCTTCTTAATCGGCTTCACCACACTCTGCACCTCATCAGAGTTAATAATCCTCGCCAGATCAGCATTCACCATCTTCGCCCTCGGAAGCACATACCCCTTCTTCTTCTCCGAAGCCTTCTCAAACGACCCATAGATCCCCTCAAGCTTCTCGAAAGCAGACTTGGTCCAAATCACAAACCTCCCAAGGTGACCACCTGGAGCAAGCTTCAGCAAGTTAAGCCTCTCCACGTGGCAGAGCTCAACACCTGGAAGGTTCCTAAACGCTTTGACAATCTTAGACCCTTCGGTTCCGTAGACAACAAGAGGACCTTTCCTAGAAATGTATCTACGGTTCCTCATCTTACCTACACCAGACCTAATCCCAATACTATCCTTCGCCTTCTCGGCGTCGTCATAAGCTCCGATCTGTTTCATCACCTTGATCGCCGCCGAGGTCTTCTCGACTCCCTCGGCGGAGTCGCTGACGACGAGAGGCATCTCTGGAACGTTCTCGATCCTGTGTCCCCGCGCCATCACGAGCGCGGGAACCGCCGTGGCGGCGATCGCGGACACGATCGCGTGCCTCTTCATGTTGACGTTGACGCGTCGGTGCCAGCGGCGCCAGATCTTGGTGGGAGCGAACATGCGACCGCCGCGGCACATGTTTCCGAAGGCGGCCTGGCCGGCGCGGTGGGTGCCGCCACCGGGAACGCGGGGGATACGGGAGACGGCGCGGCCGGTTCCCCAGGACTCGGCGGAGGTCTGGTGACCGGCTTTCTTGGAGACGGCGTAGGGCTGGCGGGAGTTGTTGGAGATCTGGGCGTGGACGAAGCTGACGATGTCGGGGCGGACGGGAGCGGTCATGACGTCGGGGAGGACGACGGTGGTGGATTGGTCGGTGGTCATGTCGCCGTCTAGGGATTGGACGGTGACGAGAGGACGTGCGGCGGCGGCGGCGGCCATTTCTACTCTTTTTGAGTTTTTACTCTCTTCACTCAGTGTGTGTCTCTCGGCGGTTATGGAGAGTTTCTAGGGCTTTCGAAGCTGGAGCTTAATATAACTGATATATACTAGGGTTTCATTTCTAGGGATAGTAGGGAATGATTAATGGGCCTTATAAAACCCATATAGCCCAACTACTTTAGTGACCAATTAATAGGCCTTACAAAGCCTAATTATCCCTACGAGTTTGCTTTTTTACTTGATGAGGATTCTTAGTTCTTACAGTGTATTAATAATGGGAGAGGTCAAGAGATGATGTCAACCAAGAGGCAAGGTAGCGATGATGATCTCAAGACGTACAAGAAAATAGAGCGCTGGTAGATGTAGGAGGCATGGAGATGATAATGGTGAAAAGAGAACCAGGGAAGAAGAAGTAGAGGATGGTCGAAAATATGGGACCAATATCACTGGTCTGGACCTGTTAAGGCAGTGAAAGCTGAACTCAGGCGTGTTACTAATCAGGCCTTGTTGTCACTTACTGGAAGATCACAACCCGGCAATAACTCTGTCCTATAAACACGAGGTGTGTGATTCAAGAATTGTTAATCATCTATTTTTGCCGGATTTGCATGCTTTTTTAGTACTTTGTTTAGGATAAACTTGTTTGTAGCATACATGTAGTATATAATCTGATTAGAAGGGCGAATAAATCAAACTAGAGATTTACTCAACAGATGAACATATAAACACAACAGCAAAAATATAGAGATTTTTGTTCAAGAGTTAAACGGCTGATGAGGATGAGGCTGCCTTGGAACCGCTAACTACCAACCGCAGCTTGAGGACCAAGAACTAGTAGAAAATGGAAAACCCTTGTATATATGTTAAACCTATACCATTCACTGAAGTAGTCCTGGTCAAAAACCTGAGGCTCAATAAACTTCCACTCATGTTTCTTGTCCTAAAAAAAAACAAACCGTATTGAACACTCTATCCACAAACCCCCACCTGACCTGACTCATTGACAAGATAGTGATTCCCAGTGACGTCATATAACTCAAAAGTTTATTGAACATGGAAAACCGACGAGTAAACCTGCAAGATACGGTGAGAATCACATATAAACTCTTTACCCAAGACTTCAGAAAATTAGCAACAAAGCTTATAAGTATCAAGCTCTAGCTACTGACTCAGACTACCCGTGAGAACTCTTTAACTCTTAATGCAAACCTTTGAATCAGCCCGCTGCTACTAGACGTACATTTAAGCAGATATCTAGTTCTAGCTACTGACTGAAGTGACTCGGTAGCTAATGGCAGATACCTTCGTCAAGATGATAAGTTGCTTGTTGAGTCCTGGACAAAGGAGCCAGTGGTAACGCTTGGGAGCTCGGTGTTCACCATATATGACGAGAGTGCTTTCCTCTGCAGCATCATTACAGTCGGACTAGATAAGGTTAGATTGTTGTATTTGATCACGCAAGGGAAAGAGCCACCGACTATATAAAAGAAGTGACACCAACAAATTGACTTAATGGTTCAAACTCTGACAAAGTCATCGTAAATGTAACACGTACAACGGATTCGAACTCAGGGTATGATAAGTTAACTGTGAGGTTTCTCATCAATAACAAAACCTGCAAAACAAATCCTGCGACTGGTGAAACGTGTAAATCAAGTAAACTGAAAGTTTTATAAGCTCTGACTCACAGTTTCGAAATTTATAGGATCCATTTCCTTGACCTTTTCAACGTGGTCCAGTCTCGTTTCAGGATCAAACACACTCCCGATGAAGCTATAAACTTCAGCAAAATCAGGAACACCTGCAAATTAAAGCAAGTTATCAGTAAACATAAAGTTTGAAAATCAAGAAACAGAACATGAAACTGTTCACAAATGATTACCATGAAGCACCGGATGCTGTTTTGATACAGTTTCAGAACCTGAGAATGTTCGGCTTGAGCTTCCAATACCGGATGTGGAAGGGCTACTAACATTTAATATACCCTTTGGTCCAATGTCAGCTGAATCAGTGGCGTTATATGCCATAAATAAGCACATGAAACGTCCTAAAATGAAAGCCTATTCTACTACAACATACTAATAATAGAATATAAAAGAAAAGAGAGACAAAACAAATTGAAAACACAGATGAAAGAGCGTGCCTTGTGCTCCACGAAGAGTAGCAAGTTCCTGCTTTGGTAAAATAACTCTGTTTAGCAGCATTGATGCGTCATCCCATGAAGTATATCCCCCTGGTATGTCGCTACTTCGAGTAGTAAAAGAAGTAGAGACTTGAAGTTGCATTGGAGCTGTGCAAAAACTACAAACTCAGTTATTCGAAAATGAACATTATTCATCTCTCGTTTCAAACTAACAAAGATAACAAAACCATCGAACCGTTCTTAGATGCCTTTTGAGGATAGGGATGAGCTGCTTTGCGCTTTGGTCGAGGGGGTGGCACATGTGCTAGTGTCCCGTTTTTCTGAACCTTTAGAAAGTATTTTTGAGCATGACTCCTTATCTGTAGAGGCAGCACAAGAACAGTAAGTCTAAAACGAAAACGTTATTATTCGACCAAAAATTTAGGGTAACGTATTCCCTCAAACCTGAATCACAGTCTTGGAACCCACGAAATCTTCTATCTTCTTCCAGTCACGATCAAACCTGTAAGGAACAAAGGAACAGAGGCCACTAGTATCAGGTAAATCAAATCAATAAGACTTTCAAAAGATCACAAGTATAAAGTTGTACAGTTCAGCAGCTTGAGTATTACATTAAAAGATAATACCATGCTTCTACTCAGAGAAAAATCACTGAACATTTTCTCTGAATGAATATTAAGGGTACGGTCTACATGAGCTGCTCCACATGAAGACCAGGTTTAAACTATCGACAAGAACTTGTAACAACAGACTATATATAAAGATCAACTTAACTAACGAAGCAGACATAACATACTCTTGTTTGGTTCTGTCTAACTAACTAACTAAACTCAGAAATGAAATAGAAAGCTTCAAGAATCTCTCAAAAACACGTAACTAATAACATGTCAAGGAGAAAACAGAGCAACGGAAACAGAGAGAGTAGTACAGTTGAAGCGCTTCAAGAAACTTAACGTGCTCTTCCTCTGTCCAGCTCTCTCTGGACTTGGTGATGGTATAAGGTTTCCTCACCTTCTTCGACGAACCCTCCCCCACCGCACCCGTCGACGGTTGTGCTTCGGCGGACGTCGGATTCCTTGACGGTGATAAGCTCATCGGTTTTTAGTTCAGATAGCGACAGTGTTTAGAGAGAGAAAAAGTCCACATGGCGGGCAAGAAGTTGGTGCTCAGTGTATACAAAATTATGTGGAGTGGGTTTTGCTTTGATCCTACACCATCCTTTTTTTTTTTTTTTTACTATTATTTTATTTTGTTGCTGTCACTTCTTGATTTAGCTGCTCAAGCGAAATCACGTGGGGACTTGCTGCAGTCTTCGTTTTCATGAAAGTGTATGGTCGTGCTTTTTTTTTTTTAATTTTCTATAACTGGTATAGATGGAAAAGACTTGTACCGAACCAAACCAACTACATGATAAATCGAGATGAAATAACAATTCAAAAAATAGTAAACTCAAACACAACAAATTAAGGATCCACGTCCACAGTTAGTGTACAATATTGAAATCTTTAATAATTATGTGCTTAGCAGGATGTCGATATGTCCGAGTGGTTAAGGAGACAGACTTGAAATCTGTTGGGCTTCGCCCGCGCAGGTTCGAACCCTGCTGTCGACGTTATAATTTTTTAACTGTTTCCCTCTTGTGCTTTACATGATGATGATGGGAGAGCAACGTTGTAGACATCCCACGTTTTCACTTTTTTCGCGTAAGAATTTTCCATTTTTGTACGTCTGCTGTTTTTAACAGTAGGATTCGAACTTGGGCAGGCAAATTGACTTTTGAATGACGTACGTAGCAACCAAGAAGCCAAGAAAGACATTACCTCAGACTCTTTACATTTTGGTTTGCTCAGTAGTTATATGTGTACAGTCATACCTCTCTTCGTTAAGAGACAATAGACTCTTAAGATAACCTGATATAGAACTAGGGAGTCGGGTAAATCAACTCAGTTAATTAGCATTACACGCACTGAACAGCTAATGCACTAGTCTTCATCTCACAAGCAGATAAGTCTTAGGGAAACTTCTACAATATAAGAGAGCACTACATACAGATGTTCCTTTTGCAAATAAACTACTTTTGAAGTAACATCAAAGAAGAAGAAAAGAAAAGGCAACCACTGAGGTTGATTGATCCGACTGTAGCCCAAGCCCATTGGGCCTCACTGATCGACATTATAGTTAGGAAAAAAATGGTTGGTACTATTTGGTAAGAAAGGAGAATGTGTTAAACATCTGTTGCAACTGTCTTCTTTAGTCTTTGTAGCAATTTACAATTTTGTTTTCAGCTGAAGAGAGAAGTGAGGGAATATACAACTATTCATAGTAAAATATCACTGTAGCTTGATATATATGTGTGCTAATAAAAAAGGATATTTCCGTATAAAAGTATATGCCCTAACGAAAAATGGTTGTGTTAAAAGAAAACGAGGTAGGTGAGAATGTAATCACGTTAGGACACTTGTGAAGGATGCTTATCATTTACATCTAGATCTCTTATTACATCTTTAAGAATGATTTCAAATAAACAAGTCATTTACACTTCTTACAATAGCTTTCCCTTATCTAGAGATTAAGAATTTCTTATGAATTATTTTACCCATATAATTTTGACGTAACAATATTTTTTTTTCTTTTCGTTGTAATAATATGTTTTTCTTTTAAAAGCTTTCCCTCCTGGCTACTCTTATTCAGTAGTTAACCAGACAAACCCATAAACTAAAACGCTTGATGCTCGCACAAAAAAACAAAGCATATGTTCTTTTTTTTTTCCTTCAACAAACAAAACAAACTATACTATATAGTTCAATGATTGAGTATTTGCATGTCTCTATATGTATAAGAAAAAATTGGCATGTTTATATTATTATATTTTGCCTTTTAAGAGTGTCCTATAGTTTTGGATCGCGATGTAAACAAGCAAAAATGATCTTTTACGTATAGAAAACGAATATCCCACCAATATTCTATTGTGTGCATCACCAGATTGTAATATTCCCACAACTATCCATTTGTATACGAAACTTTATTTAAATAATAATATGTCAAATGTTTCATATATATTTCTAAAAAAACTATTAATATATTAACCTAACGTACTGCATTAGGCCCTTAACCAAAATTGTTTTTTTATCATTGATCTCTTCCAATACGAATAGTTCTTAATTCTAAGTATGAAGAATATAAATGTATCTGGAGAGTTTTTCTTTTTGGATCAACTCTTTATTTATTTATTTGGAGAGTTATAAATGAGAAAAACACGAAAACAGGGAATCTCACGGTACACACAAATCGGTTTAAAATCGAGCATGTGTTTATTCTTCATGAGCATAGTCATCCACATGTTGATTAAACGAAATACCAATCTTACCCTCTAAGAGATGTACTTATTACGAACAAAAACCTTAGACCCTTCTCGTAATTCTCCCTCCCATCACAAACTCTCATCTATATAAGCAATTACAGTAGTGTTACAAAAAAAAAAAAAAAAAAAAAAAAATAAGCAATTACAGTCTCTCTTTAAGTCATGGCGGATTTAATTTAATTTTAATTTTTTCCTGGTTATCCAAACTAAATTCTTTTCTCTCTATTTCTCCGAAAATCTTCTCACCGGTAAAAACACAATCGAAGAAGCAAACAAAAGTCTTCTTCTCGACTTGTATTAAAAGAATACGAGGATCTTTGTTTCCGAGAGAATTCAATGCAATTGATATACAAATAAATACATTTCAATCCAATAGAGTCTGAGCAACGATCTTCGTCCTTTGGTTTTTCTCGGATTCTCCGCTGGAAAAGTTCTTAATCTGTAAGTTGAATTCGATTTCGTTATCGCGATTTTTAGTCTCTTTGAGATTTAGATATCGTTAGATCCTACTTTCTCCGTGAACTGTTTACCGTATATTGTTTGCATCGGTCCTAGAATTAAAACCCGGTTTAGTTTTTAATCCTCTTGGTTCAATTAAAAACTGATCTTTGTTGGTTATTTGCTAAAAGCTGCATGTCCGAAACCAGACAAGTCTGGTTGGAAACTTTTGTAATTTGTAATGAAATCTGCTGTGTTTTTTTTTTCGTTATTTTTAGTCTCTCACAGGTCTAATTTTGGACATGTTGGGTTGTTTTTGGGTTTCATCTGCAGCTGGAATCACTTCGTATATGATTTAGGACAGTGAAAGTAAAAGACTTTCTCATACATTTGATGAAATGAGTTTGGTCGGGAGAGTTGGGAGTTTGATTTCTCAAGGGGTTTACTCCGTCGCTACACCGTTTCATCCCTTTGGTGGTGCCATTGATGTCATCGTTGTCCAGCAAGAAGACGGCTCGTTCCGTAGCACTCCCTGGTACGTTAGGTTCGGTAAGTTCCAAGGCGTTCTCAAAGGTGCGGAGAAGTTTGTGAAGATCTCTGTGAATGGCACCGAAGCTGACTTCCACATGTATCTTGATAACTCTGGCGAAGCTTATTTCATCAGGGAGGTTGATGAAACCAACAGTTTGGTTTCTAGCTCTGATGATGGTAATGGTAGTGAGAACAACGCAGGTTTTAGACTTGAGCATAGTTCATCTGACGTTGGTGTTGGGGAGTTAAGAGAGGGTTTGAACTCTTTGAATCGGCTTGATAGGACGGAGTCGGATAACAATAGGAGGTATTATGATTTTCAGGATGATCCTCCTTCTCCTACCTCGGAGTATGGGAGTGCTCGGTTTGATAATTTAAATGTGGAGAACTATGGAGATTCTCCTCCAGGGTCAGATTCTGAGGTTGTTTTGGTGAGTATTGATGGACATATACTGACGGCTCCTGTCTCGGCGGCGGAGCAGGAGGCTGAGAATCTGAGGCTGAATACTCCTCAGTTTCATTTGGCTCCTGGTGATGGGACTGAGTTTTGTGAAGGGAATACTGAGTTTGCTTCGTCTGAGACTTCATGGGAAACTGAGTTCGTCAGCAAAGTGGAGTCATCTAATGCTGTTAATATTGGTTCTGAGAAAGTAGAGATTGGTAGTGTTGTTGAGTGTAATGATGCTGAAAGAGATGTGGTTGGGAGCTGTTTGGAGCAGTCTGGTGAGAATGCCAAGTCTGAGGAGTCAGCTTCTACTTTTGAGGTTCAGAATCTAAAAGAAGGCGAGCTTGTTGTACCTACCACCATCATAGAAAGTGTTAGAGGTGAAGATGAAGTGGCTATTGAAACAGTTACTACTCTTGTTGATGGTTCTGAATCTTCTACAACTCAACTAACAACAGAAGAAGTGAGGACAAGTGAAGAATCCAGGACATCTGTTGATTCTAACACGGAGTTAGAATGTAAAGATGAAGAGACGAGTCCTTCTGCAGAAACTGCCGTCTTGATTGAGAACCAGGAAGGCGAGATTATAGAGTCAGAAGAGAGAGTCTCTATAGATTCAACGAGAGAGGAAGGTGAGCAACTAACTCCATCTAAACCGGCTGAAGAGGATAACGAGAACAGGAACACTATGGATTCAGTGGACAATCTGAGTAAGTAACTTTACTTTTTTCTTTGGCCTGAACTGTGTCTAGTTTCTAAACAGTGGTTTTAACTTATACAGAGTATGAGCTATCACTTTGCAAGGATGAGCTTCGTCAGGGTATGGGACTCACCGCAGCTGCTGAAGTCTTTGACACGCATCGGATATCTACAGAAGAATACAAAAACTCAGCAACATCAATCCTCGAAAGTGAGAATCTAGTTGTTAGGATTAGAGAAACGTACATGCCGTGGAAGAAAGCTGCTCGGATCGTGCTGGGGAAAGCTGTGTTTGATCTAGACTTGGATATACAGCCAGATGATGTGATCTCTGTTGAGGATACCAAACCCAAGGACGATGAGACTGCTGCAGTGACCCCTTCTTCATCTGGAAGAAGGTGGAGACTCTGGCCTATTCCTTTTAGGAGGGTGAAAACGATCGAGCACACGACGAGTAGTAACTCCTCGAGCGAAGAAGATCTGTTTGTTGATTCTGAACCTGGTTTGCAGAACTCACCGGAAGTGCTGTCGACCACAGAGAGCAGACATGAGTCTCCGCGTAGACAGCTTGTGAGGACCAATGTCCCTACCAATGAGCAGATCGCGTCTCTGAATCTGAAGGATGGTCAGAATATGATAACTTTTAGTTTCTCCACTAGAGTTCTTGGAACGCAACAGGTTTGTGTTGATGGTGAAATTAGTTTAAACATTTGAATGCGCACCAGGGAAAATTATTCTAACTTTGTTTTTTTTTTTTTTTTAATTAGGTGGATGCACATATATACAGGTGGAGATGGGACACCAAGATTGTGATTTCAGATGTTGATGGAACTATAACTAAGTACAGCTTTTGATTCTTATTGCAGCTTCATATTAGAATTATAATATCTAGACATATGCCAATGTGTTGATCCTTTTGTTGCTGTGTTTTGCAGATCTGATGTGTTAGGTCAGTTCATGCCTTTGGTTGGAAGGGACTGGACACAGTCTGGTGTTGCCAAGCTTTTTTCAGCCATAAAGGTAATTTTCTCGCACTTTAATTTGGTAAAACATGACATCCACTACTGCTTATGTAAAGATACAATTTGTTCAAGTGATTGTTTCTTTCCTTGAGCAACATATTTGATATTTTAAACTCTGCACCCTGTGATTATGCATCTCACATGATGCTTCTCTTTGCTTTGTATTTTTTCAGGAGAATGGATACCAGCTGCTGTTTCTGAGCGCTCGTGCCATTGTTCAGGCATATCTAACAAGAAGTTTCTTAAATAATCTAAAGCAGGTTAGACTGAGATCTTTTTTTTTAACCATACTTAAAATCAATATGAATAACATAAGCCTAATGAACTGAAAACGATATCATGTGAGGCTATGTATAACCTTTTGTTATGAGTTATTGAATTTCTTCCTCTGGCTTGCAGGACGGAAAAGCTCTGCCAAACGGTCCTGTAGTCATTTCACCAGACGGGCTGTTTCCAGCATTGTACCGTGAAGGTATTAATGTTAATGCCTTGAAGATACATTAGTAGCATGTTAATGTACTTTTAATTCGATAGTAAGGATCTCTTATATACTTTATAACTGCTTTGCAGTGATAAGAAGAGCACCTCACGAATTCAAGATCGCATGTTTGGAGGTAAATGTTTATCTTCTTGTTTTCTAGGACACGGTTGAACCAGCGGCATGTGTTTAGATAAGAACAAGTTTACATATGTAATGTGCAGGATATCAAGAAGCTCTTCCCAGAGCACTACAACCCGTTCTACGCTGGATTTGGAAACAGAGACACTGATGAGCTGAGTTACAGCAAACTCGGAATCCCCAAGGGAAAGATATTCATAATCAACCCAAAGGTAATCAAATTTTCTTGATATCTAACCAGCGTGATTGTTTGTTGGAATCTACTTAGAGACTTTGTGTTTTTTAAAAATTGATCAGGGAGAGGTAGCCACAGGACATCGAGTAGATGTCAAGAAGTCTTACACATCACTTCATACCCTTGTGAACGACATGTTCCCTCCAACTTCCCTTGTTGAGCAGGTAACTAAAGCTATAAGTGGATTTTATCAGCAAATGTTATGTATAGATTCATTAATGGTTTTAACTTTTGTATGTGTTTGCTTACACATCCACAGGAAGATTATAACCCATGGAACTTCTGGAAACTACCAATAGAAGAGGTGGTTGACTGAAGAAATCAATTAGCAAATGAGCTGCAGATGGGTCTAACATGGCAGCTGCAGAAAGTCGATGGTTGGACTTCTGGAAACTGTCCAAACTTTGTAATGTCTCATGTAGGAGTTGACACAATAGGGAAAGAATAATGTATAAGCTGTGACAATGTTATGTATACGTTTTTATATTTTTAATATTTTTCTGTTTTAGATACCCAAAACGTAGACGAGAATCTTTGCATTTTGTACTTATTAGTTAACAATGGTCTATAATATAAAGATGGGAAACACGAATGAATTTCTACAAAAAAATGGTAAAATTGTAATGTGTAGAAAAAATTAAACATAAAAGAAAATTGCGCCAAAACAAATATGTGAAACTGGTTTATTCAATCAAATAAATTACATAATTAATGTCAATTGATCAGTTTTAGAAAAGAAAGAAATTACATAATTGCATCAGAGGTTCATCAGAGACAAAAGCTGATGGATTTTAAAGCTGGATCATGATATTGTAGGTTGATAGATAGACCACAGATTCTGGTCCTGCCACCGGTACCTTCATTATCACGGCAAGATTTTGAGATCCGATTATGATTATTGGTACAAGAAGCAGAGAGCATCCTTTTTGGGTATATCAGTATATGTGTTGTCTTTCTTCAATACGGTTTAGTAAATATTGTAGTTTGATAAATACTTTGGTTTGTCAACAATTTGTAATTGGTTTATAGTCCGGTTTGGAACATTTTATCATACAGTATCTCAATCCTTACATCAATGGACATTACAGACAAACAAACAAAAAAGGACATTACAACAACATCTTGTCTCGCTTTTTCAGACAAACCCCTCAATACAGTGTTTGCGTTTTACATTTAAGACAAAAAGCAAAATAGGTTTAACTCTTTGTTTTCTTTCTTTTACTTTAGGGTGTGGATTGCCGTGACAGACAAGACAAAGGAGAAGACACATACGAACTCCCCGAAGTACCCTCTCCCGAGAACAAATCAGACAAATGGTTCTCAACATCTTCAGGGGTAAATCGGACAACCGAGCTCAAGTTTCCCACACCACCACCAGCTCCCGCCACGATAACAGACCTTCTCGTGTTGTAAAACTCGCGGTAAATCGGCACCAGCTTTCTCGCAATCGACAGTTTTATCTCCTCTCTCAGCTCTGTATCCGGTACGACGCATACACTCTGCTTACCGTACGCCCTCTCGAAACTCTCGCTGAATTTTTCAAACCTCTCCTTAACTTCCTCCGCCGACATCTCCACGGCACGATTCTCGGGTAGGGTCGCCAGCACCGGTCCCCACGCAAGTCTCTTATAGCTGTCGGAGAACTGCTTAATCTTACCGACGTGTCTCCTGACCCAGTCGTCGCCGAGCAGCTGCTTTAGGTTCGAGCAGCGAGCGCGGGACACCACGTGCTGGAGGTTGTTGGTGAGGAAGAGATACTGCACGGAGCAGTCCTTGTAGTGATTCGCTTTGCGGTCGATTTTACAGAGGAGGACGAGGATGAGCCACGCGAAGCGAATGGCTAGCTCCGACGACGGCAAGTCGTCGGAGTCCGAGACGCTGAAGTAAGACTCCGGAAGGAGCGATCTATCCGGCGGAGGAGATCCGGCGAGGATGTCGACGAGGACGTTGCTGTAGTCTGCGAGGAGAGAGATGTGGTTCATGGCGGAGGACGTCAGGGGATGTACTCCTCCGCCATGAACCACCACCTTGGTGGAGTCTCTCTGGATTCTTGACTCGAAGTCCCTAAGCTGTGAACGAATCGTTTCGCTGAGAGAGATCAGAGACTTAAGCGCTTGAGAACGCACCATGGAGGTAGACTCGAACGAGAAGATGGATTCGATCGCTCGCCAGTTCCCGGCTATGGCGCTGTACATGTCCAGCAGCCGGAAAGTTTTCTCCGGGGGAGAACTCTTCTTGCTGATTTTAGAGGAAACATTCTCCGGAAAACCGAACAGAAGAATCGCTCCTTCTCGAGAGATTGCGCCGAAGCAAGACTCTCTGATCGAATCAGAGGATTCGAAGACGTGGTCGCAGAGTATCTTCTCCCCTTTGAAGAGAGTCTCCATGGAGACTTTCACCGCCTCTAACCAGCTTCTGATCTTTATCTCCATCTCCTCCCATGACATCTTCTTCGCCTTCGCGGGACTAGTCTTCTCCACGTCGAGACGGTACACCCCTTCGTCGATGATGGACTTTCTGATGGCTTTGTATATGGTGATGCACTCCTTCGCGTAGCCGGAAGCGATCATGCACTCAGCGATTGATCTCAAGTCCATCATGACGCTGCTAGCCACCTCTTCGACTTCGACGATTGAATCACCAACGGTGTTTGAATCGTCGTCTTCGGGGAAATCAGAGTAGCTGGATCTTGCTGAGGTGAGTGATGAGCGAGTAGAGACTGATTCTGGATCAAGATAAGCACGGTTCATCGACAAGATCTGGTAAAACTCCTTTTGGAGCCTCTTCATCGCGATCTCCATGAGTCTCTGAGCTCTCATGAGCCTCTCGGAGTTCGGATCTTCGGTCACTAGCAGATCCATCGTCTTCTGTAGATCGTTCACTCGGTCGATGAACAACATGGCTTCTGCCTTGTCCTCGTAGAACATGGAAGTGACTTTGGCGAAAGTGGAGGTCTCTGTGTTCCATCTCTCGATTATGTCGGCGGCTGACTCGATGATTCCGTATGCAGCCGCTGATTCCAAGCTCTGGCGTGGCGTCAACGTCAGAGGAGGTTGAAGATTAGACGGCGTTTTGGCCACGCAGCAGAGGCTTCTCATCCCTTTTCTCGGCATAAGTCGTCGTCGTTGAGAGAAATTTCAGAGAAGACTTGGAATATTCGAGAGTCTCGTTGAGGGAAAATTCTGTAAATTTGAAACGGTGCAAGTTGGTGAATAATTTATGAGGGAAGAAGATGATGTCGTTGAGGGGGTATTTATAGAGCACAACAGCGTTGGAACGACGTCGTTTGGAACTTGTGGAGAGGAAGAGGCGAAGAAAGTTGTTGTTGACTTTTTCGTGATATTTTTCGGTTTGTTTCGCTCTGGGCATACACGTGTAGTGAGCTTCGCATGATTTTATGGATCTTCCCCCACAAAAATGACGTGAAGTCCTTGAAATCATGGATTCATGATAGTATATTATTATAAGTTGACCAGAAGTGTAGCTCGATATCTTGATTCCAATAAGTGTTATCATCATCTAGCTTTGGTTATACTATACATGTTGTCTTGTGTATATATATATACACATTATCTAGTCTGGAACTAGATCCAACAGACAAACTGATGCATTTTAGAAAAGAAAGTCTAGTTAATTACTCCCAATAGAAAGGATGTTGTCGTCTACATTTCTGCAAGCATTATAAGGCATTGCATGGGCTGATGGGAGTTACATTGTTGAGAAACTGTAATAAATATTACTTCTACGCAGAATTATAGTAAATTATGTATTTGTTTAGTATAGTGTATGCTTGACCCTGATGACCCATGAGCTAACCGTCAATCACAACCTTGAATCTACTTTACTTGTCGATGGTCCTAGCTAAGACCTAAGAGGATAAGAAGATCTGTTACCCACAAAAAATCATATTCTTAAATTGGAAAGTAAAATGATTAAAGGAAAACAAAAAGTCAATGCACCGCGTCGCTCATGTCAAAAATTGCTGATGTTGACGGTATTTATAACAAACTAGTATAGTTTAAACCGATCGTTTTCATTTTTCTTTTAAAACAAGAATTTTAAACCTTCTATTCATTAATCTTCCCTAATATTCAGAGAAACTTTATAGAAATTTTGATTACTACATGAAAGTCCATGTTAAAAATTGACTGATCGTTTTTTTTTTGTTTCAATGAGCTTTAAAACAAACATTCAATTACACATGCCTATATTTGCAAAAAAATAAAAATTACACATGCCTATACCTATCACATATTGGCGAATGTACAGATGGATTAGGGGGTCATATGACCCTACGAATTAATATTTGCATTATTTTAAGTATATTTTATAAAACTTGATTACACGTTTGGTTAAGATTAATTAGTGTTTCAGTACTCCAATAGTTTTGTATTTTTTTTTTTTTTGAAACACATATTTCGATTGATAGAGAATTAGTTGGGAGCAGTTAAGGCATCACCAACAACCAAAGGTTCAGGAGCTTTCAAAGCATCCTTTGCCAAGCAGTCCGCTAACATATTTTTCTCTCTAGGAATCCAAGAGAAAACAACAAACTCAAACACAGAAGCATATGAGAGAATATCAGAGACCAAACTATAGAGCTCAGTAGTGGATGATTCAGACTTTACTGCCTTGATAAGCAGAGCAGAGTCAGACTCGAAGGCGACCTTCTTCAGCCCCAAGCTTGCGGAGGTACGGACAGCTTCCCGTAGGGCTAATCCTTCTGCCGATAAGGACGAGGCAACGCATTTGGTAGTCTTCATGAAAGAGCGATTTCCGGTTGTCGAGAGGATGATCCATCCCAAGCCCGCTTCGTTTGAACCAGAGGCCCATGCTGCATCTGAGCGAATTACCACCGTGTCCAGAGGGTTCAGCGCAGGAAGAATTGGGCGTTTCAGGCCAACAGTGCTTTCCTTCTTCACTTCAGTACTCCATTCTCGTGCTAGGACAATAGCCGTTGACAAGGTGTCCTCCGGCGAGGCAGAGCGGCCCTCGAAGACAAATTTGTTCCGAGCTTTCCAAAGAGACCATAAGATCCAAGGAACCAGAGTGCTCGAAGTGATACCTGCAGGGGGAAGACATTTAAGGGCGCAGAGGCCATCCCAGCTGTTCATTAAATCTATTATTCCACTAACATCCATATCAGTCATGAGAGGAGCTAAGCTCCAGACCCGTTGCGCAAAGGGACAATGGAATAGGAGATGAATGATAGATTCCGAGCAGCCGCATCGTTTACAAGCAGGGTCAGCAGGAACGTGTCTGTCTACGAGCCTTTCTCCCACCGGGATAGCTCCCTTGAGAAGCCTCCATGAGAAAAGCTTAATCTTTGGGGCACAAGACAGATTCCAGACACTTCTTTTCCACTGAAAACCGAGGTTGTTTTGTCCCACTTGTTTTGTATTTAAACTTCTAAATTATTGTAATATGTTTTCATATATTATTATAGTATTATATAATATGGCTTTGTATAAAATTTGCTTATTGTGAGGCTCTAAAAATAGTTTCAGCTTGGTCAGCTATGCCAGTGATCTCTCATAATTTTACTATTACGTGTGCAATTGTCAATGATACGTAAGCTTATTAAGATGAAGAATTGAAAATCATCGATGAAACATGTATAAAGTAAATATTGTTTCAACCACGTTTTAATTACTATGTTATTCATAGCTTTTTCTTATGCCAAAATTTTGTTATAGATAGCTTATACGTTGAATACGATAAGCCTATATGCAGATTCATATTTGACGATTGGAAATGATTTAAAATTTGTGGCTGTTGTCTTTTCATCAACAGTTACGTTATAAAAATATTTGTTCAATTGACGACGTACGTGTTGATTTGTTATACATAGCTTTCTGTATGTGAACAACTTGTTGTAGATAGTTTACCGTTTATGCATTGAATAAGATAAACCTATATGCAGATTCATTTTTAAGTTCTGTTTATTTTCTTTTCATCAAAGGTCAAGTTCAACTTTAATTATTCGGAAGGCGTGACGATA
Organism: Brassica juncea; assembly: GCA_018703725.1. Lineage (NCBI taxonomy): Eukaryota > Viridiplantae > Streptophyta > Magnoliopsida > Brassicales > Brassicaceae > Brassica > Brassica juncea. The sequence goes on from CM031941.1 coordinate 57,069,899, forward strand.
TCAAATATCCTCGAGACTTGTATTATTGTAATATAAAGTCGTCAAATTTGAAACCCAACCAAATATATGTATTACTATATTATATTTCACAAAATAGACTGGTGTTTATTGATTTTTGTATCTATATTTACATGTGTCTAAAGAGAGAGAGATACATAAGTCATAAGTGTAAATATCTCATCTACAACTTGTCCCGCTTAAGTTTGTTGTTTGCGTTTTTGATTGTACTACAGAAATACGCAATTTCAAGCCACCATTACACTTTTGCCGTAACTAGTTAGTAATCTAGAAACCATCTACGTACTGCTAATTAAACGTTTGGTTCGACCAAAAACGCGTCAGATGGATATTTAGATGAAAAAAACGAGTAACTTAAGTATATATAAAGAATATTCGTACATACTGAACACAATTCATGTTTAACTTTACATACTCCCGTTCGACCAAAAAAAAAACATATGTAAATTCCCGATATTGTCAGAGCTTACTTGGAAGATAAGCGTTTGAACTGTATTTGATCAATACATCTAATTAAACGAAAATTGGAAAGAATCGGTACGCGGTTTAATTAATGTCATAATTAAACACCTCTAGTGCTGGAGAACATTCACATGCATGCATGTCTTATTACTGACCTCATGTTTGTTGGCTCAGCTATTCCAAAATTAAGATTATTATTATTGTTGTTGCTTTCAAAACTTTTACATAATCTTCCAAAATTTACATTGTAGTTCTTCGATGATTGGTCCGTAGACGTAAACTCAGGACTTACGAGCCGCGACTCGCGACAAGTACTCCCATTTGAAAAAGTGGACAAGGCCATAATTAGAAGAAAAATTAAAATGGAATTTCGAATTAAAAGTTTAGAGAAATTAGGCTTCAATAACATCATGCATCAGCTCATAATATACAATCAGTGACTTTTATATCCAGAAGATTCAAATACTTGCGACAAATATTTTTTTCGATTGTATTTTCTGCCTATAATAGAATGCCATACTATGTATGCTTCAAAATGAAATCAACAGATAAATATATATTTTAATAACTTTGAGAATATACACTGTCATTTCATTCAAAAACACACACATATCGATTTAATACCGCCAAGAAATTGATTAATCTTTGTACCAACTAATTCCACGTACAACATTCGTCAAATCTCATGATATTATATTCATATCGATTTAGACCAAAAATATTCATGTCGATGTAACATAACATTAAACATGATATCCACACAGATTTGTCGGTCTGTTTCACCATATAAGTACCAGATTTTTTCCAACTAACATTCTTTTATATTTGATGACATATGAACCATGTTAATGAAATATTATACTATATTGTTCCAAATAAAGTTGCATGTAACCAATTCCCAATTTAATTCATACCAAAACAGCCAAATCTTACTGCTCAACTCTCAAATTTGTCATTCAAGTTGTACCCAGTCACATTTTTCATTAATAACAAAACAAGTAACGGAATCTCCATCTACTTTTCTACGGTTTTGAATCTTCTGATTACTTAAATAAAAGGTTCTAGATGACATGGTGAGTGAATATGATTTTCATATAAGACTTCCTACAGTAACTTGTACGACCGCATACCACAGCGGATAATCGCGTTTTACTTCGGATCAAAAGGTTATAGGTTCGACTCCACTGTGGTCGCATTTAAATGGTAGTTTTGTTTGGGATTTACACAACTACGAGTCTACGAAAAAGAGTGTAGTTATATTGGCAGGATTAATCTGAGAGATTACTCTCAATTTTTTGTTTGCAACAGTAGCTTTGCGTAGCAGGCAGAGCACATTGCATTCTAAGCATAACTCAACCATGTAGAAACTTTATAACCCCATTATACTATGCTTATACACATTTGTCTTTGTGTATCTCTCCACGTTGATCTATTTTACTATAGCAAGGCTTCCGTTGCGATAAATAATCCGTTATATATTGGGCCGGTTAGCTTCTAATTTCAAGTGAATAAGGGACATAATAACAAGCAGACAGAGAAGCTGAGTGTTTCTCAGTTAAGTGAGCGGAATAGCACAGATAAAATGCAAATATCAATAAGAACCAATGTTACTAAAACCGTTTGACACCATAGCTCAAGTACAGAACAAGAACAAGTTTCCATAAAAAACAAAGCCGAAACAGAGTTTCTAGTAGCTAGATTTAAACTTTGATAGCGTACTTCCTGATTGGGAAATACATTTCCTTCTTCTTCTCACGCTCTGTCTTCAAGGAAAGCTGCGAAGCAATAACAACAAAAAAAACCCAACAACAAGATCAGAATCACAGCTTTGGCAATAATCAAAACAACTTGATGTCTTGTTTTAAATGTTTAACGCCAACAAGCTTAAATCAACAGACCTGATGTTTGGTGAGGCGCCTGCGGATAGCACGGGTTTTCTTGGGACGGAGATCAAGAGGGATGAACTTCTTGTTCTTGTACGCTTCTCTGAGAGCAGACTTCTGCTTCTGAGATGTCACGGTCAACACCTGAGCTATCGATTTTCGGACAACCTTGCTGGTTTCATTACAAAACCACATAACCGTTTCAGTTTCAAAACATTTTTTTTGTCATACTTTCGAATCACGAAATGTAACAACCAAAACACTTCCAGGTTCGAAGATAAATCTACGCATATCCTACACTGTACACACGTCGAAATCTAAAAGTTAGGAAGGAAGAAACGTACATTTTGGAGAGCTTGTTGGGAGCACCTCCGGTGACTTTAGCGACACGGAGGAGAGCGAGCTCAGCCTTGAGATCCTGAAGCTGGTTCTGAAGATCGGTCTTCGACTTGTCTCTCAGTTCGTGAACCTTAATTCTCGCTACAAACACAACAAAAACAAAATCGAATCAGACGCAATCCTCTCCCACGAATCCGATTGAAAGAAAAGATTCATAGACATACCCATCGTGAGCTTGAATCGTGATGCGCCGCTGCTACTTGTTGGCTCAGAGAATCAGAGAACCCTAGAAACGGAGAAATGGTATTTATATATGAAGCCTGTTTCTTAATCAAAGAGTGATGAAAACCCCCTCGAGTCTCTTTAGCGGGCCTTATAAAACCCATTAACCATCTGTAGCCTCGTGACCAAAAAGAATATTTAATGGGTCTTAAGACTCTCTTTTTGGGTTTAAGGCCTTAGAGACACTTACCTTCAATACAGTACGTTCGAAACTATACTAACGTGTGTAATTGTAAAACAGTTTACAGTAGAATCTAAGCTGTAAGATTTTTATTTAGTTTTAAGAGATGCAGCTTACAAAAATTTACTGCTACAGCAATATATATTTCCTACATCTAATTTTTTTTTTTTTTGGTTATAGCTTTATAAATCAATTTAAAGCATGATATGATTGATGATTTTAAAGATTGTAAGTAAAAATTAACATTAGAATTTTGAATCTCTAATTAAGAAAATATAGTTATCACATCTGGTTACTTTGTTAGATGAACCTGTCAACAAGTTTAAATTGAAATCTAATAGTTTTTATTTTTGAAACTCTGTTATGGCAAGTTAGGTGTTAATATTTGTCTTTTGAACAATTTTAGTTCAGTTTGTGTCCCATTATTTTCCACTCCAAACAATTTTCTGATTGATTTTTATGTTTACAATGTCTATCTTAATCAACGTTTATAACCAAATGCTTTGACAAAATCATTCTTCTGCATAGCATAAACACATATATGCTGTAAATAGAATGAAATCATGTCAAATTAGCTATTCATTGAATTCCATTATAATTTTACCAGTTATTGGAATAAGAGAAAGTTTTTGATTTCATTCATTCATGTGGGATAAAAGAGAGAAGTCATGAATCAAGTTAAAAAAATCATTCATGATAAAAAGGCGAAGAATGAAATGAATAGATGGAAAAATATAAATATTCATTTCAATTCATTTTATCCCGTAAATTACCAGCATTTCATTCACTTTCATCTCATTAATTCCAACTCATTTTATTTCTAAAATGATAACAAGTTACATCCATAATGTTGAGATTTAGAATATAAAGATTCTGAAACACCATTCTTCTTGCAAATAACCAAAGCTGAAAATTTAGAATTTAGAATATTCATCTCATTAGAATATAAAGATTCAGACTCGATGCATACATTAAGATTCGAACAACAGGTATCTGGAGTTGAACTTGGTGCTGCCAAGAGCAGTAAAGATGGTAAAGATGTTGGAGACTTAATACAGCAGGTAAAGTGAACAAACTTTCTCTTGTGTCTCCTCTCCCTTATTATGAAAACCGAATGTTTCATCAGAACCTGTCATGTTAGCAATTACATTGATCATTTGTTTTGGTTACAGTTAGCGTTGCTTAAAGACACAATAGCAATGAAAGATAAAGAGATAGAGAGGCTTCATTCGGCAAAAGACATTCATCATGCTCAGTCTAATGATCTCTCTCAGTCCCAGTATGCTTGTTCTTCCTTGGATCTCAGTGTGATGATGAATTCTCTCGTGTGTAGTGAACTAGACCCTACAGCTCCCGAGTTCATACCTGGTGGTCTGAGGCCGAGGATGAATGTTACTTCTCCACGGCCGAGGATGAATGTTACTTCCACACGGCCGAGGATGATTGTTACTTCTCCACGGCCGAGGATGATTGTTACTTCTCCATGGCCGCACCAGCAAGTTCGTGGTACAATGCACCAACCTGGCTCTGGTGCTACAAATCGTAAAGAGGGTTGATGGGAGTATGGGAGCAATTTGAAAAGATGGTTGATGGGAGCAATTGGAGTTGTTAGGCTTTGTTTTTTCTGTTTAAACTTGAATGTTTTTCTTGTAACAGACTTAAGTAAACTTATTAACGAAGGGTTTCTGATTTTGCTGTCAATTTGATTCTCTTTTGCGTATTAATATTGGATTTTGTTGGATTTGAATTGTTTCAATATTTCTGTGGGAAAAGAATCAGATACTGATGTAGATTGTGAGTCTGAGGCCGAGGATGAAGTAACATTCATTCCTGAAACCATGATTGCTCTGGTTCGACTCTCCGGTTCTAAAGGAAATGCACAAAGAGGTCTAGAGCTTCTTGCCGTTATGGAAAAACTTTTTTTGTGAATTTGAGAATTTTATTTTAAACTAGATGAACCTGTCAACAAGTTTAAATTGAAATCTAATAGTTTTTATTTTTGAAACTCTGTTATGGCAAGTTAAGTGTTAATATTTGCCTTTTGAACAGTATTAGTTCAGTTTGTGTTTCATTATTTTCCATTCTAAACAATTTTCTGATTGATTTTTTTATGCTTACAATGTCTACCTTAATCAACGTTTATAGCCAAATGCTTTGACAAAATCATTCTTCTGCGTAGCATAAACACATATAGACTGTATAGAGAATGAAATCATGTGAAATTAGATATTCATTGAATTCCATTATAATTTTACCAGTTATTGGAATACGAAAAAGTTGTTGATTTCATTCATTCATGTGGGATAAAATAGAGAAGTCATAAATCAAATTAAAAATCATTCATGATAAAAAGGCGAAGAACAAAATGAATAGATGGAAAAAGATAAATATTCATTTCAATTCATTTTATCCCGCAAATTACCAGCATTTCATTCACTTTCATCTCATTAATTCCAACTCATTTTACTTTTAAAAATGATGACAAGTTACATCCATAATGTTGAGATTCAGAAAATAAAGATTCTGAGCCATCTACATTTTAGACTAAGCTTCTCACTCTACCTACTCTGCCTGTGTATTTGTATTCAACATATTCTCTATTTTTACTCTGCCTTTTTCATTTGTTTTGATTTAGCTATAATATTTTTATAATCAAATCAGAAATTTTTTGGTTAGTGTTTCTATTCATCAATACATTATAGATAATTTCATAAATATGGTCAAAATTAAAAGTCGATTGACATTGAACTCAACAAAACCCTACTTTCCTTTATCAAAGTTGTTTTGTTGACTTGACTTCAATAGATGATGTTACTTCACAAAATCATAAATCATAACTTCAGTAACGATATTAGTTTTTTTCATTCAGATCCTGTAAAATTGATGAGACCATGATGTTTACTTAACAAAATCATAGCAATAGATGTATAACTATAACAAACACTAGTGATCGAGCTTACGTTCTTTCATTTGATCTTGAACAGTATAGACATTACTTGATCAAGAAACAAAGTTATGAACAAGTCATGAGCTTATTTTGTTTTTTTTTTAAAGTCATGAGCTAATTAAAGTTATGTAAACACACAGCTTGACATTTCAAATTTTACACAAAATCCTGTAAACCGATTCAAACCGGTATATCGATTTGCCAAACGTGTCTTTTAAGTTTAGTTTTCTATTTATTTTTGGTCAACGTAACTTTGTCTAAGCTGTTATGAGGTGGTTTTCATTGACGAACGTGACTGGTGCATACCACAGTGGGACCCTCATATGTAATAAAACAGAGTTGTCTTTTTTAGGTAATAATAAAACAGAGTTGTTCTTTCTGACTTTCCCCTCTTCAATGGCGATTTCCACGTTTAGCTCTCTGCTTCGATACAGAAAATGGGCTAAGAGCAATTGGCTCGTGGCTTCCCTCGGACTCCTCTTGATTGTGTTCTCCCTCTCTTTATTCTTCGACCCCACGTCAGACTCTGTCCCTTCCGTTGACCATAATCCTCCCATCACATCCCCATCTGATTTGGTCAAACTCAAGCTGTCTAGTAAAGCTAAAGAGAGAGGAGCATGTAATGTTACCAGTTGTCTCCTACTTCTCGTGTCAGAGTTGTTGTTGTTGAAAGTTATGTTATGTTTGCAGTTTGCTTGGATGGAAGCTTGCCTGGTTACCACTTTAGTAAGGGTTCGGGATCTGGCTCCAAAAGCTGGCTTGTTCATCTTGAGGTAATCTTGTGTTTATTGATCGAATAAAACAGTACTCGACAAAATTAAAATATATTTGAGTGAAAATGTATAAAAAGGGTGGAAGCTGGTGCAATACAATAGCGTCATGTTCTGCTCGAGCAATGACTAGGCTAGGCTCTTCCAACTACTTTGAACATGAAGTGTCTTTTCAAGGTGTTTTAAGCAGTGACCCATCTAAAAACCCTGGTAAGAGATATCTATAATGATGTCTTGTAATATGTTTAAGTTTTGGATCTATAGTTTGTCTTTGGTGTTGTAGATTTCTTTAACTGGAACAGAGTTAAGATACGTTATTGTGATGGTGCTTCTTTTTCTGGACGTCCTGAAGCTGAATTCAAGGTAATATGGCTGAGCCTTTGTGTGTGACTTTTCTAGAATTTTATGACTTTTCTAGAAAATTCTAGAGGCACTGTTAAGCTGATTTCACTTTCACATTAACTTTACTCTAGAGGCACTGTTAAGCTGATTTCACTTTCACATTAACTTTCTAGATCTGTGAAGTATATAGTCTCCATAAAATTCTAGAAAAGTCAACTGACCCACCATCTGTACATGTATGACTTTTCTAGAATTTTATGGAGACTATATACTTCACAGATCTAGAAAGTTAATGTGAAAGTGAAATCAGCTTAACAGTGCCTCTAGAGTAAAGCTATTTTCCTTCTTTTTAGGCCTGATGTCCTTGGGAACCCTACCATGAGATCTTTCTATCATGATGTTGTTAAACTGCAGGTATATTAGTCGAGACCATACTTTTTGGGTATATTTTCTTGACCTTTTCATCGAGATGAACAAGAAATATCATGGTTTTTCTTGTTTGCATGGTTTTGGGATGGTGTGCTATGGTTGATTCCATTTAGGGCCTAGATAAGAGCTTGGATCAGAAATGTGTAGCAAGAAAGGAGCCATCCAAGGTAGGTTTTGTCTTTTACCTTGTTAATATCTTTCTTTCCTCTGATTATAGTTAGTATTGAGACTTTTTTATATATATTATGGTTTGCAGTGTATGTTTCCTCAAGAATTCGTTAACAACATAAGAACACCAGTCTTTCTTGTCAACGCAGCTTATGATTATTGGCAGGTTAGAACTCTGAACTGTTCTACAGTTTCCACTTGCTTGTGTTACTAACACCGAGCACATATTCAGATTCAACATGTCTTGCTTGCTTTTACTGCAATTCATATTTGTTGTGTTACTAATACCAAGCACATATTCAGATTCAACATGTCTTGGTACCAGCTTCTGCTGATCTAGATAAAAGTTGGGCAAAGTGTAGACTCAATATTAAAGAATGTGATGCTGAACAGATGAAAGTTCTACATGGTAATTTACTCCACTCATTGGTCAAGCTTAATGACACTAAGTCAGTATTTTCATAAAATATCTAAGTACAATCAGTAGATGTGATCTGTTTTAGTCCCTTGCATTACCTTTAGTCTAATGCTACGTTAAACATTGTATATATTATATATGTATTTATATATATGTCTTATTTTATTTATTTATATTATTTACATACTATGAAATAATAAATTAAAATGATATCAAATAACTGGAAAGCCAGTAATTAAATTGCTGCAGACATATAAATATAAATAATCACTATTATTGATTTACAATAATTTCATGGTAAATAAATTCAAACAATCATTTTTACCTATTTTATTTGATGTATAATTAAACTTAACTTATATTGACATATATATAGTAAATTTTTAATATTACTATATATTAAATGAGGCTTCCTACTACTTATACGGTTTTATGATAATTTATATCTTTTTATAACAAAGATTTTAAACCATTCATACAAAATTTTCAATATGAGCTACTTTTAATGATTTAAGTAATTAATTATTGTCTCAAAAATTTCAACACAAATTTTGAAACAAAAATATTAAATATTTCAATACTTCTTCAATGCAAATTTTAGCATTTAAATATCTATGTATTTTTATATGGTATATTGTTTAATTTAAAAGATACATATATATAAAATTGAATATTTATTAAATAAGACCTCATACTCATTTGATTTTGTGACTTGTTCTAAAAAATTAAAACATTTGATTAAAAAAATTTCAAGGTGGGAATTTTAATAGTTTTATTAATTTACAATCGTTTTAAGAAGTTCAAAATATAACATCTAAGAAATCATAAATTTTTATTATATTACTAATATGATTTTTAATTAATTTTAATAAATAAAATTAAACAAAAATGATAGATGGTAAACACTCAAAATTTTATTATTCAAAATCATTAATTGTCATATATATTATATATATATATTCATATCATATTAGATAATTTCATATATTTTATTTAAGAAAATAAGTTATTGTCGTACACTAATAATTAATTCTATGATTAGTTATGAAAAATATAATATATATTTAGATAAACCGACATACTTTTTAAGAATTCTAAAAGTCATTCAAGTAATGACACATGACATCATTAAAATGTTGTAATGTTTCTCAAATAATGTATAGAGGATATCTTTGGCCTATATCAAAAAGATTTATTCTAGTCCCTTGGATTCTATTATTCTTGAAAAAGCTTCTCCAAATATTTACTTTCTTAAAGGGTTAGTTGTATAAATACATATCTGACCTGCAGGTTTTCGCAGCTCTCTAATGGATGCCATTGGGAAGTTTCATCAGAAGAAAGCTGGTGGGATGTTCATAGATTCTTGCTACTCTCATTCCCAGATGCCTAAGCCAATGATTTGGCACTCCCCAACCTCAACAAGAATTAAAAATAAGGTCAAGGCATTTGACACACAAAATTGGTTGCTTTTTCCTTCTTACAAGTGAACTGATCCCGTTCGTCTCTGTTCTGGTTTGTTGTTGGAACAGACAATTGCGGAGTCTGTAGGTGACTGGTACTTCAACCGCAAACCGGTGAAGCTAATTGATTGTCCTTACCCGTGCAACCCTTCTTGTTACAACATGAATTTCACCTGAAACTTGCCTTATAGCTGCATTGACCATCCCCTCTGCTTCTGGTATTTCTTCATCCGAGGAGCAGCCATTTCATTGAATTCTTGATCCCGTTGAGTCCTAGAGAAAGCCTTGTATTCTAACGAAGTCGATTGGTAAGACATTATTACAATGTCAACAATCCATATTGGCATATTTTCCACGTTGGAATCTCTTGTAATTGTATATTTATATAATAATGTCCTCGTTACATATTGTAACGAGGTTGGTTGTTGTGTAAAGAAGTTCCTTCAGTGTTATGGGAGCAGCATATCTTAATTCTTAAACGTAGATATTTGAGTTCTTTTTTGGTCATGTCAAAAGAATTTGAAAATCATTGCACAAAATTAAACTTTTGAGAAACTTTCGAGAAATGGAGATTTCTGAAATTTATTTGCATTCATTTCGTTTTCGGTTGGTGATGTATAACCAGCTGGTTTACTCGTTTCCCATCTACTCCTAAACATAGTCAAGATGTCTGATTTGGGCGGGAAAAAAAGAGATGTCATATTATCATCTTCTTCGTATAGTGAAAAAGCTATCCATTCAGTTACAGCTTTTTCACTATATGAAGAACAAACCAAAAATGAAACAGATGAACTTTATTTGAGATTGTTCCCCTTTTTGAAAAAAATTATCCTGTGTTTATTATTTTAAAGCAAAGAAAATTACTATCAAATAGCTTTTATTAAATACGGATATTAACTCAAAGACGAATAATAGTTATAACACCATTAGACCCCAAGAATGAAATTAACTTTGGTTAATTCATGTACCGTTTGGAATTGATAATATAAATTTACTAAACACAAACTCATGTTTACAAAGTACTATTTGACGTTTAACAAAAGAAGAATTTATTAAACTAATAGGCTCAGTGAGCTCAATATACGAATTGTTGGAAGAAATTAGGTGATCATGCAATTTTTTTATTATGGTTACTTTATTGATTTTCAGTCCTAATTTTTATCTACTAATTTAGGTTGACCATTTAATTATTTACTTAATATGACATAATGATTATTTGTAGTCTAACAAATATGTTGAAGAAATATAGATTTAAGTTTTATTTTTAATTATAAAAAAATCCGTTGAGGAAAAAGTATAACCAAAAGTTTTAATTATTTTTATAAATAATTTAATAACTAATTTCGTAGTTATTAATATAATATTAAGTATTAATATTAGTTAAGTTTTTATTATAAAAAAATATAAAAATAGAAATAAAAATTTATTTGCAATTTTTATGAATTTCATAATATATTATACTAAAATAGTACTATATGAATTAAATAAAACAAAACTATATAGAATTGGTAAATTAACCTATTTTATTTAAAAGTGCTTTGATTTAAGTCTAATTTATTGATTTTGAATCCTACTTTTTATCTACTATAGATAAGTTTTAGTTGGACCCTTTGATTAATTATTTAACATGGCATAATGATTATTTGTAGTAAATATAAATTTAAGTTTTATTTTCACTAATTTAGAAATAGCGTGATGAAAAATGTGATTACCGTTTATAGCTATAGTTTCAATTCAATGATTACTGCAAAACTTTAACATTAAAGAAAAGATTAACTCAGAAAATAGCGAAAAATGGTGTTGATCCCGAAAATGTTGTTCATGATTCTGCTCCTCTTCAACTTACACATTCATTCAGCAATTTGTTGGCAGACATTGAGTGGTTAGTAACCAAACATGATCTCGATGATGATGTTATGTTCTTACACACTTGCTGGGATGTGTTTTTGATTTTTGTTTTCGAGCAGGGAATCCTCCGGTTGTGATTGCTAGAGGTGGATTCTCTGGTGTGTTTCCACACTCAAGTACCAAAGCTTACGAGCCTGCGAGTGTAACAACTTTATTCAACTTAGCTCCCAGCAGGGATGTTAATACGGGCAGCCCTGCCCATTTACACCCTGCCCGTTTAAAACCCGTTGACTTCGTGCCCATTTAACTGCAAACCCGGTAAAGCCCGTTAAATGTGTATCCGTTTAACATAGAGATGTCCGTTTAGACCCGTGAACCCGTTTATTTATTTATTTCTAAATACAGTTTAATTATTTTTAAATTCAGACTTGTTTTTTTTTTTTTTTACAAAAATACAGTTTAATTATTTGTTTTCTTTTTATTATGTTAATCAGAAGAAACAGAAACAGATTGTGAAAACCGATCACCATGATCGAACATTGTCAAGGTGAAATTGTGTTATGCAACAGAAACAGATCGTGAAAGAAAAGCAAAGGCTTTTGTTCGAAAAAAAAAAGAAAGAAAAGCAAAGGCCGTGTCTGAAAGTGCAATGGAGTCACAAAATGAGATTTAAAATTACCCAGATTCAGCCTGCAACCCATAGTCAAAATCAGAAGAAGACCCACAAAATTGTGTCTCAAGTTCGATTCATATCATAGGTTTCTAAGTTTCATTGACAGAGAGCAGAACTGACGGCAACAAGATTCTAATTTCCCAGATCAAAAGAAAACATAAAAGTGAGAAAAGGAGCAAGAAGAAGAAGCAAAAGGGTAGTAAGAGTGATGAAGCTGTGAGTCTGTGACCATCCCATCCCGTAACAGCAATAAAAGGGTTATTGTTTTATAAATTTTAGAACATTCTATGTAAATATATATGGTCCCATTAAAATCATAAATTAATAATATATCTATATATACATTTCATATATGTACAAACTAAACATTATATTATTATTTTATATTCACAATAAAAATACCTCTATTTTTTTCTTAACATTTCAATATATTTTGAAAATATTTACCTCTATTTTTTCTTAACATTTCAATATATTTTTATTGAAAATATTCATAATAAAAATACCTCTATTTTTTTCTTAACATTTCAATATATTTTGAAAACATTTTGAATATATTTTGAAAATACCTCAATGAAAATACCTATAGTAAAATTATATCAAAAACCACATATAAGTTATATAAAACATAAAAATATAAACCAAGTAATATAATAAAACAATGTGAAATTCAAATTTCTAAAATTTTATAAATGTATATACGGTAAAATCAAATATATATTTATTTTATAAAAAAATAGAAAAAAAATAAAAAAGGAAAATTTTGTAAAATAATATCTCTATAAATTAATAAAATTTCAAAGTCCCAACATTATTAATTTATAGAGGTTTTACTGTATTTTTTTTGTCCACTAATTTGGAAACTAATTAACTTTCCAAAATTTATATAAATTGTATTAGCTATTTTGTGTTAGCTACAGCCTGTAATGAATATTAGGAGATTATTGCTAAACTCCCACTACTACACGTCTTCTCTAATATAAGCAGTGTTTTGAAAACCGGACCGGACCGGCCGGTCGAACCGGTCCGACCGTGACTCGATGAAGAAGCCGGTTCCGGTTCAGTTTAAAACCCGGGTTTGAGAAAAACCGGTAAAACCGGTTAAAACCCGGTAAAACCGGTGACCCGGGTCAACTTTAAAACCCGGTTCTAAAAAATTAACATATAAATAATGTTTTTTCAATTGCTTTTAAAATTTAATATTTCATAACTAATGTTTAATTATCATTATTTAAAATATTTTTTTATTTTATTCAATTTTCTTAAGAAAAAAATATGAAAAATCTCTTTTTGGGTCTCATAACTATTCTTATTTTTCCATATTCATAAAGATTGAGATTTTACTTGTAAAAATAAATAAATATGGTAATTTTTAATTGTAAATCATTTAATTTTATCAATTTCAATTTACATAATATTCACTTGTTCACTTTATATATAGCTAGATTTATGTTTACTGATTATTTTTCATTAAAAAAAAAAAGAATAGAGAGACATGTTATATGTAGAAGTAATTTTTAGATCCATATAGTATAAATATATGATTATTTACATTTAATTTTTAAAAAATATAAAATCCGGTTCGACCGGTTGAACCGGTTCAACCAGTTAACCAGTAGCTGCACCGAGTCGGTATCCGATCCGGTTTTCAAAACATTGAATATAAGACAGAAAAAAGAAGCAGATGGTGACGGAACAGAAGAAAACGGAAAGGATATTTGTGTGTGTGTATATATAATGGAGATTTGATATGATTAGAGAAAGAGGAAAGATTCTCTGATTAAGTTGAAGTGGATCTTTAGGAGAGAAGTATCTCTCATGCAACCATTTGTCCACGATTCTTTGTCTTTTTCTCTTTTATTTATTCAATTATTTGTAATATAATCTTGTTATAATTTACCAAAAAATATAATCTTCTTTGAAAAAATAACGGTACAAAATATTTTATACATGGTCGTTATAATTAGATTAATTCAATAAATAAAATTAAATATATTTAATCTATTAAAATTAAATATATCTAATCTATTAAAATTAAATAAAAAAAGTTATTTTACAAATTTGTTGTGTATGATTGTTATAGTTGAAAATTAAATAGTAATAATCTATATATATTTGATTTTTTTTTCTAATCCCTTTTTTATTGTCCTGATTTGTGGTTCATTAAACAACTGTTCATACCCATACGTTATAGATTTGTTTTCAAGATGTTGATACCAGTTGTGCTACCAACACGTTTTAATATTTTTGGGTAAATTGATATTGCTTTTTTAAAATCTTTTTTTGGAACTAATTCATATTGATTTACGTCATTGCTATAATCTATCAACCCGGTTACTCTTAAACACAAATGTATAGTTATATCAAATGTTTATACTAATCGTTGATAGTTTTTCATAGATTATTGTACATCTGTTTGTATATCTCTGATATTGCATGTTTGTCCATTTTCCTATTGGTTATCGCTCACCGATTTACCAATGTTCAATTATCTTAGTCAAACTGACCGGTTCAACTATTTTAGTCTAATGTTCACCACAGTTAGAAAATTAATTATAGTTGGTGATGGTCATTTTAATATATTTACGGTTTACTAGTTTCAATTTTAGTTTGTGTTTACGATTCAAAAAGTATTGTTCAAAATTTATATCTTTAAAAGTAGTTACGGTTGGTAATATTTTGTTAGCCAAAAATTTGTATACCTTCAATTATTTTTTCTTAAATTATATTAGTTTCTAAATCATAACAAACTCGAAATTGAATTTGAAAAACAAGATACTGAGGGGGGTCACAAATTCAGATCGTAAATCTTATTTTTGTTTATAAACTTTATTTACAAAATATTTCGGTTCAAAATTATATCCAATCATGACCACTTTTATTTTTGTTTAACAATCCAAACACCTTTTAACTACAAATTATTTAGTTCCGATGTTTAATTTTATATCCTAACGATGAATTTTTCGTTTAAAAGTGTCTCCAGTCCGATGTTCATATTGCACCTTGTTTATGTACTATTAACTCAAAGACGAATAATAGTTATAACACCATTAGACCCCAAGAATGAAATTAACTTTGGTTAATTCATGTACCGTTTGGAATTGATAATATAAATTTACTAAACACAAACTCATGTTTACAAAGTACTATTTGACGTTTAACAAAAGAAGAATTTATTAAATTAATAGGCTCAGTGAGCTCAATATACGAATTGTTGGAAGAAATTAGGTGATCATGCAATTTTTTTATTATGGTTACTTTATTGATTTTCAGTCCTAATTTTTATCTAATAATTTAGTTGGACCATTTAATTATTTACTTAATATGACATAATGATTATTTGTAGTCTAACAAATATGTTGAAGAAATATAGATTTAAGTTTTATTTTTAATTATAAAAAAATCCGTTGAGGAAAAAGTATAACCAAAAGTTTTAATTATTTTTATAAATAATTTAATAACTAATTTCGTAGTTATTAATATAATATTAAGTATTAATATTAGTTAAGTTTTTATTATAAAAAATATAAAAATAGAAATAAAAATTTATTTGCAATTTTTATGAATTTCATAATATATTATACTAAAATAGTACTATATGAATTAAATAAAACAAAACTATATAGAATTGGTAAATTAACCTATTTTATTTAAAAGTGCTTTGATTTAAGTCTAATTTATTGATTTTGAATCCTACTTTTTATCTACTATAGATAAGTTTTAGTTGGACCCTTTGATTAATTATTTAACATGGCATAATGATTATTTGTAGTAAATATAAATTTAAGTTTTATTTTCACTAATTTAGAAATAACGTGCTGAAAAATGTGATTACCGTTTATAGCTATAGTTTCAATTCAATAAGGCCTTGATTGGTAGAGCATTAGCATTAGCATTATGCTCTACATTATCCAATCAACATTTGTTAGAAAAGCATTTAGAAAAGCATTTACTAAATGCTAATGCCCTCCAAATGCTCTCTGGCAAATGCTCTCATATGAAGCTTTTGGAAGAGCATTTGCATTTATAATTTATAAATTTAAGAATAATATATAATTAGCTCATTTATTTGATTTTTAATAATATCATAAAATTATTTTTATATCCAGAAAATAAAACTTTGATTTCTAAAATAAATTTACCATATACTAGCAAAACTGTTTTCTATAAAAGCAGATGAGAAAGCAGTAGCAGTATGCTATAAAAGCAGATGAGAAAGCAGTAGCAGTATGCTATAAAAGCAGTATGCTGCAGAAGCTGTATGCTTTTGCTAAACTGTATGCTTTTTAGTATAAATTTACCATATACTAGCCTAAGTTGTGTGATTACTGCAAAACTTTAACATTAAAGAAAAGATTAACTGAGAAAATAGCGAAAAATGGTGTTGATCCCGAAAATGTTGTTCATGATTCTGCTCCTCTTCAACTTACACATTCATTCAGCAATTTGTTGGCAGACATTGAGTGGTTAGTAACCAAACATGATCTCGATGATGATGTTATGTTCTTACACACTTGCTGGGATGTGTTTTTGATTTTTGTTTTCGAGCAGGGAATCCTCCGGTTGTGATTGCTAGAGGTGGATTCTCTGGTATGTTTCCACACTCAAGTACCAAAGCTTACGAGCTTGCGAGTGTAACAACTTTATTCAATTTAGCTCCCAGCAGGGATGTTAATACGGGCAGCCCGGGCCCGTTTAGGCCCTGCCCATTTACACCCTGCCCGTTTAAAACCCGTTGATTTCGTGCCCGTTTAACTGCAAACCCGGTAAAGCCCGTTAAATGTGTACCCGTTTAACATAGAGATGCCCGTTTAGACCCATGAACCCGTTTATTTATTTATTTCTAAATACAGTTTAATTATTTTTAAATACAGACTTGTTTTTTTTTTTACAAAAATACAGTTTAATTATTTGTTTTCTTTTTATTATGTTAATCAGAAGAAACAGAAACAGATTGTGAAAACCGATCACCATGATCGAACATTGTCAAGGTGAAATTGTGTTATGCAACAGAAACAGATCGTGAAAGAAAAGCAAAGGCTTTTGTTCGAAAAAAAAAAGAAAGAAAAGCAAAGGCCGTGTCTGAAAGTGCAATGGAGTCACAAAATGAGATTTAAAATTACCCAGATTCAGCCTGCAACCCATAGTCAAAATCAGAAGAAGACCCACAAAATTGTGTCTCAAGTTCGATTCATATCATAGGTTTCTAAGTTTCAATGAGAGAGCAGAACTGACGGCAACAAGATTCTAATTTCCCAGATCAAAAGAAAACATAAAACAACACATTGCTTCTGAAAGAAGACGTCAAGAACACAAACTGGTTTGCAGATGGTAGGTCGTCAGATCATAGACATGTTTGAAAATGGAGGGATTCGAGCTGCTTCCTGAGCTTTTTGCCCAACTATAACACACACATGCACACTACAAACAGAAATGGTGGTTATCGCTTCTTGCTTGATTCAAGGACTTCCTGCTCGATTCAAGGTACAAGGGTTTAATATGTTTCTTAAAGAGTGATGAGAATATTCATGATTAATTGATTAAATTTCCTGCATGTTTTGTTTAGGCTGATGTTAACACAAGAGAGTCATGTAACAGAGACTGCAGGTACGAACATTAAGACTTGTTGTTTGAAAATAACAGTGAATAAACGATTATGCGATAAAAACAACAAGAACACTTAGAAAATCTTTAATTTAGAAGCAAGTCATGACAACAAAATGCCTGCTAGAGAAAGCTGTGCAAAGCAGTTACTTGATGAAGAATAGATCTCAAACATAAACCAGAAACATGCATTCGGTTCAGAAACTTGTTTAGGTGCGAGAATCCTTCAATTCCGCAAGCGCCTGAAAAAGAACATAAAAATACAATGAAATAATAATATCAATGTTATTCAGTTAATTATGAATGTTTCCTTTACCTGGTTCAACATCTTGTCCAGATCTGCTACATAATCTCTATGTGTATGCTTTCTTTTGGTGAAAAAATAATAATTTATCCCTTTATTAATCAATTAATTATTAATTTAAATCTATTTTTTTATTTTTATTTACTGACCAGTTTGTCTCTGTTCTGTTTTGTTGTTGGAAGTTGGAACAGACAATTGCGTAGTCCGTAGGTGAGGTGACTAGTACTTCAACCGGAAACCTGTGAAGCTAATTGATTGTCCTTACCCGTGCAACCCCTCTTGTTACAACATGAATTTCACCTGAACTTGCTTTATTACAACATTGACAAGTCCTTCATGCTTTTGTATTTATTAGGTTGTCCGGAAGTCCTAAAGGATTTTCATGTTCTTGAAGCATGAAGATATCTAGAAAAAGCTTTGTATTTTAATGTAGTTGACTGATCACCGAGTGAGACATTACTACAAAAAAAGCAACACAATTCACAGTCCATATTGGCATATTTCCACGTTGGAATCTCCTTATTTGCGAATATGAAACGAGGTTGGTTGTTATGTGTAAAGAAGTTTCAGTGTTATAGAAGCTTCTATCTTTTTTTCTTTTTAGAAGCTTCTATCTTATTTAATAAGAATTTGAAAATCAATGCATAGATTTAACCGATCGTCATTGCTAACCTTCCTAGAGAGAGGTGAGATAAAGTTGCTCCCAGACACTGTTTTCGAAGGAAGTCTTTAACCGCTAGATAAATTCTCGTTCCTTACCAACTTTCTGCCAACTTTCCGGGTTTTGATAAAAGTCCCCTGCAAAAAGTGCTGTTTGATTCAAATTCTTTCCCCATTGGGATTACCTGCCGGATAATACTTCGCCTCTGCGCTTTACCCACCGGGTTCTTCCCCCGACTTGGGTCGGAGGGACCGCCGGCCGTCGCCTCTTGCTAGTCTCCGATGCCTCTCGGAACCGGTCTTGACATCTGAATCGCTTGTCTAAAGGAGGATCTTGTTTTGTAATGGCTGTTTCTGGTGGTTACCAGTGAAAGCTCCTCGCTCAAATCTTCAGAGACACAACTTTCTAAGTCTCGCTAACTTCACCGTTTTCTCTAAAGCTCAACGCTTGTGTATACTGGTGGTTACCAGCTAGAAATCTCCTTTCCTTGGAAGAATTAGTAAGAGCTCCACTATTGGATCTCTGTTCGGTCTTTTTATTGGTGGTTACCAAAGATTTCGAGCCCAACATTTCCCTTCTTCTCCAGCAAACCAAGTTTCCTGTTCTAGCGGCTATGGAGAACAGAAGGCTCTCTGCACAGGAGAAAGGAAAAGGAATCGCTCTAATCCCTGATCAAGCTCCTCGGAGAGCTAGGGTCAGAGCCGTAGTGGAGGATAATTCTAATCTGCTCAGACTACACTCTCTTACTATCATTGGAAGAATCACTAATCCCTCTGTCCAGAAAGTATGGTCGTTAATTTCCTTCTTCACCGAGCATTGGAAGACTGACAGGACTCCCATCGGTACTGACCTCGGACAAGGCCTATTCAAGTTTCAGTTTGAACTGGAATCTGATCTGTTGGCGGTGCTCGATAGAAGACCGTATCACTTCGCGCGATGGATGGTTATCCTACAACGATGGGAGCCTACCGCAGATCCCTCTTTCCCTTCGCTCATTCCTTTCTGGATCAAAATCGAGGGAATACCAATCCATCTTTGGACTGAAGGCACGATAAAAGCTTTAGGCGAGGATATAGGGGTTTTTGAAGCTGCGGAAATCACGTCTAAAGCTATCCGAATGCGCGTCCAAGTTAACGGAAGACTACCCCTTATCAAGAGCTCAGTGATAGAATACCCCAACGGGGATGAGGTCACTGCCTCCTTTGTTTATGAGCGTCTTGAAAAGCATTGCTCCACCTGTCAGCGGCTAGATCATGAGGTCAAAGACTGCCTAGAATTAAAAGCGCAAAAGAGGAGAGCCTTGGCTGCGGAAATAGGAAAAAATCAGCTCCTAAAGCTACCTGAAAAGAATGATGTTGACTCGAGCAATCAAAGGATTATCAATGATACTTTCCGCTTCTCAGCCACAAGGGAGAACTCTGGATCTTGCAGAGAAACCTCCCCTCACTCTTACCACCAAAGCTCCAGACATGCGCGACCCTCAACTCGCCATCTCTCTCGCCTGGAAAATCGGGACAACCTTAGGTCCCAATCCCGCTCAAACTTCAGTTCTCGGAGCTACTCCCAAAACTATGGCTCCCATGCTAGGAATCATCATGGAGCTAGACACAGTAACTTGTTGCACAAGGAAGTTAATAGAGCTCCTCCCTCTCCTCGTAATCTCTCGAACCGTGAAGGGAACAGTGTAAGGAGCTTCTATAGAGAAATTAGGAGGCCCCTTCCTGAAGACATCCAGGACCAATCATTTTCCTCTAAGAAGGAACAAAGTGATCCTACAAGAGGGGTTCCTCAAGGGAGCTCCCACCCGACCATCCAAAAGGACATCCCCTTAAATGTCTTTGAGGAGGCTCTTGGCGAAGTAAGGGACGCCATGGTGCAGTATACATCTCACGGGGATCCGACGGAAAGTGCAGCTAGAAGAGAACGCCTTCGCTTAGCTGAGGAACAAGGCGAGCTAGAAACCACTGCTATGCAAGTTGCACAAACTGCTATGATCGCTGCGCGAAGCCGTACACACCTGGAGGAAAACCTTAGTCCACCCTCCTGTGAAAGAATCCCAGCTTTTCATCGCCTTGGTCCCCTCCCTGAGGAGTCTTCGATTGAGCGTTTCTCTCAAGAAAGGCTCCCAGCTCTACAACGATTAGGACCCTCCCCTGACCTGGATGGATCCGATGACCTCCCAATCTTAGGACAAGGAACAAAGACTGTAGTTAAAAGGAAGCCTGGTAGACCTCCCGGGAGTAAGAAAGTGCAGATCAGCCCCAAGACCTTGGCAGGAGCAAGTTCGCGCAAAAGAAAGGTGCTGCAAAACAAATCTCCTTCGGTTAGGCGAAAACTCACCACAACAGCAGGGCCTTCATCTCTAAAACCTGCTGCTACCAATTCTCGAAATCAAGCCGGGGGCTCCCGACCCTCCTCTGGACAATCCTCAACGCAAAGGAACTCAGATGATCAACCAATCTGTAATCTTATTCCTGAGATTTTAAAGAAGAAGAAGAAGAAGGTGGATTTTCGGGATCCACCGGATCTCGTTCCTTAAAGATTTTTAGCTGGAACTGTCAAGGGTTGGGGAATCCCCTGACAGTTCATCGGCTAAAGGAGATAAAAAGGACTCTCTGTCCAGACATTATCTTCTTATCTGAAACAAAAAATCCCGATGAGTTCGTACAAGGAAAAATAGAAGACCTAGCGTACGACTCAAGTTTCTTTGTCTCTCCGGATAGACCTGCAGCCGGGGGACTTCTGCTTTTGTGGAACCAAAATGTCAAGATAGATGTTATTACTTCCTCTGTAAACTGTTTAAGCACCAGAATTGAATATGAAGGGAAACAGTTTCACTCGTCGTTTATCTATGCGGACACAGACAGACAGAAGAGAAGCGACTTTTGGGCAGATCTCTTATCGGAAAATGAAGCGAGAGAGGGTCCCTGGTTTGTGACTGGGGATTTCAACGACATAACCAATAGTTGCGAAAAAGAAGGGGGAATCCCTAGACCGGAAGGATCGTTTTCAGAATTACGTACCTTCTTCTCAGAAGGTGATTTATTTGATCTTCAACATTCTGGAGATCCTCTTTCTTGGAGGGGACAGAGGGGTGTTCACCTCGTCCGATGCCGTTTGGACAGGGCGGTGGCGAATACAAGCTGGGCCGAGCTATTCCCTTCCGCACATTGCCAATACCTGCCTTTTGAAGGGTCGGATCACAGACCACTTTTCACAGTTCTGGAACCGGGAGTAAAGAAGCGCCGAGGCTTATTCCGATATGACAGAAGGCTCAAAGATAATCTCGAAGTTAAGAACCTGGTGAAAGAGGTCTGGAGTTCAGATGATACCAGTACTGTTAGCGAACGTATATCCAGATGCCGAGCTTCAATATCGGAATGGAACAAGTCTCAGCATAGAAATAGCAGACTGATCATAGAACAGAAGAAAGCTGAGCTTGAAGCTGCCTTATCAGGACCCAGTAACGACATAGCGACCATCCAGGGCATTCAGGAGGTTTTAAAAGCAGCCTATAAAGCTGAAGAGGACTACTGGAGACAAAGGAGCCGGCTTCTTTGGTTGCGGTTAGGAGACCGAAACTCTGGCTATTTTCATGCGGCAACTAAAGGGAGAAGAAGGGCAAACTCCCTCTCAGTCATTGAGAATACCGATGGCCAAATGGTGTACAAAGAGGATCAAATCGGGAAAGTTATTGCCTCCTATTTCCACAACCTCTTCACTGCAACAGAAGGTGATCGTCGTGAAACGGTAGAATACGCCTTATCGCCCGCAGTTTCAGAGGAGGAAAACGAGCGTTTGATCAGCATTCCATCCCATTTGGAAGTAAAGGAAGCAGTATTTTCCATCCACGCGGATAAGGCGCCTGGCCCCGACGGTTTCTCTGCAAGTTTTTTTCATTCGAATTGGGATAACATTGGAGATGGAATTGTCAAAGAAATCCAATGTTTCTTCGAGTCCGGACAACTCCCTGCAAGAATAAATGAGACCCACATCCGGTTAATCCCAAAGATCTTAAGTCCACGATCGGTGGCTGACTATAGACCCATTGCACTCTGCAATGTCTATTACAAGATCATCTCTAAACTCTTGACAAGGCGTCTACAACCTCTGCTCGGATCCCTCATATCAGAAAATCAGTCGGCTTTTGTGGCAGGACGGGCTATTTCTGATAATGTACTCATTACACATGAGGTCCTCCACTATTTAAAGACTTCACAAGCAGAGGTTCGATGCTCTATGGCGGTAAAAACAGATATGAGCAAAGCCTACGATAGGCTCGAATGGGATTTCATCTCACTAGTCATGGAGCGGCTCGGGTTTCACCCCCGATGGATTTCTTTGATTATGCAATGTGTTTCTTCAGTTACATACTCCTTTCTCATCAACGGCTCGCCTAGAGGAAGGGTTAAACCGAGTAGGGGAATCCGTCAAGGAGACCCCCTATCACCATACATCTTCATTTTGTGTAGTGAGGTACTCTCGGGTTTATGTAACAAGGCACATGCCGATGGATCCCTGAAGGGAATCAAAGTAGCGAGAGGCTGTCCACGGATAAACCATCTACTGTTCGCCGACGACACTATGTTCTTCACCGGAGCCGACCAGGAAAGTTGCTCAACACTTTCCTCTATTCTCTCACGATACGAGGCAGCTTCTGGCCAGTCCATAAACACATCGAAGTCATCAATAACCTTCTCCAAGAAAACGTCCCAAGCAATCAGGGATGCTGCAAAGAGGACTCTTAACATTAACAAGGAGGGTGGAGTGGGAAAGTACCTCGGATTACCCGAGCACTTTGGAAAAAAGAAGAGGGATCTCTTCGCCTCGATTGTGGATAGGATAAAACAGAAAGCTAGTGGCTGGTCGAACAGATTCCTATCTTCGGCTGGCAAGCTTACTATGATCAAGGGAGTCCTCTCAGCGGTGCCGTCGTATGCAATGACCTGTTTTGAGCTCCCAATCTCCTTATGCAAAAGAATCCAAGCAGCTATCACAAGATTTTTCTGGGATGCAAGGACTGGATCCCGAAAAATGGCATGGGTCTCTTGGAAAAACCTTACTAAAGCTAAAGCGGAGGGCGGTTTAGGCTTTCGCGATTTCCGTTGCTTCAACTTAGGCTTTCTCGGAAAACTTAGCTGGAGAATTTTCCACTTTCCACAAAGCCTTCTAGGGAGAACGTTGCTTGGAAAGTATTGCCAAGACAAGGACTTCTTAACAGTCCCGAAGCAGTCCAATGCATCACATGGATGGCACGGTGTAATTCTCGGCAGAAACCTTATCATGGAGAACGCTGGATGGATTGTAGGAGATGGCAAATCAATCAAAGTTTGGACTGACCCTTGGCTTGATTGTACACGAAAGGCAACTCCGATAGGCCCACCTCCGGAATATGCAGCGAGTTTATTGGTTGCCGATCTTTTTACCCAAAACTCCACGGAATGGGACACAGGGAAGATCAGAGGTCTCTTTCCCCATCTTGAATCCCAAATCCGTAGCATCAAACCGAGTTACTCTGGTGCGCCCGATAAATTGGCATGGCTGCACTCAAAAACAGGAGAATATAGCATCAAGTCTGGGTACTGGGCAGCGATCAATGGAAGACCAGACTCGGCCCTTACTGTTTCAGCTCCAGCAATCAACTGGAAACAAAGCGTTTGGAATCTCCAGACAGCCCCAAAGATTCACATGTTTATATGGAGGGCTCTCCAAAATGTTCTACCAGTGGGTGAAAGATTACTGGCTCGCCACATTGAAATCAACCCTAAGTGTAAAAGGTGTGGAGCTATTGAATCTGTTGATCATCTGTTCCTACATTGCTCTTATGCGCAGGAAGTATGGGACCATGCTCCTTTCGCTATTGGCTTTGATTCCAGAAGATCCACAGATTTACCAAGTTCCTGGAAATTAATTGCCAGCAGAGTCTCCCTCCCTCCTACAGGTGTTGGCCCTGGTTCCCTTGCTCCTTGGATCCTATGGACACTGTGGCTAGCGCGTAACAATCTACTATTCAGCAACAAAGACACACCTGCAAGAGAAACATTAAGCAAAGCTATTTGCTTGGCACGGGAATGGAACTCTGCTCAATGCAGGGACCAAATTAAGCTTCGTTTCCCAATCCCTGTCTTCCCTTGCAACCCAAGGGAGGTGACTGTCCAATCTGACGCAGCCTGGCAAAATCTTACGCGTAATGCAGGGCTGGGATGGACAATAAGCAGCGCTGGCCAGACCTCGAAGTACTCTTCATCATGCAGGTTTGTCTCGTCGGCCCTTGCGGCTGAAGCATTGTCTCTGCGTGAAGCTGTGTTGCTCTCTACATCCAGGGGATTTCATCGGATTGTTTTTGAGTCCGACTCATCTCAACTTATTAGGGCGGTCAACTCAGGGCCAGTCCCTTCTGAAATTTATGGCATTGTTGCAGACATTATTGCTGCAATTTCCTCTTGTCAATCTGTATCTTTTGTTTGGATTCCGAGAGCTCGTAACTTGCTCTCAGACTCTCTAGCAAAGCAGGCTTTATGCTCTGCTGAACTTATGTCGATCTAAGTTGGTTTTAATGAAAGGTGTGTTACAAAAAAAAAAAAAAAAATGCATAGATTTACCTCTGACAAACAATAAAATTCGGATAATAATGAATAATATGAAGAACAAAACAAACTCCTGGTTTTCTCTTCTCATTTTCAACAGATTGTCTCTTCTCTAATAATGAATAACATATCAAGAAGAAAACTTCTGGTTTAGATATTTAAAAAATTGAGCTAAATAAATTAGCATAGATTTATTATTATTTAAAGAAAGTACTAGTATTACAGAGACGGTGGATTATAACATTCTTACTAAAATCTAGTGTTGTTAATTTGAAAATTGTTAAATGAACTTACAAAATCTATTGTTTTCAATAATTTCAGAACAAGATAGCTATTTGTAATCTTTACTCTGTTTATACAACTTCATTCTCAAATATTTAGTCACAACTTGTCATTGCTAAATGATTAGCATGGTATGAAAAAGTTGCAGGTAAACAGAGGAATATATATGACTGAAACTGATATCCAATTTTTGTTACAACATACTATTACATTTTTTTTTGTGGGTATTATTAACCCGAACCGAACTCATGGAGATATCAAGTAAGTACAGTTTTACGTTAGCCCCAAAGATGATACTATAAAATTAACCAATAAAAAAATATTCAGCGTGTAATGGAGAAAACATCTCATTTTTCTTGGCCCGAGACTTGAGAATCTCCTCCATCAAGCAACTTATCTTTCTCAGATGATTTGGTTTCATCATCAACCTTCTCTTCCTCCGGAGAGATGAACTCAAGCTGTCTTGACTTAAAAACAGCTGTTCTTTTGGATCTTATGCGGTACGGAGGAGATAAGTTGTAAGCATTTGATCCACTATTCTCCTTCTCTTCTTCACAATCAGCCCTCTCTGAGATACCATTCACCTTTTCATCATCCACAACCTCTTTAGCAGCTTCTTCTTCATCTGTTTTGTTGTTATCCTGAACAACAACAACAACCTTTCGTCGTCTTTTCCTGAAAATAGAAGGTGTGTTTGGGAATGTTCTCGCAGCTTCTCTCAGGAAAGACTCAGGACTCCTTGGAGCTGAACCGTTATCACTGTACTCTTTTCTACACGGAGGTGGTGGAGTGAAGAAGATAACAGGTGACGATGCGCTTGGACTGCAACCACATTCATACCCGTACATACGCTGCTTATCCGCTTCAGACGCCACGTAATCCTCTGTTTGAGGCTTCTTGTTGTTAAGATGATAACCATTCTCTGGCGATGGCTCTGGTTTAGGCAACTGAGAAGAACGAACGTACTCTTCAAAACCAGCCATTGGTGAAGCAGCACCTACTTCTTCAAGCGGAACAGAAGAGTTTAACTGGTCTTTTCCTTCTTCATCAGGCTTGTTCATCTGTGTAGTTCCTGAAGAGGTTTGAGCAACTGGAACAGAAACCCTTCTCTGAAAACATGATGGAACACCGTTCATTGCTGATGCCGGTGGTAAGCTACCGTTAGCTAAGAAGAAATCTGACTTCTTCTTCAGTGAACTGTTCCAGTGGTTCTTTATAGAATTGTCGGTTCTGCATCAAGTTTTTTAAGCAAAACCTTTTCGTTAAAACCAGAGAAGCTAAGCCTAAGCATGCACCAAGAAAGGTTATATACCTGCCGGGTAAGACCTTAGCAATCTCAGCCCATTTGTTTCCATGGACTCGATGAGCATTCATGAGAGCTAACTCTTCCTCTGGGGTCCACGCATCTCTGTTGATGCCAGGATTCAAATGGTTGTGCCACCTTCATACATATCACAACAAAAAAGACACACATTGAATTTTAAAATAATTTAATATAAAAAATGCATTTTGCTCATATGGAATTTTAATGATTATACCTCTCTCGACACTGCTTCCCAATTCTACCTGGTAAAGAGTTTGAGATAATAGACCATTTCGCAGGCCCGTATTTTTTAACAAGTTCAATGATCTTCTCATCCTCCTGCAGAAAAAAAAAACAATACTTATCAAGCTCTCATATTCACAAAAATTAAAAGCCAACAAAACTACAAAAGAATAAAAAGCAGTATGAACCTGTTGCGTCCAAGGTCCCTTGATAAGGTCCGGATTCAAGACTTTCTGCCAACGGTGCAGGCACTGAACTTCAGTTCTATCAGGGAAAAACTCCGCTGCAGTAACAAAAACACACCAATTCAAACAACAAGAACGACTCATAAAAACTACATAGACAAGAGTAAGGAGCTAATAGACACTCTAAACAGTTTAGACATATCTACAGTTTCATACAAGACTCCTTGAACTTGTTGTAAAGTTGAAAATCAGTATTGCTAATGAGAACAAATGAGAAAAAAAAAAAGTGATAAGACATTTTACCTATTTTCTTCCAGCTCTTGCCATTAAACCTACCAACTGCTTGTCTCAATGTCTCATCCTGCAACAAGTAAAGAAATCTCTCATCTTCTCAATTACAAGAGCTAGTGAATCCACCACAAGTTTTAGATAGACAAATCAGTGAAAATACTAACCTCTTCCGGAGTCCACCCGCCTTTAGCTCGCCTTATAGGACCACTCATCCTCCTGGCATAACACAAAGAAAAAAAGTTTATCAACATCAATCTCATGTAGAAACTAAAAACAATTACCAGTTCTGGAACAAACTAGTTCAAAGTTGTAAACTTTGACAGACAAAGAAGAAGAAAGCACCTATGAGTTGGAGATACTGTAGCAGGACTTGCAACAGCAGAAGGTGACCTGAGGAAACTACTACCACCACCACCACCACCACTGCCTTCAGATACAGAGGAGCAAGAAGCAGCAGCTCTTGGTTGCTTATTCTCCATACACTCATCCTCCATTTTCACTTCCTGGAAAAAAAAAACATCTCAATTCCATCACCAAACAGAACCCAGATCTCATCAAAATCGGGAATTTAAAGAAAAAAAAATCGAGGCTTTGTGACAATTCTAATCACAGAAACTGATAATCAAGAAACCCTTATTCGAGAAGGTGGAACTCGTATCCAATTCAGACCTAACCAAACCCGTGAACTCAATTTTTCACTACATGAATGAAAACAAAAACGCTTTAATCAGATTCAAGAACAGAAGAACAAAACCTCATCAGGAGAAAAAGCAGGTGGATTCAAATCGCAGCTCATCGAGATAGACAGATGCACGAATTCGCCAAGAAGACGAAAGGAACGTTAAAAACCAAAACTTTCCCGTTGAACCAGAGAGAGAGAAAGAGAAAGAGGAGAGACTTGGATCGACACACGCAATTAAAATAAAATAAAATAAAATAAATTAAATATAACCAGTGTTTTTAAAACCGGACCGACCCAATGGTTGGACCGGGTTCGACCATGAACCGGTCATATAGCCGAGTTGGTTCTAATAACTGGTTCGATCATGAACCGGTCACGTAGTCGAAGTGAATCTCAAAATTATTAAACTGATAAAAGCCACTAAAACTATCAAAAATGTATAAATCATCCATACAAACATAAAACTAGTTATATTTATAATGTTTTATATTTAAAATCTATTTATATTTTAATTATGTATCATATTTAATAAAATTACTTTTAAATTTATATACTAAAAATATATTACATCAGACTATTAAACCAGATTTGATCCGGTCGAACCATATTGAACCGTGACCCAAAAAATTTCCGGTTTAATATCTGGTCCGATTTTAAAAACACTGAATATAAGGAATACTTCTTATGCTGACGTCACCGTTACTTGCCGAGTTGCCGTTCATTTTCACCATATCGAGTAACCGACTCGGTCGGTTTATTCTACCAATTAGCACCATTTATTACATACCGAAGAATGTTTTAACCGAGCCAAACCGAACCAAACCGACATTTTTCAGTTAGTCTAGAATTTGTGTAACCGGAAGGGTTTTTTTTTTTTTTTTTGGTGCTTAGTAGTTGCTAAAAGATGTCAAAGTCTAAACAAGCTTTATAGACGAGGCTTCCATTAAACGAGCGTTAGGCCCGTTAAGTTATAACATTGAGATGGAGCCCATTTTAATCATATTCAACACAAAACTGAAGATTATTAGGAGAATGGGTTTACTAATGAACAATGAAACAACATATAAATGTGCAACAATACAAAGTTTTTTAAAAAATGGTTTTAATTATTACTTTTAGCATAAAATTATTTAAATTCTTAGAGTAACCTTTATGAATTTTAAGACCTATATAACAGTAATGTTTTTTCTTTCTAATATACTCCCTCTGTCCCACTTTAAGTGGGTTTTTAGGGTTTTTCTTTTGTCTCATTTTAACTGATATTCTCTTTATGCTAGATACAATTTATTGTTGTTTGAAAATTTTGACCAACTACAAAATACTACATTTTTTTTATTGGTTGAATTAGTTTAATTTAATACTAATACATAAAAATTTGTATTTTCTTAATATTTGTGCAAAAACCTAAAACACCACTTAAAGTGGGACAGAGGGAGTAATAAATATTGTTTTGGTTAGTGGTTTCCAAATGAATGTGATATATTTTCAAACATGAAATCCCATAGATTAATTGCATAAGTGTTGAACAAAAAAAAATTGCCTAAGTAGATAGGGGATGTTACATTGGTCTAGAAAATCACTTCTTAGTATCATTCTACATTTTCAAATAAACTTTTTCTATTAAATCTTTTTTCTTAGCCTTTTAAATAACTAATAACTATTTAATTAATTTTTTTATTTTAATAATTGTATAATAAACAAAAAGCTATGCCGACAGTGACTGTAACTGAGAGCAGCCGCGAAAGCATTCTTCTCCATTGTTGATGCAATACAAGCCAGTTTCACCTTCAAAATAATGAAAAGATTATATTAGTCATCTAACATCGCACCATTACATTAATTATCAAATGAGAATCCAGATAATTAACTTTATCTAAATAGTACCATTAAAAATATAACTTAAAAACAATATAACCAATCGAAAAATATATCTAAATTATAATTAAGTAATCAATTTTTTATAAATTTAAATTTATCATAATAATAGCTTCATGTGTTTTAAAACAACAAAATGATCTAAAATTTTTTAATTATGAAATCAACAAAATATTATGTAATTAAATTTTATTTTTAAAGAATTAGACCAAAGATTTATTAGTGCTTCTACGCTATGAGGTCTAATAGATTTTAAACCTCAAAAATGTTACACGAGATCTCATGATGAAAAGACTACCATCAAAGCGTGGATTTCATATGACCGTTCATGAAAATGCAGTTAGACACAAATTTTCATTGAGCATGTATAATTATCTGTTGTAGAATTGTCTATAATATTTTTCATAGTTTATAACTGCATAATGTTTTTTGGAAAAAAAAAATCATACCAATCAATGACTGAAAAGTATTTTAAGAGATTTCTCGTGAGTATTTCAATAATAAAATTCTTTGTTTTTTCTTAGAGGGTGTTATTGGTTTATATATTTTAATGGATTTGACAATACAAATCAAATCAAGTGTTATTGGTTCTGTGATTTTAGAATCTATATTCAAATTCATTGTTATTGGTTCTATGATTTTAAAATCTATATTCAAATCCATTGTTATTGGTTTTGTGATTTCAAAATAGATTTTAAAATCAAGTGTTATTCAATAATAATGATTTGTTTAAGGATTTGATTTAAAATTGGATTTGAATGGATTTATTAGTGATTTTAAGTTAAAAAAACAAAGGAGCAAATATTGTCTTGAACCCTGTTATTTTGATAGATTTGTATTATTTGGTTCTCCTAATATAACAAGCACTCACAAAGATATGATACTTTTGTTAAACGGTAGTGCTTGAAAGTTTTTCATTTAAAAACATTAAGCACTTGCGTGTGCTGATTTACATAATTTTCTTCGTCGAACCAATATTTTTCCAGAAGAAAAAAATTCTGATGACATAGAAGAACTTGAAGAAATGAATAATAGTGGTGAAGAGATTCTTGTAATTCAAGATCAACAAAGAGAACATGCCAATCAAGTGAGAGCGACAATAGTTACAGATATGTGAACAGATTTTATGTTATCATGATATACAAAATACTTATTATATTGTAGTTTTATATTTATTTTATTACAAAACTGAACTTACTGCAAATCTATTTGATTGATTTATGATAATCCAGTTATTTTGATTTACAATTTATAACATTGATTCTGAAATCTACTTAGCTGATTTAAAATCAATGGATTTATCAAAAAAATCTAAATCCAAAAAAGAATACTAGATTCATTAAAATACTACAACCAATAACCCCCACTTAATCTTTGATTGATGAAAATTTCACTCTACTCCAACATTTCAATTTAAGAAAGGACAATAAATCAATGATGATGCTCACACAGTTGACTTGAACCATCCACATCTTAGCACTTTTTTTTTCGTCCCACTGTCCCAATAATGCTTACTGGTCTCAGTCTCACCAACTCTCCTTTAATAATAGATGTGAAGTGAATTCATTTTACATGTTCGTTCGTCTATCCGCCCATTATTTTACAAATCAAAGTCTTCTAAAATTTGTACTACTATCGTACCTTTTCTCCTATAATGGAAGCTTCACAAGATCTTCAGACACCCCCAAAGTACATTAACGACGATGATGTGAGCCAAGAATGTCAGAATCTGATCTCTTCTTTACCTTCAGAGAAAGATTCCACGGGGAAAAAACTCTACAACTACCAAGGATCTTGGTACTATCCCAACACAATCCAAGCAATCCTAAACTTCCAAAAACATTTCCGAGCAAAAGACACCGATATCGTCGTAGCTTCTTTACCCAAATCAGGAACCACCTGGCTCAAGGCTCTTGTATTCGCCGTCGTCCATAGAAACAAGTATGCTCCTAATCTTGTATCCCATCCTCTCCTCTGCGACAATCCTCACAACCTTTTCTTGAAATTGATTTATATGTCAAGAATCAACGTCCTGGCCTCGAAGAGCTTCCTTCGCCTAGGCTCTTTGCAACCCACATGCCTTTTCAAACTCTTCATGAGTCTCTAAGAGATTCTCCTTGCAAGGTGGTTTACATGTGTAGGAACATAAAAGATGCGTTGGTCTCTCGTTGGCATTTCATGAGCAGACTTGTTAAAAAGGAGTTATATAGTAACTACTCGGTTGAAGAGATGGTTGAAAAGTTTATTAAAGGGGCTTACTCGTTCGGACCGTTTCAGGATCAAGTCTTAAGTTACTGGAAAGAGAGCTTGGTGAACGCAAATCTGGTACTCTTCATGAGGTATGAAGAAATGATAGAGAAGCCTGAGGCTCAAGTTATGAGGCTCGCAGAGTTCTTGGGTTGTTCGTTTACTGAAGAAGAAAAGCAAGGTGGAATGGTGGAGAAAATCTTGGAACTGTGTAGTCTTGGTAACTTGAGTAACTTGGAGGCCAACAAGACGGGAACATCTACTTGTGGAATTGCTCATCATGCGTTTTTCCGTAAAGGAGGAGTTGGTGACTGGAAGAATCATCTCACTGATGATATGGCAAGAAAACTCGATGAGATGGTCGAGAAGAAACTAGAAGGTTCAGGGCTGAAGTTTGAGTGATCCAAGTTTGTTTGATGTTTGAGATTGTATGATGCATTCAGTACCGTGCACACCCTTTTGGGGACCTAACGCAAAAATTGTTTACCTTTTTCTTTTTCTTTACCTTTTTCTTTTTTATTGATGATATTTTCTTTATTCCAAAATTTTAATTTAAGAAAGTCAACAAAAAATCAATGATGATGTTTACACAGTTGAACCATTCCACCATCTCAACCCCATCTTGATATTCATTTTATATTTTTTTTTAGAAATTGTAGATTTGCTCAATATATATCTATATAATATTGTTCTTCTATTTTCAAAAAATATAGAAAGAAATGCTATTTTAGCAAAAGTAGCATTCTTCTTTATCATAAAAAGGTAACATTCTTCAGTATTTCTTTCTAAAAATCGAAGAACTCTATTAACATGATACTAATAATAATTCGATATTACACCCAAAAAAAATCGTAGTATATTTCACATATATTATTAATTTGTTGGTCATAGAGAGTTGGTAAACATTATTTTGGGATAGACAAATGGACACATAGAAGACACCTAACACAAAACATAAACACTCCGCACTTAGCGCGGACAAACCACTAGTTTGAAAGAAAAGAGATTTGTTAGAGTTTTTTAATAAAACAACAGAATGAATTTTTTCTCATCCACAATAAAATAAATAAATTCATAGTTTATGTTTTTTTTTCTTTTGCTAATTTTTTATCATCTAAACAAAAATTGGAATTAAAACCAATGATTCCCAGAATTATGAAGACACAAAACCAAAAGAGAAAATAATTTTAAAAGTTGAAAAGAAAAGAAAAGAAGAAACATATTCTAAAGGATGGAGAGACTAACTAAGTCTAACTCTAGTGTATTTTGTTATTTTCTTAAAAAATAAAGAACTTTATAATAAAAATACAATTTGCTTTAAAATATTTTTCAAAAATAACAATCTCCAAATATATATATTAAATTATAGAGAATGTTATTTTTCTCTACAAATAAAGGAAATATAGCAATATCTATTTTAGATGAAAATAGAATAGAATTGGAGTAGTTTTAGCTTTAAATACTATCATAGAGACAAACATAAAGGTGAGTTATACTCTAAATCTGATGTATAAATCTATGAGATACAGTAACTCACAATAAAACTAATATAAAACTTCAAGAATAATTGAAACTCGTATAAAGGAGCCTCTAATTTGACCATGTTCAATCTAATTTGTTCTTTTTTTTCCTCGAAAACGATTACATTAGAGTTTAGCTTAAAATAAAAATGAAAGGCATGTGTATGTATAATAATCCTCACTTTATTTATTCATCTCACTACCCAATAATGATTCCTCCTCTCACCAACTCCCTTGTCTCAAATTAATTAATAGTACATGTTAGGTGTCTTCGTTTTATGTGTCCATTTTATCTATCCCAAAATAATGTTGACTGGTCTTACCAACTCTCTATGACTCCAACAAATTAATAATACATGTGAAATATACTATCGATTTGTTTTTACGGTGTAATATCGAATTTTTTATTAGTATCATGTTACCATTTTATATGATCGTTCCTCTATCACCCCCTGATTATACAAAGGCAAAGTCTTCTATACTTTCTTACCGTTTCTCTTACTATGGAAACTTCACAAAATCCTCTTCAAACATCTCCAAATTCCATGAAGGTCGATGTTTTGAGCCAAGAATGTGAAAATCTGATCTCTTCTTTACCTTCAGAGAAAGATTTCATGGGAAAAAACCTCTACAGTTATCAAGGATCTTGGTACTATCCCAGCACACTCCAAGCAATCCTAAACTTCCAAAACCATTTCAAAGCACGGGACACTGATATTATCCTAGCTTCTTTCCCCAAATCAGGAACCACCTGGCTCAAGGCTCTTGCATTTGCCGTCGTCCATAGAAACAAGTACGCTGCTAATCTCGTATCCCATCCTCTCCTCTCCAACAATCCCCACAACCTCGTCCGGTTTATTGAACTTGATTTATATGTAAAGAACCAACGTCCTGACCTAGAAGAGCTTCCTTCGCCTAGGCTCTTTGCAACCCACATGCCGTTTCAAACGCTTCATGAGACTCTAAGAGATTCTCCATGCAAGGTGGTTTACGTGGGTAGGAACATAAAAGATGTGTTGGTCTCTCGTTGGCATTTCAGGAGCAAGGTTGTTAGAAAAGAGTTATATAGTAACTACTCACTTGAAGATATGGTTGACGACTTTATCAAAGGTGCTTTCTCTTTGGGACCGTTTGATGATCAAGTCTTAAGTTATTGGAAGGAGAGCTTGGTGAAGTCAAATCCGGTACTCTTCATGAGGTATGAAGAAATGATAGAGAAGCCGGAGGCTCAAGTTATGAGGCTCGCAGATTTCTTGGGTTGTTCGTTTACTGAAGAGGAAAAGCAAAGTAGAACGGTGGAGAAGATCTTGGAACTGTGTAGTTTTGGTAACTTGAGTAACTTGGAGACCAACAAGAGTGGGACATCTGTTTGTGGAATTGCTCCCCATGCGTTTTTTCGTAGAGGAGGAGTTGGTGACTGGAAGAATCATCTCACTAATGAGATGGCAAGAAAACTCGATGAGATGGTCGAGAAGAAACTAGAAGGTTCAGGGCTGAAGTTTGAGTGATCTAAGTTCGCAATGATTGTTATATGTTTGATATTCAATAAAAATCTTGTTATGATGAAGATTGTATGAAACCAAGTTCAAACACAGTTTGGCTATCTTTTGGTGCGTTGTTTTTTTTCTTAAAGATAATGGAAAAGTTATGCATTTTCTTGAGAGCAAGCCCCGAAGATAACTATGGCAATTAGGGTGAAAAGAGAGATTTGAATCAAATGAAAAAGAAAAATAGAAGTTGTAAACTATTACTATAGAAATTTGAAAGGAAGCAATTCTAGCTGAGTTTGTTGAAACTACGATAGAATAAGAATTACAACACACTTATCATTAATGTTTGATAGGTCTCTGAGGGAAAATAAGATTGTGAGCCCTATGATAAGGCTTTCATAATTTTCATCAGAATCAAGCAGTTAATTTATATGGAGAACTCTATAGTTTGTAAGCTTTTTCCAACACCAATGATTTGAAGTATTCCTCTGTTCAGAGTCTGAAAGAAATAGACTTATGTAAGGATATTTCCAATGATTAAGTTTGTGTTTTATTTTAATCGTTTCTCCATTTTCTCCATAAAAAAAAAAACATATTTTTACGTATATTCTATTATTAATTTTAACAATGCTTGTTATTTTGAAAACTTACAGCGCCAATCGGGCCCATTATGAGAGCCCAATGTTATAATGGTCACTCCCATGCATACGTGGGAGAGAGTTTTGCTTTAGTACTTAAAAGTAGATAACTATGGTGATGTTGTTCAAAAAAAAAAACTATGGTGATGAAGTTGAAAAACAGGTTTGAATAAAAATTTTAAAAAGAACAATAGAAGTTGTAAACTATTACTAGAGAAAGCAAGGAAAACTATAGCAGAGTTTGTTGAAACCACTAGAGAATTAAGTATTACAACAATTGATACCAAAAGATTTTGATCTTCTTTTGTCTTTTTGGAGCGGTTCACTCAAGTAGACATGTCTTGGAATTGCCACGGGTTGAATGTGATCGACTTAGGGTCGGTGTTATCTTCAGATTTATCAGCAGCTTCCCGGTGTTCCAAGTACTTTCCGTTGAACTGGTAAACTTCGAGATCACCCCATGGTGTAGGAGTGACTTCTTCAGTTATATCAAACCACTTGGGAGTAAAGCTTTGGCCTTTCTCTTCACGGGTTCTCTTTTCAGCTCTCTGTCTCTCTTCCATGCTGTGTAAACAAAATGTGTGAATGATTATTAGCTTTTACTTTAATATCAGATCCTAAAGGACAAGTTTTTGTAACCATACCTGCTCTTCTCATTGCCGGATTTGGACATGTCGCCCATCTCTAGCGCGTATCTATCAGGGCGTAGCCTTGAATCAGACGGCAAGAGCTTCTTTGGAGCAGTGTCGAAGCTATTGATCTTGTGAGCAAAATGTGTGTACTGGTACTTGTCATCCTTTGGAGCATCAGCGAGTTTCCAGACCTATGTTAACAAAAGACAGCATTAGATATGTCATTCAAAGAGAATAGAGTTGACGACAGAACGAGAATGCATGCGCCAACCTCCTTAAGTTCAGTGCCTGGGAGAGGTTCACCTTCACCGTCACACTGCTGGTAACTCATGGACTCGTTCCATTTACCGGTCATGAGTATCTTGGGCTCCTCAGAGGCGTTGTAGACGTATCCGTCCACTTCATACCGACCAGATCTGTTGAGACCATGAATGCACATTTCTTCAGCTTTGAGTGGGAAGAACATATCATAAAACGAAGTTGCAGTGAAGGGAACTTACCCGAACCAACCACATGGTTGGAAGTAAAGCACGACTTTGTCACCAGTGGTGAGGTTGGTCATGATCATTTCCCCAGGAGAATCAACCCAAGTTCGTCCAAAGATTAGGTTGTGAACTTTGGTCAATGGAGGTACCAAATCAAGAACCACTCCATCTCTTTTAAGTGTCACCCTTGTTCTGCACAACAGATTCACCACATTTAAGATTCAGGATAAAGAATGTTAATTCAGCAGCCAATGCTGTGGTTTTGCAGTATTACCTTCCTACTGGGTAAACGTCAATGGAATTTCCCAGAAACTTTGTTTTCAGCTTTGAAGTACAATCATAAGTGAAATGCTCATTTTCAGCATGACCTGCACTCATTGGCGGGTGATGGCTGACCTGAGAAACAAGACTATTGGTGTCAACAATCTATGAGAAGCTAGCAGCTAAAGCGCTAATGTGAGTCCTAAAAAGAAATGGCAGTGACCTGTTCGGATATGAAGTTAACACCATTGTAATTAGCCATCTCATACGTCTCACCGAGGATTGGATTGAACGGTTTCCAGGTACGTTGGAAAGCAAAGTACACAGATATAGCCCAAGATGCTGTTAAAAAGGTACACAATTCAGCCACACACAAGGACACAGAAACTACATGAAGGAAGGAAGGGAAGGAGATGTGCTTACAGGCATACACCATGCGCATATAAGGATCCTCCGTTTCGTCTGCCATGTCTAGTAGATGCGAGTACTCCATCAACTATAAGAAACAGAGCACAAATCATCAAACAGAACAAAAAAAACATGAGATGTTGTTGTCATGAGCACAAACCTCAGCCATTTTCTGGAGCATTGTCATTGGTTCAAAGATAATCACAGGAAGGGTCACCATCGATGTAACGTCAGATCCTATGTACTTCTGCATCATCTTCCAATAACCATCTCGATCCTCTTGCTTCCATCTTCCTCTGTTCGCTTCCTCGGCTGCATCCTCTGTACTTCCTTCAGGGTTAATAACTTCAAGTCCCTCATAGCCAACCAAACTGAGAACCAAAATCAAAAACCCATTACGCTTAAACCAACAAAGAGCTGAACTTTAAGCAAACCCAATATGTGAATTAATCAAAGTTATCAACTTTAGACGAAGAAGATCTGAACCAGAGGATACACCAAATCACAGCAATGATGTAAAATTACGAATCTAGATGAGTGAGTCGGATCCGGGTTTAACAACAAAAGGGGATCTCTCAAAAAACCTTTACCCGTTAACTGATTTGGTCATGGCCGATCCCAGGCTTGAGATCGAGGAAGCAAGAGACGCGAAGAAACCACTCCCGCCGCCGTTTTTAGGATCGTTGGGAGCCATATCTCCGCCGTGGATTACGAGCTCCGGCGATAAACAAATCGAGAGAGAGAGAGAGGGAGGCGTTGGTGGGAATCTAAAGGGGTGTGTTTATGAAGGAAAGAGATTCGTCTATAATGGAAGAACAGCGATGGAGACGATGCAGATGATGATTTTTTTTTTTTTTGGATCGTGTGCTGGACCTGCGTTGGCACTTCTTCAATTTTTAACATGATGAAACCGGCTTCAAATCGAATTAAGTCAAACGTTAACCGATCCGGTTCGATTGAAGTGGTCGTCTTGTTGGTTATCGCTATCGGTTTATAATAAACGAAGCTTATCTTTCTCCAAACCGGAAGTCAAACAGATTGTCAAACCAAACCGGAAGGTGTTTAATAAGAGGTATTCGTCGTCATTGATGGCATCACCATCATGCATGCTCCTTCAAATTGAACTCGCTCGGTGGTCTCTTGCTCTTTTATGATTCATGTTTCTGTGTATTTCACTGGATTTTTCACTACATGCATGTCTCTTGCTTTGTGATCTGAATGATCTAGCAGGTAGAACCGGATCATAAGTTATAGGTTTATGATTGTGGAAATGTTTCAAAAATTTTGGGAGACAGGATCAATTTTTATAAAACTATATCTAGATTCGGCCCTGCCCATAGGTACTTCATATATTGATCGCAAAACCCTTTTTATTGATTTTTTTGGAACTGAGATATTTTTTATTTTTGCAACAAACAAATAACATTTGAATACAATTGTTTTGTTAATGGTTCTATATTCGGAGATTTGGATTGGAACCCCAAAAAAGTGTATCACAACTTCTTATAAAGTGGATCGGTATTTCCTAACTTCATATATATGTA
This sequence comes from Brassica juncea, assembly GCA_018703725.1. Taxonomy (NCBI): domain Eukaryota; kingdom Viridiplantae; phylum Streptophyta; class Magnoliopsida; order Brassicales; family Brassicaceae; genus Brassica; species Brassica juncea. The sequence goes on from CM031941.1 coordinate 57,109,361, forward strand.
TTGCTTGAAACAAAATCTTAAGATTTTGGAAAATGAAAGTTTCAAAAAAAAAAATGATTTTGGAAAATGAACTGCATCAATTATCAAGGGGCTGGAGACTTGGTTCACATCCATGAACTGGGGTAGAGCATGACATTTTATTGTGTATGATCTTCAAAAAAGACACATCTATTGTAATAATGTTTTTGATTAAAAGAAGTTTTACATTCTTTCAAAAAGAAAGAAAAAATTATCTTTGATGTTTGTTTGAATTAAGCAAAAGTTATTCATTTCCCAATAACAATCATAAAGTAACACACAAAACTTATATCTTGTTCACATATATATATGTTTGTTTTGGACGTGTATATCATTTACAAAAGTTGGTGAAATTAATCAAAGCAGGGAAACACACACAACAATGATAATGTATATACATGCAAGAGTTTGATGTAAACAAATAGTCAAAACCATCAAATATATGATGATCATTGAGAGATTATGTTGTCTTCTTCTCCATGGTTCGTTGGCCTAACCGGAGCTCAAGATCCAAACCTTCAGCCTCAAGATGATGAGTACTCCAACTCGAACCATCTATGCCAGCCTCCATGACTTTCCCTTCATCATTACTATCAAGCTTTCTTTCTTGAACCCAAAACCCTAATTTCTGAACAGGACTTCTATCTTTTTCCACATCTTGATCTTGATCATCATCTTCACATGCCAAAGAGTCTTGTTCTTGCTTTTCATTAAGGTTTAGAGAGACGACGTCAGATGAATCACTCTCGCCGACAACATCATCCTTGCTATCTTCCATAAGTTTCTGTCTGAGATTAGCTCTGTCTCTTCTGTGGATGTTCATATGACCTCCTAGTGCTTGAGCATTCGAGAATCCCCTTACGCAGAAACTGCACAAGTAAGATCTTGACATAGAATTATCACCGCTTTGATTACTGTTTCTTAATATGAGATCGGAATCATCATCCAAGTTTTTAGGGTTTGTGATGTTTTCCATAGAATATGACCGTAGAATAAACAGAAATATGATAAAATTGTGAAAATTTTAGCGTTGAGAGAAAGAAAGAACAGACGAGAAGAGTGATATTAAATGGTCAACTCGAACTTCTTGGTTAGTTTAATTGGAAGAATAATTATCACAAGGCTTCTAATCAAAATCTACCAGTCCAAGCCGACAAAGCAAGAAAAGTGAAAACAACTAGTTCTGTCAGTACGTGAATAATTTATTCTTTGATAACTAAAATATTATTTACACATATAAATTCATGGGATAGAATAAATTAGAAACACTTACTGGCAAAATATCATCGCAACTATTACTCCGAAAAGAAAATGTTCAGATCTAACAACCTTTTGTATCTTATGACTAAAAAGACTTCCGTCTCTACAATTATTTTCGTTAATACTAATAGTTAAGTTATTTATGCAAGAAACTACTTATACTTATATAAATGATATATATATATATATATGTTTAATAGTTTTCCTACAATAATGGGTCTTTTGCTAACATGCAACTTTTATATACATATATATTCATAATTCAGTTAACTTATAGAGAATATCAAGATATATATATATAACATATATAAAACTCACTAACATAAATATACATACTAAGAATAATTGTAAGTTAGTTTACAAAAAATAGAGAAAAGAATAATTGTAAGAAGTGTGGGGTTTTTTTTTGACATCAGTGTGTGGTTGTTGTTAAAAAAATATATAAAGAGCGTTTTTGTAAAATGATTATATATAAGCTCAGCCTGATTTCTATGATTAGTCTTTGTTTCTGCTTAGTTTTACAATACATGAATTCTTAGTTACAAAACAAAATATATATACATGTACAGTACTCTGAGAAAGCATATACATTTCTATCTAAAGATTCGAGTGGCCATCCAGCATTTTTTCCAGTATGATTTCATGTAAAATATATGGACTCGATCGGAATATGTATACCAGTATATATAATTACGTGTATTTTTTAAAATGGGATCGACGTTAGGTGCATCTGGTCGCTAATAATAAAATGTACAATGCATAGTCGGACGTATAAATGACTCAATTTTTTTTTTTTTTTTGAACAAGTATAAATGACTCAATTTAACCACTTATATCACGATACAAAGATCAGCATTCAGCAGCCTTTCAAATTTAATTAGCAAAACGACACAAAACTTTAATGCTTACATGTTTTTGATCATTTTTAATGTAACGAAAGCTTTATTATTGCTTATTTTAATTACTAAAAGTTTTATTAACAAAATAACAGATACGCAGTTGACAAAACAAATGGTCCAACCAACAGTTTTGGCGTTTTCTTTTTGTCTTTGCACAATTAGTAGTTTAATACACAACACTAGCGTTGTCTTTGTTATAAATTAGCATTTTCGAACATATGATTTCCTGAAATAAACAATTGGTCCAGTATTGGACATTATATGATGAGTGAATTGATATATACAACAGTTGAACCATTTAAGTTTTTTAAGAAGAAAAAAATGTTTTTCTAAAAAGCTACAATTTCTTTACGGGGGAGGGGGTAGAAGCTCAAGTCACCAAAAAAAATATTTATATATAAACTATTCATTCATTTCATCTTTTGTATTGCCTTTCCCCTTCCAGGGACCATTTACAAAATCTGCTGAAAAGAAGTTAAGCCTGGCACATACATTTGATGTCACGAAATATTTTGATTTAAATACGTTCCATTTGCACTAACTTCTATATTATATCTTTTGTTGGATCAAATTTACAATAAAATATTATGGTTAACCTTTTCACAAGAACAATATGTGGTTTTACGGTGGCTATTGATCGTAAATATATGCTTTTGTAATGAGTCACTTAATTGAATATATAGTCGAACCAAAATGTCAAATCACAAGTCCAAAGATATATTTATCAGAAGGCAGTGAACGACCCTTGGCCTTGAGCAATAGATAAGTCTATGCTGTGTTTCTATATATATGTTCATTATTTGTGTTTCCGTATAGTTATAGGTTAACCAAAATGAAAATATATTAGTTAAGTATAGTTACATGTTTGTATAAAAATATAATCTATATACCACTAATTCAAAGGGACACACAAGTCGTGTTATAGACTAATTGATCAGACAACTCTGCTGTTAGTATTTAAATTAACTTATTAACCGTTACTATCGAGCATTCGTGCAATGAGTCATTAATTGAACTTTTCTTAATTCAAAAGCGTTTATCATTATGACACAAGTTACCCTTTTGTTCCAACTTGTACAGCATGGGCTAGTTATTATTTAATCGTTTTTGTTTGGGTTTCGCTCAATATATAAAGTAGTTCAAAAGCTCAATATATAACATTCTGAGTTTTTCCTGAGTAAGACTATAATATATCCAAGTTATATTTGTGCTAATTTAAAACAGGGATATATTTCGCATGTTAGCTTTGGAGACCAGATTTATTGGGAATACCACATATAACAACCCTAAAATTACATAACTGCAATAATATTTGGAATTGGTCTAAAATTGAATTCACATATCTACTACTATTAAAGAAAGATGAGTTAGTAGGATTAACAAGAATTTAGAATGTTTGAAATGAGTGATCTAATCTCACAAGAAGAACTTCAATTTACGACAGCTGATATTATTTTGAATTATAAGAATCTTTGAAAAAAGCAACATGGTAGTTATGCAAGTACATTCATGGCTATGGTGGTATATGCATGCTACGGACAAAATCTATAATATTTTTATCTAAGATATTATGCTAGTTTATGGTCGGCAATTAAATAGTGTTCTACTTTGGACTAGCATTGTTAAAAAGAAAAGAACCAACCTCTCAGTAATCGTCTAACGTTGTAGCTGAAAAAAAAAAGTAATCGTCTAACCGTGTACGTATTGTAAGGAAGAGGTAATCCGCATCCTGAGGTCTAAAAGCTATAGTAACACACATACATACGCATACGCACACTTTCGTGTGTTCTTAAACCTTAAACCCCAGGATGCAGATTACCCGGTCCTCACCAATACTCGTCACCTGTGTAGCTTCTTGTCTTGTAAGATCTAGTTTTAGGAGTTTTATGTTTGGTTGTTGTTTTAGTTGTTGAGGAGTTGCCAGGAAAATGTGAGAATTTATAGGCCTCGTGATGCTAAATAGTAAGGAGGAGATCCTTATTCGAAAGGTTTAATGCCATGAGAACATATGCTCTAATGGAAAACAAAATCTTTTTGTTCAAGTTTTCTGGTGCATTGATATGTCTTAATCTTCGCTTGATTTCAATAGACGTTAAAGATATAGTCTCAAATCTCAATGTAGATTTTGTAGTCTAGACATTATAGCGATTTTTAAGAGAATAGTTATATGGTGTTTGGTTTCGTAGATCTTAATTCACAATTATTTTGAGGCATGCATTACAATCTTAATTACGTGGTGTCTAGTTTTGGATACGGAACCTAATCTTCATTTCAATCACCCAATACGAAACTAATAAATTACAATCATTTTATCTTATATATATATATATTATCTTAAATCCCTTCTTATTTTTAATGTGCATTTCCTTACAAAAACTAAGCAAATGAAGGCGGCAAAACGTTAAGGGTTTGTTAATTTCATGGACCTGAACTCATTCTAGATTTTAGACTGGCAATTTTTCACATGCAAATGCAATGTGTGAAGAGCATCTCCAACACATTCTATTTTTTTTCTCCAAATAGAGTATGTAGTAAAAATACTTTAATCATATTTTATTTCTTATTTTATATGAAGTAATCCATTTCTTATTTGTTCATTATTCTATTATGGAATGAGAAATACAATAAAATTAGAGTGTTTTTACTCTATATTTCATTTTATACCATTTTAAAGGAAAAAAATAGAATTTTACATTGGAAATAATTTAACAATCCGTTTTGATGTCACCAATCTTAAGAAACTATAAACTATAACAACTCCAATTTATATATTTTTATTCTACAATAAAATTTAATAATTCTTTTATCTATCTTACTTTATTTGTTATCTATAATATAATAAAAGATGATATTATTTCAAAAATAAGATAGGATTAAAGTAAAACTTAAATCAATTACTCTATTTCAAAAAAAAAGAGTAATACGTCGATGCTTTAGTAATTACAAAAAAGAGGGAGTCTGAGACATCAAATCAAATCATTAGAGAAAAGATTTTTGTTCTCTATGAGCCAGTGATGGGAACTTAGGATTATGCTTTTTAATAGACAAATGATATTCGACTGCTTTTGACTACATTTGAACGGATTCTATCCACAATCATTGATTTATTTAGTGCATGTATATAGAGAGCACCTTTTGGAATTTGGAGTCTTAGGGTTAATGTTAACTCCAAAATATAGGATAGTGAATTGTTTTTTAATTGCATGCGATGCATAATAGATTTATAATATCAACAAGAAAAATAGTCTTAAGATGGAAATTTCGGTCGAAAATCCAATGGATAAGTTCAACTTTTCCAACTTTATAAACCCTGTTTTTTTTTTGTTTCAGACTAATAAATAGTACGCATCTCTCGTTTAAGAATCATATCATTCGATAGCGAGATGATTTGTGAATGACATGCATGATGTATATCATTTTTGTTAAAGGTTTTTATATTTTGTCTCATCGTAAACTTTGTCTACTCGTGTATTTTTTTCGTGAATACAGATAAAGTTACCGGTTAAGTTTCCAAAGAAAAATAGAAGGCTAACGAGGAGAAAGGGTTATGAGAATAAATTCTATAATTGATGGCAGGTTCCTTTGATTTCTTTAACGACAGAAGGAGAAAAGTGTGTCTTTGTCGAAATAACTTAAAAGGCAAACACAAGTTGTCTTGTTTTTCTCTCATGAGGCTCTTCAAAAGGCCATCTCTTTAGGCCATCACTAACCACAACACTATTTTAGTGTCAAAATTACACTATTTTAGTGAGATTTTAGCACCAAATATTTTTTCATCTCCAACCACAATACCAAATATGACACTAAAATAAATATTTTCTATTATTATATTATTGAATCAAAGATTTTTTAATTATTTAATATTTTTGATAACTAACATTATTCTTATAACATATGTATTTAATTATTTTTAATAAAACTGGAATAATAAATCTATTTTATATTTTAAATCAATTAATTAATTATGTTAACTAGAATTTAAAAGACACATAAAAATTTAAGATAAATTAATTTTAAATTACTTTATATCACAATACATAACAATGCCATTTATTTGTAACTTTGTAAAAGCAAATATATTTAACTAAACTACTTAAACATCAAAGTAATTCAAAAATATATATATATGCCGTCGCTACAGTGTCAGACTATATATGGTGTAACACTGTAGCAAAAAGCAGCATCACACTATAATAACGTTGGAAATGGCATCCCGTTGGAGAAGAAAAATCACATTTTTACACTATAATAGTGTTATAGCGTCTCCCTAGGAAATGCCCTTACACTTGCGAAACTTAAATCAATCCTAACAAAATATTACGTGTTTAACCCGTTTTGGGGTCAAATATGCCTTTGGAGTTTACAGATTTATATTGTAAAAACATGTTCATATGCATGATTTAATTTGTATCTCCTTAAAAGAGTATTCTGAAAAGGAAAAAGAATCACCTAGCTATTTTAATTTGTTTTCTTTTAAAATTTATATAAAACTGGTAGCTAAAAAGTGAGAATCCAAAAAAAAAAATCTATTGAAAATTAATTTAAAACCCAAATTCAAGCAATAATTCAATGTAACCTACATAAAACAATAATTTTAACTTCACATTTGAAATTTTCTAGAATTCTTTTTTTTAGTCTAGAAATTTGATATTTTCTAGAATTATGTGTTTAGATGATCTAATCACAACGAAACTGTTTATAGAATAAAAAAATCAAAATTTATATAAGAGAAATTGGTTAAAAAATCACAAGTTGACTATCAATTTTTTAAAATACACTCTGTCAAAAATACTTACACATTTGGGTTTATGATTTAACAATTAATGTTTAGGATTTAGTATTTAAAGGGTAGGGAGTTTATAAAATTTTATAAATTATCCTTAAACATTTATAAATGACTAAGTGGATTAATTTACTTTTTTCATCACAGATTTAAAATATTTATAAAATGGTAATTTTTCAAAGATAAATTTAAAAAATAATATCAAATTTGTAGTAATATAGAAATTTTTCCCTTATATAAGTTGGAGTAATATCTTATTAACCAAAGTGGCCAACTTATGTAGTAGGTTTCACAGTTCGTTCAGGTTTCATCACCAGCTTAATCAAATTGAGTATCTAGTTGAGTTTGAGGTTTTTTTTGTTTGACATCATTGAGTTTGAGCCTTTGAGGTTGGGCCTTTCTCAGAGTTTTTTTAAGTCCAAACGTGTATTTTTCTGAAGGCAATGAACGACCCTTGGCCTTGAGAATAGATAAGTCTCAATAACCTGCAACCAACAGCATAACAAACAACAACCTGCAATTTACTAGTCACATGTCGCTGCGCCATGCAAACAAATATAGATTTTTATCGTTTTATTTTTGGTTTTAACTCAGTGTATATAACATTCTGAGTTTTTCCTGAGTGAGATTACGATATATATATATATATATATATATATTTTTTTTTTTTTTTGGTCAACCTGATTCATTACTACTAAAAGAGTCTCATACACAGGAACTAGCTAGACCTCAGAAGGAGGGATGTTCTATATATATATACAAGTTATATTTGTGTTAATTTCAAACTGGGATAAATCTTGCATGTTAGCTTTGGAGATCAAATTTATTGGGAACACCCCATATAACAACCCTAAAATTACATAACTGTAATAATACTTGGAACTGATTTAAACTTGAATTCACCGCGCACGAAAATCAGCTTCAATCCAGCCAAGTCTGGTTACCAGAATAGAAGAGTGTAGACTCTCCCACGTACTTCGTCGTCGGAATACAAACGCCATCCTCAGGCCACCTATGACATCAGACCCAAACCCTCCAACTAATACCACCCACCTCAGCTTCAGTCAGGGTCATTGAAACTTTGGAGTTAACATTGACAACCTTATCAACCAGATACCAGACCACAAGTCTCGGAAAAGAAGTCCATTCGTTTGCCACCAACGTCAAAGTACTTTTTGGCATGAAGATTTATCACTTGCAATAACCAGACAGTAAAAGGCTTCTTCACGGATCGGCGAGAGGCGCTGAAAACCGAAGGAGACCTGGGAAAACGAAAGAGCAAAGATGAATTCTAGAGAGAAAAAAGTTTGGAACGTCTTAGATGTAAGCGCTTTTAACTTCTCCTTAATTACCCTAATACGGACTATTTGTATATATGACTATCTGCATTTGTTAATGACTCTTATCACCTCATGCAAAAATCTAGTGCCAGAAAAAAATGGTTCTAGCGTTCAAAGTTGATGAGTAATATGTAGTTCACTCTGTAAACTAAAAAATAACTTATTCGTTAACTTTTTAAGTTAACCAGCATGTACGTAGTATACTAGTATATAACAATACATTCATATGCACGTACTGACGTACGTACACATTGAACGAACATATACTGACGAATACACATGGATACTCCACGTCTTGTGTATCTGGAAAATATTCGTCTTATAGTAACGATGATGTTAAAAAGAAAAAATTAAAGCTCTCAGTAATCGTCTAACCGTGTACGTATTGTAAGGAAGAGGTAATCCGCATCCTGAGGTCTAAACGCTATACTAACACACACATGTATATGCATACGCACATTTTTGTGTGTTCTTAAACCTTAAACCCCAGGATGCAGATTACCCGGTCCTCACCAATACCCGTCATCTGTAGATGCATATCCTTAGCTTCTTATGTTGTAAGATCTCGTTTTTATGGTTTGTTGTTGTTTTAGTTGTTGTTATTGTTTTAGATGTTGAGGAGTTACCAGGAAAATGTGAGAATTTATAAGCCTCCTGAGGCTAAAATAGTAAGGAGAAGATGCTTATACCAAAGGTTTAATGCTATGAGAACATATGCTTTAATGGAAAACAAAATATTTTTGTTCAAGTTTTATTGTGCATTTGTATGTCTTAGAGCATCTTCAATGTAAAATTCCATTTTTTTCCTTTAAAATAGAGTAAAAATAGATATAAAGTAAAAGTGTTACAGCCATACTCTATTCTTTACTTCATAATGGAGTCATAAACAAATAAAAAATAGATTAATCCATTTATGGAGTAAACTTCGAAATGGAGTGAGATATGAAATTGGGTTGAAACATTTGTTATTCCATATTCATTTTTACTCCATTCTGGAAGAAAAAAATGGAATTGGGTTGGAGTTGCCCTTAGTCTTAGCTTTGTTCCACTAAATGTTAAGAGTTATATTATATGCCTAAGGATCAATGTAGATTTTGTACTCTAAACTTTATAACGTTCTCTAAGAGACTATTTATATTTGACTGCTATGTGAGTTTCTTAGATTTAAACTCACAATTATTTTGAGGCATGCATTTACATTGTGAATTATAAAGGTGGTGTCTAGTTGTGGATACGGAAAGTAATCTTGAAAGATTGTGTAATGCATTCCTGTGGACTGGTGCTTCAGAAAACACTCATACTAGTATAGTCTATAGCTATGTGTATGTACTGTATTTTTTGTAAAAATCCTTTTTGATGCGACCAAGCTTACGAACCACAAATTAGTAAATTACAACCACCTCATCCGCATAGAGTGTTTTCTGCGTAAGCACTAGGCATATAAAGCGTTTATGAGTAAAGGAGGGAGTATGAGACATCAAATCATTAGAGAAAAGATTCTTTGGTTCTCTATGAGCCAATGATGGGAACTTAGTATTATACCCTTTTATAGACAGGTGATATTCGACTTCTTTTGACTACATTTTCTTGCTTATTCTCATTGTGCTTTGCATAATAAAGAGATCTTCCCTCGGATCATTATTTGAACCTATTCTCCCCATAGTCATTGATTTATTTAGTTTGTATATATATAGAGATCATCTTTTTGGAGTTTAGGGTTAATATTAGCTCCGAAATATAGGATAGTTTATTGTTTATTGATGCTGATCATCATCATAAATTCATAATATCAACAACAGGAAATCAGGTGGAAATTTCCTATGGCTAAAACTCAGCTTTTCCAAGTGTTGATATATTTGATTAAGTTATGTTCTAAATAGGGTTATTTAAGATTTTGATGGGTCTTAGTTAAATATAATAAATCATATCCCATGTAAGTAGCTAAGAAAGACTAATTTATTTTGTTCTGGCCTCAGGCTCAACATTTTAGATATTAGGTTTCATTAAGTGTTCTTGAATAATATTATAAACCCTGAATTTTGTTCGAACTAATAAATAGTAAGCATCTCTCATTTGAGAATCAACAATCGACAGCGAGATGATTTGGTGAATAAAATGCATATAAATATATTATTACTTTTGTTAAAGATTTTGTATTTTATCTCATTGTAAACTTTTTCTATACTCGTTTTTTTCGTGAATAAAATGAAAGTTGCCTGTCAGTATCCAAAGAAAAATAGTAGAATAAATTCTATAATTTCAATAATTTCTCTAACGACAGGAGGAAAAAAGTGTGTCTTTGTCGAAATAACTTAAAAGGCAAGCACCATATGCTTGTTTTGCTCTCATGGGGATCTTCAAAGGCAATCTCATTATCAGCTTCATCAAAATTGCTTTATCCTAGTTTAGTTTGAGGTTTTTACCTTTCTCAGAGATTTTTAAGTTAAAAATGTTACCTTAAATTCCATTATATTTTTTATAAAAAAAATCCACTATTAAAAAAAAAAAGATATTGGGCCTAGAGATGATGATGGGCTTTCTAACAAATCCGGTTTGTTAATTGGGACCCATTTCTTCCAAATCTTTTTTTTTTAACACTGGATTTCTTCCAAATCTATGAACGTAATTGCTTACGTAATGACTAAGACCTAGTCAGAATGTAAAGTTAACTTAACTTAACATGAACGTATTGAATCGGTCAAAGATGAGGGTATCGATCTAAAGATATTACAAAAATGAATGTTTCCAGTATATAAATGATTTTCCGTTTATATGTACATAATAATTAAATGATATTTTGTTTTCCAATTGTACATAACAGTCGGGAGCTAAAACAATAGTTTTGAAAATTCTGAAGGTACCAATAGTTACTTTACTTACTACATACTCCTTACGTTCCACAATATAAGATGTTTTGGAGAAATTTTGATGTTTCAAAATATAAGATATTTTGATACTTTTAAGATACTTTAACTTTCTTGAAAACTGGTTAACTAATAGCAGTTTACTACATTGTTTATAATTGGTTAATCTATATTTAATTTATATTATTTAATTATATTGACTATTAAAAAGTAAGTTTCTTAATTCTTTTGCATTCAAGTAAAAAATCTTATATTACGGAACGGAGGGAATATGTTCATAGTTTCACATCGAAGGTGAGGATGACAAAAAAAACAATGTGCTCAACCACTACCCTTCATGAAAGTCATAATCTTAACCACGAAGCATTTTCTTTAATTATTATCTCTTGGCATCATTGTTATTAACATAATGATGACAATAATACATTCAACCATTGTGAATGGTGAGAAACAAAAATCAAAATACATTTCAAAATAATAATAATAATTTATTCAACCAAATCCAAAATTACTATAAATAGCTGCTCCCACCATTTCTGAAGAGAACACACACACACAAAGAAGAAAACCAAACCAAGTAATTTGTTTCTAATTCGGAGAGATGAACCAAGAAGAACAAGTACAGCTTTTCGGGTTATGGGGAAGTCCTTTTAGCAAAAGAGTAGAAATGGTCTTGAAACTTAAGGGCATATCTTATGAATACATCGAAGAAGATGTTTATGTTAAGAAGAGCGATCTGCTTCTTAACTACAACCCTATCCACAAGAAAGTCCCTGTCCTCGTCCATGAAGGCAGATCGATAGCTGAGTCTCTGGTGATTGTCGAATATATTGAAGATACTTGGAAGACAAGTTACCCGATGTTGCCTCACGATCCGTATGAGCGTTCTATGGCCCGGTTTTGGGCTAAGTATGTGGATGACAAGGTACGTACATGTTGGTATATATGGGATTATTATATTTGTAAATATCAAATTATTACATGTTATCAAGAAGACATCGTTCACATGATATCAAGAACACACAGCTTCTTCTTGGGGGTTCTAGCTCTTAGATCTATTTACGAACTAAAGACTAGTTATACAAAAGGCTGCTTAGATTTTTCTTCTAGCTACAACTTACGCCATCACCTAGAGCTTGTCCAGAGATTTTGGAAGTTATAAGCAATTTAGTAAACGTCATAATAATTTTTTTACAATTTTGGAAATTTATGTAATTTTCTTAAAAATAATATTGAAGTCGTATGTCAATGTTTCATTTGCCTATATTGGTTATGTCAATACATTATATGTATAACGGTATTGTTCTGCGTGTTTTAGGTAATGTTAACATTATGGAAGGCTTGTTGTGGACCAGAAAGCGAAAGAGAAAAGATGGTTGAAGAAGCTTACGAGGGTTTGAAACACCTTGAAGAAGAGCTTGGAGATAAACAATTTTTCGGAGGAGAGACAATTGGATTTGTCGACATAGCAGCTGACTTCATTGCGTATTGGTTCGGAATTGCGCAAGAGGCTTCAGGTGTGATGATCATGACGGTAGAGAAGTTTCCAAAACTTCAACGTTGGTCGCAAAATTTCGTTGGGAATAGTATTATTAAGGAAGTCTTGCCGCCAAAGCAGAAGCTCATGGCTCTTTTCAAAGCCCAGTTTGGAAATAACGCATCGAACTAAACGTGACAAGACAAAGACTTTCTTACTTTATGAAAAGTATGTATGTTATTTATATCGAGAAGGTCTGCAGATTGTTTGAAGCCAAAATAAGAAAGTCTCGATGTTTGTATGTTGTCTTTGTTTTTATTTACGTGTCTTATTTGTTAAGAAATTCCAACTTTCTGTAAATGGTTATTCTCTAGAACGAGTTTTAAAATAAAATATGAAGTTGAGGAATTTATCAAAAATTTAGAGGAAACATGTTTAGCATAAGTGATGTTAGTGGAGTAAGAAGACTAGAAGAGTATATTCATCTGGTTGGTAGGTAGGCATTACGCAAACAAAAGCCCTCACACTAAATATATGTCACAAAAATACAAAACATAAGACTTTTTTACAAAAATTCAATGGCTTCATGGGCTTATTTTATTACAGGGAGTTTCTTGTTAACATGAGAAAAGTTTTAAAAATGATTCAGCCCAGTCCACAAGTTTAATTAAATTAAGAGCCCATGGTCAATATATTTATTTTATTTTACAAGGGTCAATATATTTTAATCGTTTTTTTTCTTTAAATTAGCCGTTTTACATTAGTGGAAAATTGTAAAAGTAAGGATGAAAGGGGGAAGACTCAATTGGCCAATTGTCATCTCAGAATTGGCATAGACGAATACCACCAGTTTAATAGAAAATGAAACTCTTTCCGATCAATCTCAGCTTCGTGATTCTCAAGTAATGTATATACTGTATTTAGCTTCCACGGTTCCATCACCCTCAAAACTAGCATCCTATTATTGTGCTAACACATTAATAAAATAAAATTATAATTATAAACGTAGACTAGCTAGATAAACTAATCTGCTTCAATAGATTTTTCTTTGTTTGAACTGAGATAATTATGTTTTACGCTTTAACGAATCTATCAAGCTTTATTACTCGTGATCTCAAAACACATTAATTAAAGACTAATTAGATTGTATCAGGTCTAATTGAAGACTAAATGACTAATTAGTTGACTCTTTTTCCTCTTCTTATTTTCCAATAGAAGACAGACAAACTAAATTACTAATGAACTACTCCTTTTTCCTCTTTTGCTTCTTCCACACGTCTTTCTTCTCTATAACGCATTGTTTTTAGTTTTTGCTGTGTTTGAAATTTAAACACATCTTTTAGTTGTAGTCGTCGTTGTTATTCAGTTTGCTCTTGAGTTCACTTCCAGTTATAACTGTTCAAACTCTTGGAGCCTTTAAATTAATATAAGCGTTTTGTTTTAAAAAGAAAAAATTAGCAAAGCTCATGTGCCTCCTCATGTCATGTGATCATGCGTAAACTAAGCTGCAAAATTTTTCAGAAAGCTAGTCAAGACCTACATTTCCTCATAAATATTATTTTACATTTTCGAGGAGGTTTTATTTGACTTTGTAGCTCTTAATGACACTAACAAGTTGGATTTCCTCTTAAGACGAGGCCGAAATGTTGGTAGATCCAAATGACAATTCATATCGTAAGTATTTGGCTCGTTGAACAATTCACTAGTTGCCATCATTCATTTTTGTATTTTTAAAAGCCTAACACTCAATAAATCAGTGGACATATACAAGGAAGATCAAGTTTTTGAGATATTTTCTGCTTTAGTTTTGAAAAGCATATAAAAGAAAAATTAGTTGCTGAAATAAAACACATAATTTCTTTTGTCTATTTTCTCTTTATTCATAGATAACCGTTATTTTCAAAAAAAAAATAGATAAACTATAATAATTTTAATGATTTTAATATTTTGCTCGTTAAACACGAGAGATATTATATGCTTTCAAATGTGAAAACAGATATGTTAAAATAAAATAAAGTTGGATGAACCCATCATCTATATTATTGACCTATCGTATAAAATATTCGTGTCTTATTGAAAGCAGGTACACCCTTGTTCCATGTGAGCTAAATGGTGTTAAGGAAGAGCTTCATTATTTTTGGAATTACAGGACGACTTACTCTTAGTCAGAGTCATATTTTAATATGCTGCTCGTTTGCCACGCGGAATATTATATGTTCCAAATTTCAGTAACAACAGTAATGCAACGTAAATATGATTACATGAATTAATTAAGCTTCATTAATAAGAGATCTTGCTAAACTTTTTTTTGTAACTGATCTTACTGAACTCCATTAATAATATGTTGCTCGTTTGCCACGCGGAATATTATATGTTCCAAATTTTAGTAACAACAGTAATACAACGCAAATATGACTCCATGAATTAATTAAGCTTCATTAATAATAGATCTTCCTAAACCTTTTTTTTGTAACTGATCTTGCTGAATTTCATTAATAATATGTTGCTCGTTTGCCACGCGGAATATTATACGTTCCAAATTTTAGTAACAACAGTAATGAACTTGTTTCTTGTTTTCTTAATAAACATTATTCCCAACCGAACAAAAGCTATAGTATGTTCCGAAATTTTAGAAATATAATAATACAACAGTAAATTCAATTCCAGGAATTGAGCTTTATAAATAATTTTACTAAACTTCTGCTATAATTTCTAAACATTTAGATAATAATATATGTCACTTACAACTAGTTTATATTTATCAGTTTAATCATTACCCGAATAAAAGCCTTAGTTAAAAAAATTATCACTGAACACCCATTTTAAGTAGACCATATGCAATGAACCATCCTAGATCCAATTATGCACTAATAGTTTAGTCTGAAAAAAAGAAGAAGATAGCAACTGGTTAACGTCAATGACAATTAAATATTAAGATTTGGTCGAAAACATGATCTGGGTCGATAAAGTACCTTACAGAAAAATGATCCACGAGCTTGTGGTAGTTGGCATAGTAAACAAAAAAAAAAATTAAATTACGAGATCAATCAGTGAATGGAAATCGCTATATAAAGGACTAGGATGTATAGTTAACGACCATCCCAAAACATATTCTTGAAGAAAACTGAAACAAACTAAAAACCAAAAATGGCTTTGCATAAGTTTCCTCTCGTGGGGCTGCTTGTGCTCCTAACCATCGTCGTCTCTCCGGCAACAGCCGATGGACCTGTGTGCCCGGCGACGACCAAACTAAGCCGGGCAAGTTTCCCTGAAGGTTTCATATTTGGCACGGCTACGGCAGCATATCAGGTACATAAGTTTCTGTGAACATTTTTTTTGAAATATATATTATAGATACCCATAAACTATTTTACACAAAATACTATGTTACCATTTAGATAGTAAGATTCATGTAGACGGAACTGTTGAATTCATATTTATTATTTTCTTTTTCAAAATCCTGTTTCGTTGAATATTATAGAATAGAAATTCTATCTATAATGCAATAAATTAAATACTATAGTGCTTTGTGCACTATAATTTTTAGACGATGGTCTATACGTCAAACACATATAATAGAAAACTAAATAGAATAAACATAACTTTGTCACTATGGTCTTTTTAATCTTTTTCGCTAATTATCTAGTAAAAAATTCATTGACAAACGCTACTTACTAACCATTTAAATATGTCATATAGAAAATTCACCTATGCTTTGTATAACTATACATCATTTCTAAACACAAACTATATTTGTTATATCATTAGGTTGAAGGTGCAGTGAATGAAACTTGTCGTGGACCGGCCTTATGGGATATCTACTGCAAGAGATTTCCATGTTAGTGCCTCTATATGTACTTATTTTTTTACCTACTGTGCCTACACTTTGTTTTTGCTAATTAATATCGATCGAAAACCATTTTTTAAATTACAGCCAGATGCAACTACGACAACGGCGATGTGGCCGTTGATTTCTTCCATCGTTATAAGGTACAAAGTTTAGTACTATGGATTGAAGAAATTAATTATCACATATATCTAGTAAATATTTCATGTTGTCCCTATTACTAGTTGATAATTGTGTCGTCTGAATTAATGTTTTATAGGAAGATATCCAACTTATGAAGAATCTAAACACAGATGCCTTCAGAATGTCTATCGCATGGCCAAGAATATTTCCCCGTGAGTATATGTGCTTCGGATTCCTAATTTAATCTAGTGTTAAACAATATATGGTGTGCATATAATATATAGTATATATGATTGTTAGAAACATAATAATAAACAAAAAAATGTTTTATATATCAGATGGGAGAAAGGAGAAAGGAGTGAGTCAAGCTGGTGTGCAATTTTACCACGACCTTATCGACGAGCTCAAAAGAAATGGTATAATGGATATATATAAACATATAAATTAAGTTACAAAACTACAAAAATATTATTGTATTCTCTAACTAAAAACATTACTATTGTGATTAGGTATAACTCCGTTCGTGACAGTTTTTCACTGGGACACTCCACAAGATTTAGAGGACGAATATGGTGGCTTTTTAAGTGAAAGGATTGTGTAAGTTTTTTTTTTAATCAAATGAATGCCTATTTGTATATTAAATATATATATCATATATCAGCAACCACTAACGTGATAAATTATTTAATAACTATAAAAATGCAGAAAAGATTTCCGAGAGTATGCAGATTTTGTTTTTCAAGAATATGGTGGAAAAGTGAAACATTGGATCACTTTCAACGAGCCATGGGTTTTCTCCCACGCTGGTTACGATGTAGGCAAGAAAGCACCAGGACGTTGCTCAAAGTACGTCAAAGAAGAATGTCATGATGGACGATCAGGATTCGAGGCTTACCTCGTCACCCACAATCTCCTTAACTCTCACGCTGAAGCCGTTGAAGCTTTCCGACAGTGCGAAAAGGTAGCTAGATGTTAAATAAAATCAATTTAATTTTTATAGTCTTTCGAATCTAAAAATAGTTTGTTTTGTTTTGTGTTCATGACAACAGTGTAAAGGTGGTAAGATTGGTATCGCACATAGTCCGGCTTGGTTTGAGCCACATGACCTTGCTGATTCACAAGACGGTGCATCCATTGACCGTGCACTTGACTTTATTTTGGGATGGTAAGTAGTTTATATCGGCTGTGATATTAAATACTTAATTATACTGTTTTTATTTTTTTTATGATATATATTTTGACTAATTTTATAGGCATCTGGACACAACTATGTATGGAGATTATCCGCAGATCATGAAAGATATTGTTGGACATAGATTGCCTAAATTTACCGAAGCACAGAAAGCAAAACTGAAAAACTCAGCCGATTTCGTCGGGCTCAACTATTATACTTCGATGTTTTCAAACCACCTGGAGAAGCCAGATCCTGCTAAACCAAGATGGATGCAGGATTCTCTTATTAACTGGGAAAGTAAGCTTTTTTTTTTGTATTATCCTTACTTCAAACTGGTGCCAGCAAATCAAATGCAAAATCTTACTTTGTATTTGGTGCTAATTAAAATGTATTTTAATTATTTTCAGCTAAGAATGCGTACAATTACAGCATTGGTAGCAAGGTACACATTTGAGTTTGATATTAGCAATCTGAGACATTAATTTGTTATTACCAAATTGATAACACATTCACCTATGTCCCCGTTTGCAGCCTATCACCGGTGCACTTCCCGTTTTTGCGAGAGGCTTTAGAAGTCTTTTGAAGTACATCAAGGATAAGTATGGCAACCCAGAAATTATGATCATGGAAAACGGTAACTAACTAAAAATTCTATAATTTATTTCTCTAATAGTATAATTTATCAAAGATATATAAGAGAGTTATTATTTTTAGCTAGATTTATTTATTTTAGAATGAATGTAAAACATATCCATCTTGATCCTCTTAGGATATGGAGAAGAACTTGGGGCTGCAGATTCAATTGAAGTTGGTACAGCTGATCACAACAGGAAATATTATCTCCAGAGGCATCTTTTGAGCATGAATGAAGCTATTTGGTAAGTCACATTTCACTTTTAAATGATTTACTAACAATTATCTTGGAAGAATCTAATTAAAATGTTATAATCTATGCAGCATCGACAAGGTGAATGTTACCGGATACTTTGTATGGTCCTTGTTGGATAACTTTGAGTGGCAAGATGGTTACAAGAACAGATTCGGACTCTACTACATTGATTTCAAGAACAACCTCACACGATACGAGAAAGAGTCAGGCAGGTACTACAAAGACTTCCTAAGCCAAGGTGTTCGTCCATCCATGATCAACAAAGATGAGCTTTGAGCTTACATTCTGAGGATTCAATTTCATGTTTTCTTTCTTTTGTATCCATCCGTTTGTGATTGACCAAGATCCATGAGGTCTTGGTTATAATAATAATTGTGTTTCTCTATATTTTCAATGTTCACGTGATTTGGCAAAATCTTGGTTATAATAAAAGAGTATCTGGATCCGTTCAAAACACACTCGATACAAACTGAGCTCACAGCTACTACTCCCTTTTGTCTCCACAAACACCATACACGTTACATGACCCCCTTGGCCTTCGGACATGAGCCTGCCTCACCATCTTTCAGCTCCATCTATAAACCATCTTGGATCAAATATCAACAGGAGAAGCATGGTGAATGCATATAAACCATTCCCCATCGATCTTTTCAAACACATTAGACACAAACTGAGCTCCCCAGCTACTACTCCCTTTCGTCTTCACAAACTCCATACACGTCACATACCCTACTTCCCCTCGGACATGAACCTCAACATCTTTCAACTCAATCAGCAACGGGAACTCATAGTTCATCCACACAACTTCCCAGCTTTCCATCACGTCATCGTACCCGGTTATGCCTTTGGCTCCTGGATGGACACAGCAGGGCTTCCCGGTTTTTGACCATAGCGATTGCATCGCAGCCAAATCCCCGTTTCTGAAAGCTTGGTAGAACCGAGTGTTGGCAGACAGAACAGAGGCTTTGCTGTCTTCTTGAAGCTCTTTTAGTCTATCCCGGATTTTAGCTGCCTCCACGTAGTTTTCTTCCTGGATCGCAGTCTCGAGATCGTGCTTCAACGTGTCCTCATCCACTGATATGCTCTCAACATCTGTGGTTTGGTTACTGTCTTCTCGTTTGACTCTACATGGCCTTAGACTAGAGCCTGGTAACATCAAAACAGAACCCAAGACTAAGAAACGGGTCTTATCTTACCTAACCTAGATCAAGATGCTCAAACTAAAATCAAGTTGATCAGAGACGAACCTTTGTTGACAAGCTTGAGAGGACCCAACCCAAATGTACTGCTGGTTGAAACCATGTTGCAGTGAATGGGATAAGACTTAGGCAAGTGAAGCAGCCTCGTCGAACCACCAAGCAGAGAAGTGCTCGCTACTGTGTTTGAAACCTATAAGAGAGCACAACATTTCAAAGTGAGAGAGAGCCAATACATTCATCAAAGACGCTCAATTGGGAAACTGATGAGTAACGAAAAGCTCGAAACTTTAACACGACGGAATGAAAATTTAAACACTTTCTGATCGGAAACAAGATTATAACACTGCCCAAGAACATAAATCATCCAAATCGTAACGGGTTCTTCTTGAAAACCGACTAAATCGCAGGATTACAATACGAAACGTATACATAGATATAAAGCATAGATTGGAGTTACGAAATGTTTTTCATACGAGATAGATTCTAGCTTACTTTGCATAAGGATCCACATCCATGAAGCGCCATGGAAAGAATTGAATCGAAGATCAGAATCAGGGTTCCGAATTAGTCAATCAGGATGAAGCTCAAGAGTCTTCAAATTTGTGGATAAAAGTAATGGGCTTTTACAACATAGCCCAATTAAAATTTTTTATTTTATAACAGTAGGCCTAATAATTTTACACATTCGATCTTGAGAGTTTAGCATAATAAGAGGGTTTGAAGATTATATATATGATTGATGCTACATTGTGAATCATTATTGATTGATTAATCTATTTTTCTCCATTTTTTTGTTTAATCATTAGCTTAGATATGATCAGATTCAGAGTTTATGTTTCGTGCGTAAGCATTAGTGTGGTGCCACGAAACATGTATGAGTTTTTGATCATCTATATGTCCGTGGCTAGCTACTAAGTATACGTGCATGCATTGGTCGTTGTATAATAATAGCCTATTATATGTCAATATTGTGGGGGGTGAGATTTCTTATAGAGAGAATTTAGCCTAACCAAAATCATTGTCTACAACTTTATATCCTCTTTGGAATATAAGAATGCAGGGTTTATTTTTAATTATAAGAATTTCATGTTTGTACTACTGGGTAGTCTGTCTGAAATTTACAAAATAAATTGTCTTATGGAATTTCATGTATGTAAGTCAGCTCATAGAGCTCGTGGGAGTTTTTGTTTGAGGACTAGAGGCTAGATCCATGTACGTTTTGTTTTAATATGTGCGTAAGGTTTAAGTTTCAAAAAAAGTGTGCGCAAGGTTTTCTATGTATTAATTTATATATAGGTCACCAAAACGAGCGACCCATTATATATACTAGAGTTTCTAGAGGGTCTTTGGCCAGCAATGAGCAAAATATATATGTTTATAAGTGTCACAGTATGAAGGATGACATATGATTTTATGAGTTAAGATTAGTGGGATGGGTATTATACACACTTCCAAAACTAATATAAAAATTCTCATGAAATAAGTTTTAGGCTAAAAAGAAGACAAAAAATCAACAAATATATTATGTTTTGTTTCTAAAATAAAAATATGTAAGGTTTCAAGCTCAAATGAAGAAACCAAATGTAACAAGCAAACTAAATTCATTATAATATAGCAACATCCTGTTGACATTTTACGTATTTAAATAATATAAATCCACGTTGATTGTTTCAGAAGTATTATATATAGTTCATCAACTATTTGATTATGATAAAAATATAAAATATTCACTACAAAAAAAAGAAAATATATTGTTCTTTAAAAAAGTATATAATTGTTCCCGGACGCGGGAGTTTCACCAAGCACTTCAAAAGTTTAAGTCAACCAAAGAAAAAAAAAACAATCTCGTCGCCGGCGATGGGATGCATTTGCTTCAAGCCTTTTCGCCGCTCGCCATCCCCGTCGATTAAATCCTCCATCATCAAAGAACTAAGTAAAAATCCGACCTCTTATGCGTCTAAGAAGACGATGATCGAGAAACCAACCTCCTATTTGTTTGTTTTTCCTCTGCAGATAACAAGGAAGATGAAGACGGAAGCTCATGTCCGAGTTTCCGAGAGTTCAGTTTGGAACAGCTGAAGGTCGCTACAAACGGATTCTCAGCCGACAACATCGTGTCGGAACACAACGAGAAGGTTCCTAACATCGTCTACAAAGGGAGCCTCAACGACGGCAGGATGATCGCGGTTAAGCGGTTTCAGAGGCTTTCTTGGCCTGATCCTTCTGAATTCATCGTTCGTCCTTACCCTATCAATACTTACTTTAAAAAAAAAAAAAAAAAACAACTTAGCATCCAAATGTTGTATATGGATGCAAATACTAAATATACAAACAAATAAGGTTTGGATGCTGCATCCAAAATACAAAAACGAACATGGTCTAGATATCTGTTTCTTCTCTGTTTGATTTTTTTCTTACTGGTGTTCATTGTCTTTGACTTGAAATTCCGTGAAAATTTCTCTTGAATGTGGTAATGTTCAAGATTCTAATCTATTACACAGGCAAAATTCATTTTTTTGACGTAGTAAAACATGAAAATTACGTGCTATCATGATCTATTGCACATGGAAATTTTATTGAATATGGTTTTGCTTTTTTTATGTTTTCAGGAAGAAGCACAAGCAGTGGGGAGGTGTAGGAGTGAGGATATGGCCAATTTGATCGGTTGTTGCTCAGAAGGTCACGAGAGGCTTCTCGTTGCTGAGTACATGCCTAATGGAACACTAGCAAAGCATCTCTTCCACTGTGAGAGAGAGAGACTCAACCTTTATCTCCTTGTCTTTCATTTGTGGTCAAATAAAATTTGTTGTGACTTAAAATGGGTTTTTGAAGGGGAGAAACTACCAATGAAATGGGAAACAAGGTTGCGTGTTGCGTTACATACTGCCACAGCCGTGGAGTACTGTAATGATAGGGGAATAGATTTGTACCATGATCTTAACACCTACAGAATATTGTTCGATAAGGTTACAAAATTTTTTATTACTCAGGTTTGATAACTATAATCATTATCATAACTTAACTACTTTAAGTGTTCAAACAGGTTGGGAATCCAAGACTGTCTTGCTTTGGTCTCATGAAGTGTAGCAGAGAGGGGAAGAGTTACAGCACCAATTTAGCATTTGCTCCTCCTGAATATTTGCGTCTAGGTTTGTACTTTCCTCAAGAGTAAACTTCTTCGGAATATTCATTAACTTTATAATGTAACTTTGCTAGGTACTGTGATACCAGAGAGTGTCATATTCAGCTTTGGTACCTTGTTACTGGATCTTATGAGTGGCAGACATATTCCACCAAACCATGTAACTTTCTTTCTCACTGAGCTAAATGTTTGTGATAAGTGCATCATTTTAATCACTATACATAATGTATATTGGCTTATCTGTCATTCCAGGCAATTGATCTGTTCCGTGGAAAAAACTATCTGGTGCTAATGGATTCAGCTCTGGATGGTCAGTTCTCTGATGAGGATAGGACAGAACTAATCCACCTAGCTTCCCGCTGTTTGCGTCCTGAACCAGACAAGAGACCAAGCATAAAGTTTCTCTTGTCGGCTCTTTCAAGACTTGAGAAACGAGCTGAGTCGTGGCCCAATGTCAAAGGAGAAAACATCCCTGTAAGTCATAACCACATTGATTCTTCCAAGGTTTTCATGTTTTGCATATGTATTCATGGGGACTTAATAATGAATGGCAGGCTCCATTGTACATTAAACCTGCAACAAAGAAGTCAATACGGTTGAGCCCTCTTGCAGAAGCATGCTGGAGAGTGGATCTATGTAGCATACATGAACTGCTAGAGAAACTCGGATATGGAGAGGATGATGTGGCGGTCACAAACGAGGTACTGTTTATTATGTTTGTGAGAAACATTATCTCTTCATACCTCTAAATATCCAAAAATACATTGTAGTTCTCGTTCCAAATGTGGACGGGTCAAATGCAAGAGAATACAGATTACAAGAAGCATGGAGATGCAGCATTTCGTGCTAAGGATTTTGAAACCGCAATCGAATTCTACACTGAGGTATCACTATAAATCATCAAGTCACCCACAAAAAATTATCACATTATTTATAAAGATATGATGTTCTTTTATGAACAGTTCTTGAGTGGAGCACCAGTGGTATCACCAACAGTGTTAACCAGACGGTGTCTATGTTACCTAATGAACGATATGTTCAGCGAGGCTCTAAGCGATGCTATGCAAGCTCAGGTTGCATCTCCAGAGTGTTCAACCGCTCTCTACTTACAAGCGGCTTGTCTCTTAAAGCTTGAGATGGAAGCTGAAGCTAAAGAAGCACTTAGACATGGCTCTTCTCTTGAAGCATTTTAGAGTTACATCAACAACAAAAACAAAACTAAGATTTGTACAGCTTCTTTCTCTTCATACGTATATATACGTATTTAGAAAATGTCAATACACACATAGCATATATACTTGTTTGATTGTTTGGCTTTTGTTTGCTAAAACCAGATTTTCTTGCTGTTTTGCCTTGATATTAACTGGATTGTGTCTCTTTTTTTTCTCTTACATGTTCACACTAATTAGTAGTGTGTTAATATTAAGCATCATTATAAGCTTGTTGTGAAGTCATGTTAACTTAAAAGTCATAAGGAAGTTTAAGAGATTCAATTTCATAGCTATAGAAACTATTTCTACTAAATTACATCACAACTTCGATTACAAGTAAAAAACTCAAGCTCTCTGAGATCAAGAGATGCAAAAACAAAAACAAAAAAAAAGATGAACAGATATGAAGAAGAAAAATCTCAGCAACTCTGTATGTGTTCTGCCATTTTTATGTAGACAAGGCATTGGTTCTGCTCTTTCCTTGTTCAGATACAATATAATGATCTCGATGTGCTCTTGTGCCCTGAGGCCTTAACCGACCAGCTGCTTCCTCCATCGCCCTGACGCTGCTGCTCTCTAAACCGCTTCTCAACCAAGCGAGGCTGCTTATATCCGTTGCAATAGCAGCCAGTTCATAACTCGGGAACGTTGGTGGGTCTAAGTAGTCCACAAACTCTGGACCCAACAATGAGCTTTTCTGAGAAACGCCAACCGGACTGTTGCTGCAACACCTATCTCCGCATTTCTGAGGCACGAACCGTTCGCTGTAAGCTCCTTCGAGCAATCTCAGCATTGCTGTGTCTTGTTTACATGATTGGAACTTGTTTTGGTTTATTGCATGAGGAGAGGAAGACCCTTCCATGCGGTTGTATGGGTTAAAAGAACTGAGTTTGGCTACCGGGCGGAAAAGAGTTGGAGGATCATTATTACCTTCTTGCCTAGAAATGTCTTCCTCGTTTGCTTTGTCTGCGCATTGCTCTTCAGATATTTCCATGGAGGTGGTGGTTTCTTTGCCGTCTGAGGATACAAGTGGAGTAGTTACATGGCCGCCACCACCGCCTGAAGAAAAAGTTTCTTCAGATGATGCGATGGTGTTCATCGTTCGGTTAAATCCAGAATCTCCCGGGACTAAGTTTCCAGTCGCTGTGTTTGTTGTCAGCGTTCCAACGTCCATGCATCGACGTCTTAGGGTGGCGTTCCAGTGGTTCTTGATAGCATTATCTGTTCTTCCTGGGAGGAGCTTAGCGATAACACACCATTTGTTTCCGTGGATGGCATGTGCTGTGATGATAGCTTCATCCTCTACCTCTTTATAAACCCAAAAATAAAAAGACAAAGAAGTTTCTGATTTAGTGTTACTGATGAAATGCTACCGAACCAGAATAAAACTGACACGAAAATAACGCAAAACTTGAGAATACACAACCATTGGAAGCCAGAACCAAGCAACACCAGACATAAACAACAACAACTGCAGCCACGCAAAGTTACTATCCTCAAATAAACTCAAGGAGAAGCTCACAAATCACAATCCATAACAATCTAAAATCTCAATCTCAGAAACACAGATCCAAAGGTTACTCTTTTCCAGGTTATTTCTCAGTCCACACTGAAACTGACTAGTGATTCTGCAGCGAATATCACAATTCAGTTGCATTCCACAAGCATACAAGCAACCACAAGAATAAAAAAAATTCACTCTTTTTTCAAAGTCAGAAATACAGATCCAAAGGTTACTCTTTTCCAGTTTATTTCTCAGTCCACACTGAAAAGGACTAGTGATTCCGCAGCTAAGATCACAATTCAATTGCATTTCACAAGCATACAAGCAACCACAAAAGAATCAAAAGATCAACACAGATCCAAAAAGGTTAATCCTTTTTTAATCTTCTTTTAGTTTACACTGAAACCCACGAGTGATTTTACAGATATGAACCAGGCAAGGCAAGTTCACAGTCAATCATGATAAAAAAAAAATCCCTAGATTGACCACTTCACCAGGGGGTGATTCAAACCTCAAAGGGGGCATAATGATCAAATGAACAGTTCGATCGAAAATAAAAATCCCCAATTGAAAAAATCAAATCAAGGAGGCGTAGTCTAATACCAGTGAAAGGATTGCGTTTAAGAGATGGATCGAGCTGATTACACCAACGAAGACGGCAAGACTTTCCCGACCGACCAGGAATATTCCGCGCCATCAAACTCCAGTTCCTCGGTCCGAACTTGTCCACGAGCTCACTCAACATCACGTCTTCCTCCTTAGACCACGTCCCTTTGATTCGCTTTTTTCTTTTCCTCCCGCTCGTCCCTTCTCCTCCAACGAACCTCGCCGCAGCATCTCCTTCGCCACCGTCGTCGTCATCTCTTCTTCCACCCGCCACCGCCCACTCCGATCGTCTCCAAATCTCTCCCTCCATACGTTTCCTCTCTCTCTCTATCTCACCTACCGGACTTAACTGTAAAAGCGTTGGTCTCGTTGGTGTCGCGTGAAGACACGCTCGTAGGGTAAGTGTCTTGGAGTCTTGCTTATCTTTATTATTTACTCTCTCACCCCCTTCGAATCACATTTACCAAATTACCCTTACCGTTAGTTCATTGTCTTATCTTTAATGAAGGTATTTATGTAAATTCATGAAAACGGACGAGATCCGGAAGTTGATCGCTTTCCTCTATGGCGGGAAATCACGTCGTCTTATTGGGCCTGATTAGGCCTTTTACTAATTAAACCCGTCGTGATTTCACTCCGGTTTAGTTTTATACCGGTATTGGGATTTTACCGGTTCGTAACAAAACATTATCCGATAAGTGAGGATTTTTATCTATCTAACTGAGTTTTTGTCGGAAAAGAGACGATGATGAAGCTGCAAGGAGGACTTCTCCAATGGAGTCCAAGCAGCTTAATTCCGTCGGCAATCAAATCAACGCGTCTCTCTATCTCCGCCTGCGTCGTGGAGCGTAACCACCAGCTGACGGCGAGGGAGAGGCGGCAGCTCCGGAACGAGCGGCGGGAGAGCAAGTCGGGGTACAGCTGGAGAGAAGAGGTGGAGGAGCGTCTGATCAAGAAACCGAAGAAACGCTACGCGTCGTGGACGGAGGAGCTGAATCTGGACACTCTGGCCGAGGCGGGTCAGCAGTGGTGGGTGGTCAGAGTCTCGAGAGTGAGGGGTCACGAGACTGCTCAGGTCTTGGCTCGAGCTCTCGCTCGTCAGTTCCCTGAGATGGAATTCACGGTAAAACTTCGTTTTTTTACTGAGAATCTTGAGAAAATTACTGAGCAAAATCTTTGAGAAAGTTGATTGCTTGGTGTTGAAAACAAATGGGGGTTTTCAGGTTTATGCTCCGGCTGTTCAGGTGAAGAGGAAGCTGAAGAACGGTTCAATATCTGTTAAACCGAGACCCGTGTTCCCCGGTTGCATTTTCATCAGGTGTATATTGAACAAAGAGATTCATGACGCCATAAGAGAAGTTGAGGGAGTTGGAGGTTTCATAGGTTCAAAAGTTGGAAACACGTGAGTGTGTGTGTGTTCTTGGACTTGCCACTCTCACTCTATGTGTGTGTCAATTGATTCGTATATGCATTTTTTTCCGCAGCAAGAGACAGATTAATAAGCCGAGACCTGTAGACGACAGTGACCTGGAAGCTATTTTCAAACAAGCGAAAGAAGAGCAAGAGAAAGCAGACAGCGAGTTTGATGAGGGACAACGAGCTGAAGAAGAAGCCAGTTTAGCATCGCAAGAGCTTCTCGCATCTAGTTCAGATGCTATTGAGACTGTAGAAACTAAACCGAAAAGAGCCCCGGGAAAAGCTGCTCTTGCCACTGAGACAAAGACCAAGAAGAAGAAACTTGCGGCTGGTTCTACAGTTCGTGTTCTGTCAGGGACATTTGCTGAATTCGTTGGCAACCTAAAGAAACTGAACCGCAAAACCGCAATGGTAAGAAGTAGTATTAGCTCATTGTGTGAATACAAATAAAAAGCTCTCAAAGGTGTGTTGCTTATATGCTTGTTTATTGTGTTGTTTGCAGGCAACGGTGGGCTTTACTTTGTTTGGGAAGGAGACACTGGTTGAAATTGACATCAATGAACTTGTTCCTGAGATTCAGTCTTAAACATTGTTCACAACATGTGATTTTTATTTTATTGTGCCAAGAAAATGTAGCATTGCACCAAATGTTTGGGAAATGATTTTGTATCTTGCTTAGAAAAATAAGTTCAGAAAAATGTGGGGAAGACACCACAGAAATCAGACATCTTGCTGTTTTAACTCTGATCAACCTCTACTGAACTGTGTTCCGTTTCAATATCTTAAAATCAGACCGCATGGTGTTTCTAATTAGTCTGAAATAGAATCCACTTTTCAACTAATTGGTGAAAGATATAATGTATTGGGCCCGATTTTACTAAAAGCCCAATGATATTAAAGTTAACAAGAGCCGTCAGATCAGTAAGAAAATAAGTAAACAGTTATTAACCGTTAGATTCACATCGTTAAGAAGAAGCCCTAGATTCATTTTATAAAAACCACTGAAACGAGAACTCGAGCTGTTTCCGTCACTCTGAACAGAAGAACTCGAGTCTTGCACTTACCCCGTGAGCAACAATGGTGAAGGCAACCAAGGCGGAGAAGAAGATCGCTTACGACGCGAAGCTATGCCAGCTCATCGACGAGTTCACCCAGATCTTGGTCGTCGCCGCGGACAACGTGGGATCGACTCAGCTACAGAACATCAGGAAGGGGCTTCGCGGAGACTCGGTGGTGCTCATGGGGAAGAACACTATGATGAAACGTTCGGTTAAGATCCACGCTGAGAACACAGGGAACACTGGGATCCTCAATCTCATGCCACTCCTTCAGGTCTATCTCCATTTCTCGAAAAATGTTTGAGCTTTTTTCTATGCGATTTTTGTGGGAAAGTTTTGATTTTTATTGAAATGGTTTTTGTGTTTTAGGGAAACGTTGGTTTGATCTTCACCAAAGGTGACCTCAAGGAAGTGAGCGAGGAAGTTGCCAAGTACAAGGTGTGTGATATAGCTTTGAATCTTGTTGACATGAATGGTTTCTTACCTGCATTCTGTTTTGTTATCAGTTAGTTCCTCATTTTAGCTGTCGGATCGTGACGAATCCATAACATTGTTCTTAATAGCTAATGTCTTCTGCTTCAACTTGTTCATGTCAATGCGTAACTCTGTTCTGCCTTGTAATCTCGCTAGCAAGTGTTTTATATAGCTTTGAATCTTGAAGTTATGAATGATTTATTACATAAAAACTATCTGTTTACATCAGTTTAGTTCCTCATTTTAGCTGTCGAATCGTGACGAATCCATAACATTGTTCTTAATAGCTAATGTCTTCTGCTTCAACTTGTTCATGTCAATGCGTAACTCTGCGTTGTAATCTCGTTAGCAAGTGTTTTATTAGCTTTGAATCTTGAAGTCATGAATGATTTTTATTACATAAACTATCTGTTTACATCAGTTTAGTTCCTCATTTTAGCTGTCGAATCGTAGACGAATCCATAACATTGTTCTTAATAGCTAATGTCTTCTGCTTCAACTTGTTCATGTCAATGCGTAACTCTGTTCTGCCTTGTAATCTCGTTAGCAAGTGTTTTATATAGCTTTGAATCTTGTAGTCATGAATGATATATTACATAAACTATCTGTTTACATCAGTTTAGTTCCTCATTTTAGCTGTCGAATCGTGACGAATCCATAACATTGTTCTTAATAGCTAATGTCTTCTGCTTCAACTTGTTCATGTCAATGCGTAACTCTGTTCTGCCTTGTAATCTCGTTAGCAAGTGTTTTATATAGCTTTGATTCTTGTAGTCATGAATGATATTTTACATAAACTATCTGTTTATATCAGTTTAGTTCCACATATTAGCTGTCGGATCGTGACGAATCCATAACATTGTTCTTAATAATTTGAACATGACAGTCTCTAACTATGTTCTTAATATGTATGCCTTGTAATCTTGTTAGTAAGTGTTTTTGCATATAGCTTTGAATCTTTTAGACATGAATGATTTCTTACGTAAACTATCTGTTTATAACAGTTTAGTTCCACCTATTAGTAATCCATGGCTCATGTGTAGCTATAATCATGACATTGAACTCTCTAATATATGTCTGTGTAATATTAACAGGTTGGTGCTCCTGCTCGTGTGGGTTTGGTTGCCCCAATTGATGTCGTTGTCCAGCCTGGTAACACCGGTCTTGATCCATCCCAAACATCTTTCTTCCAGGTTTGTTTAATAATTTTTTGTAATACTTTTGACTTGTTGAAGTTATTATTAACTGATTAACTTGTTTTTGGAATTTGTAGGTTCTTAACATCCCAACTAAGATTAACAAGGGTACAGTCGAAATCATCACCCCTGTTGAGCTCATCAAGCAAGGTGACAAGGTCGGCTCTTCCGAGGCCGCCCTTCTAGCCAAGCTCGGCATCAGGCCTTTCTCATACGGTCTTGTTGTCCAGTCTGTTTATGACAATGGCTCAGTCTTCAGCCCTGAGGTTCTTGATCTTACCGAAGATGACCTTGTCCAGAAGTTTGCTGCTGGTATCTCCATGGTCACTTCCTTGGCCCTAGCTATCTCTTACCCTACCCTTGCTGCTGCTCCCCATATGTTCATCAATGCATACAAGAATGCCTTGGCTATCTCTGTTGCCACTGAGTACACTTTCCCACAAGCAGAGCAGGTTAAAGAGTTCTTGAAGGTTAGTCATCAGATTGTGTAGATTTTGAAGCTTGGTTTATTGTATTGTTTGTGTCTTGATGATGTTTACTGTGGGGCATAATCTGGTATGCAGGATCCTAGCAAGTTCGCTGTTGCTGTAGCGGCAACGTCTGCCGATGCAGGTGGTGGTGCTTCAGCTGGAGCTGCCAAGGTAGAGGAGAAGAAGGAAGTAGTTGAGGAGTCAGATGAAGAAGACTATGGTGGTTTTGACATGTTTGGCGATGAATAGATTAAAATATCTATCAGTGTTTCCTTTTTTGTGTCGATGCTTTAAGTGTTACTTCGTTTGTAGTATGATGTTTTTCAATTTTATTGATCTTGGCCAGTTCAAATTTATACAATTGCCTTTTTAGTTTGAATATGTTTCATTCCACAGTAGTTTTTGATAATTTTCTCTTCTTTTCTCTCTAATTAAAAGATCTAGAGACAGAATATTTAGCAAAATTTTATAACTATATATGATCTCTAATCTCATTTAATCATAATTTGACTCTAAACAGTCCTTAATTTCACTCAGTACGTAATCAGTAGCGTCCGCTTAGTTGATTAACACGTCTGCTTAGCGCTTGGCGCTTTTTTTCTTGAACACTACAAATTCCACACGACGACCATTCAAAGTGAAGAAAATGAGTGACGTCTCTCATATTTGTAATCAAACAGCGTGTTGTTACTTAGAATCAAAACGGCAAGTAGTTACTCCTTCCTGCATCATTCCATTTCACTAGCTCCGATCTACTTCGAGTCTCCCTAGTCTCTCATTCTTCTTCTTCTTCTCGATCTCTCCTTTTACTCCCACCTCAATTCGCAGAACCCCAAATTTGATTGGGTTTTTGCAAAATCCCACCCTCATAATTGCATTCAGCTCTTCGTAGCTGAATCTGGAGTGAGATTCACCATGAAATCCCGCGCACGACGGTGCCTGCTGAGATTCTTCCTCTTCCTCATCTTATCGAATCCCTCCTACGGAGAAAACAAGTTCAGGGAGCGTAAAGCCACCGATGACGAGCTGAGCTACCCAGAAATGTAAGTTTTCGATCTGTATTGACTTTGTGAGTAGACAATGTAACGAGTCAATTCGGTAGATTTGTGCGACGATTTGATTTTCTTTTTGTGGTGTCGTATTCGTTTGTGCAGTGATGAAGATGCTTTGTTGAATACGCATAACCCGAGGAACTTGGAGCTGAGGTGGCAAACTGAAGTCACTTCTAGCGTTTATGCTACTCCCTTGATTGCTGATATCAACAGGTTTGATGTTTTTTCCCCACCAATTTTATGTTGATTCTGTCCTTGAATCTTATTCAAAGATATTTGTGTTCTGTATTTGAGTTTTTGATTGAGGATGATGAGTGCTGGCTCAGTTTTTTTTTTTTTTTGTTTCTTGAAGTCCTGATTTTGGTTTTTTTTTTTTGATTCAGTGATGGAAAGCTTGACATTGTTGTTCCATCTTTTGTTCATTACCTTGAAGTTCTTGAAGGGTCTGATGGAGACAAAATGCCAGGTACTGGGATATATTATCTTCTTAGTTTTGTCTTGGGCTTGTTCGTCTAATGATGTAGAGTATCGAGGACGTTGGTCATGTTACTGATGAATGAACTCGTGAAATGCTAGGGTGGCCTGCTTTTCATCAGTCAAATGTGCATTCAAGTCCTCTTCTATTTGATATCGACAAAGATGGTGTCAGAGAAATTGCTCTGGCAACCTACAATGGCGAAGTGCTCTTTTTCAGGTAATTGATAGATACTTTTTTAATCTGTTATCATGATCCTTGGATTTTTGTGGGTTTGCATATAATACTTTCTTGTTTTCAGGGTGTCAGGCTTTTTGATGTCGGATAAGCTAGAAGTTCCACGTAGGAAAGTGCACAAGAACTGGCATGTGGGATTGAACCCTGACCCTGTTGACCGTTCACATCCTGATGTCCATGATGAACTGCTTGTGCAGGAAGCTAAGGAAATGCAGTCATCGACCATTCGTAAGTTTCCTTTTCAGATTAAAGTTCTACATCAGTTTTTTAGTTTGCTGTTTAAATTAGGCCCATCCTGATATTAGTTGACACTGAACTGGTAAAGATTGGTTGTGTGGTTTAGTTGATTGAAAGTGAAAAGCTAAGTTTATGCTTGTAGCAACTGCCTCAGCTAATCTGAATAATCTTTGTGCGTTTGCGTCTTGTATTTATCGTATGGATTTTGCACTATCCTATGAGGTTTTCCACTAGCTTATCATTGCTAGCCGGTAGAGAAAATACATGGATTAACAGTCTTGATGAAATATTACTTTGTGACTCTCACTTCTCCTCTTTGTAGAACCGAATGCAACTTCCACAACACCAAATGTTACAGTCTCGATGTCAAAAGAATTTCATGGCGAGGCTTCAAATGTGTCATCTCAAGAGGATCAAAAGAAACCTGAGAATAACCAAACAGAAGCTGTCGTCAAACCTTCCCCAGAGCTGCATAGCTCCTCCTTGGATGTTACAGCAAATAACTCAGGAGCAAATGATACTAAGGCTGGGTCAACAGAAAATGTCAATGGAAATGTAACCTCTAATGAAGTGGATCAAAGCAAGATCAGTGCAGTTAAGAACGAGACTATTATTAAATTAAATTCCTCAGAAACTTTGGGGGCATCAGGAAACAGCAGTACAACAGAGACAGGAACCAAAAGTGGGAGGCGACTTCTGGAAGATGATGGCTCGAAAGAATCTGCGGACGGCCATTCTGACCATAAAGACAACAGTGAGGGTGTTCACATGGCAACAGTTGAAAACGATGGAGCATTAGAAGCTGAAGCAGATTCAGCGTTTGACTTTTTGCGTGATAATGATGAGTTAGGTGATGAATACAGTTATGATTATGACGATTATGTTAATGAGACCATGTGGGGTGATGAGGAATGGGTCGAGGGGCAGCATGAGAAGTCGGAAGATTATGTGAATATTGACGCCCATATACTCTGCACTCCTGTGAGTTTCATCTATGTCAAAAACCCTTATCTTGGATTACTTGCTTCCATGAGAGATCTTACAGTGTCACTTCTTTTATCAGGTAATTGCTGACATAGACAAAGATGGAGTAGAGGAGATGGTTGTTGCTGTTTCCTATTTCTTCGACCCTGAGTAAGTTTGTTTTTAATCTCTTTAACCATAATCTGTCAATGCAAAAGCATCATTAGTAATGATTTTCTGCAGAACATGCATGAGATAACTGACCCTGGTAAATAAAATTTCCAGGTATTATGACAATCCAGAACATCTGAAAGAGCTTGGTGGCATTGACATCAAAAACTATATTGCGAGTTCAATTGTGGTTTTCAATCTTGAGACTAAACAAGTGAAGTGGGTCAAAGAGCTTGATTTGAGTACGGATAATGCAAACTTCCGTGCATATATTTATTCTTCCCCAACGGTGGTTGATCTGGATGGCGATGGTTACTTGGATATTCTTGTCGGCACTTCCTTTGGCTTATTCTACGCCATGGACCATCGTGGTAAGACTTCTTGCAGATTCCTGCTGTCTGTCTTATTTACATTAAATACAGTAGTCTCATTATAGATTCTGTTGCACGCTTTGCAAGTCTCAGTGTTGAGTTGAGTTCTAAGATTGTCGTCTTCTTGTAGGAAACATCAGAGAAAAATTCCCACTTGAAATGGCTGAAATTCAAGGGGCAGTGGTTGCAGCTGATATAAATGACGATGGAAAGATTGAGCTTGTGACAACTGATTCCCACGGAAATGTAGCAGCATGGACCACGCAAGGAGTTGAAATTTGGGAAGTGCATTTAAAGAGTCTTGTTCCCCAGGTAAACGGGTTACCTCCGTTTATTCTCATCTAGTGTAGAACAATCTTGTGAATGAACCAGTTGTAGGAGCATCAACACGATTCTATCAGTTGATGATTATGCATATGATCTTTCATAGGGTCGCTTGTGGTTATTTAAGTTGTAAGTAACATTCTCTTGGCAATCAGCGGCTGATACCAATCTTCTCTTCAGGGTCCTTCAATAGGCGATGTTGATGGTGATGGGCATACTGATGTTGTGGTTCCTACAACATCAGGAAACATTTACGTTCTCAGTGGCAAGGATGGTTCGACTATCCGTCCTTACCCGTACAGAACTCATGGAAGAGTGATGAACCAACTTCTTCTTGTTGATTTGAACAAGCGAGGTGAGAAAAAGAAGGGACTCACCATTGTTACCACATCCTTTGACGGTTACATGTATCTCATAGATGGACCCACCTCATGCACTGACGTTGTTGATATTGGTGAAACTTCGTAAGTCACATTAATATTTTAGTAGTTTCGCTTTTTTTCCAGTGGATTTTGATGGCCTTAAGATGTTTCATTGTTACAGATACAGCATGGTCTTGGCTGATAATGTTGACGGTGGAGATGATCTTGATCTAATTGTCTCAACTATGAATGGAAACGTCTTTTGCTTCTCTACGCCTTCTCCTCACCATCCCCTCAAGGTAAGATCAATTCCAACATCATATTCATGTTTCTTTTATTTATGTTAGAGATTATTGATTTCACACTTGGTTCTCAAATTCATCAGGCTTGGAGATCGACTAATCAAGAGAGGAACAATAAGGCAATCCGTTACGGTCGTGAAGGCGTTTTTGTCACGCATTCAACCAGAGGTTTCCGAGATGAGGAAGGCAAAAACTTCTGGGCTGAGATCGAGATTGTTGATAACTACAGATACCCATCTGGTTCACAAGCACCCTACAACGTTACAGTAAGTTCCTCAAACCTCAGTACATGGATGATTAGCAATGGTTTCCCTTGAAACTAAAGTAGCGCGGTTTTCAAATGTGCAGACGACGCTGTTGGTACCAGGCAATTACCAAGGAGATAGGAGGATAAAACAGAGCCAAATCTATGACCGACCTGGAAAATACAGAATAAAACTACCGACCGTTGGAGTGAGGACAACAGGCACAGTTATGGTGGAGATGGTGGACAAGAATGGACTCCATTTCTCAGACGAGTTCTCTCTAACGTTCCATATGTATTACTACAAGCTTCTGAAATGGCTGCTTGTCCTCCCTATGCTCGGCATGTTCGGTCTGCTTGTGATACTACGGCCTCAAGAAGCTGTTCCCCTCCCATCCTTTTCTCGCAACAGAGACTTATGATGTAAGGTACTGTCTGTACACTAGAGCTCGTCTAAAGGATCAAGGGACAAGTTTTGAGGGTTTTGTATTATGTAATTCGACTTTTAGTATTAGTAAACAATGATGCCATTAATGTATAAGAGCCTAAGTCCAAACGCATAACGCTATGAAAAGAAATAAAAGAGTATCCAAACACGCCCTAAAGACAAACACAAAACAGTTCTTTATCACGAAGGCTGCAACAATGGTCTCTTACCAAGTCTCTTCATCTCTCTCTCCATGTTTCCTGTGAGCATCAGACTAAACATCTTGAGATCGCATAGAAACGACCAGACCGGGTGTCCGAAGCTCGCCGGAACATTCCCTTCCACGAAGAAGTGGCTGTACCACGCGAACCCGTACCCGAACAGAGGCACCAGAGCCAGGAACCACCGGCTGATCAGAACAGAACACAGCAGAGCCACGATGCTCGCGATTACCCCCATGAAGTGCCACCGTCTCGTCGATGGATTCGAGTGTTGCATCACGTAGAAAGGCCAGAACTCCTCAAAGCTTCTGAAATTCATCTTTTTCTCCACAAGAAGATCGTTTATCGATTGCCCTCGAGCTTTCCTTCCCCCTGTTGGTTTGGTAAGCCAGAGAAAGATTTTAAGAAGACGAAACGTAACCAAGTTGACAATAATTAAAACCAAAACTATATGGGCCTTTAAAGGCCTACATTAGAATGGGCTTTATAAAATTAAACTGAAAAGGTTAAATTAATTTAATTTTATTAACGGAAGATTTTTTTTAAATTTTGAAAATAAACAAATCAATTACAAATTGTTTTCCCTCCTATAAACTATACAGTGACGACAATCCCAATCAAATCGGAAAAATCTGAAATCCCTAGGATCATCATCATCTCTCTCGCTAGGGTTAATCAGAATGAAGGTGAGCCAGAAACCAAAGAAGCCTTGTTCACCAGCTAAGGTACGTCTTAATCAATCACTATCTCACCAAATCTCGATTCCGTAGAAAATTTTCTCGAATTGATTTTGTTTTTCTTTTGCAGCTGATTCTGCAAGAGATCATCGGTTTGACCACGAAGAACGCCAACGGTTTGGCGTCTGTATCCTGCAGCTCGAAATGTGTCTACTTGGCCGGATGCGTTGTGGTGGTATACGACGTCGACGCGTGCACTCAATCGCACCTCGTCGTATCTCATCGTATGCCGAAGACTCTGAGCTGTGTGGCGGTTTCCCAAAATGGCCGGTTCGTAGCTGCTGGAGAGGTATGATGATAGTCTTTGCATTTTATATATATAGATTATATGATGTGTTTCGTGTCGTGATTGGTTTGATTTGGTCTTCTTATCAGTCTTCGAATCTCTCTTCGGTTTTGATATGGGACTGTGATGCTTTGAGACTTGTGGCTGAGCTGAAAGGTCACCTCTATGGAGCTCAGTGTCTCTCCTTTTCACCAAATGGTTAGTCTTTTAAGGATCTTATCCATTTGTGTCTCTTAGTTGATTAGTTTTAGCTTTAATGTAAATTGGCCTTTAGGGGAATATCTGGTGAGTGTTGGAGGTTACATATATCTTTGGGACTGGCGTAAAAGCGTCTTACTGGCGAAGGTCAAAGCGAGCTCTATTTGCTCTGACATTACCTCTGTGGCATTCTCATCCAATGGGAAGTTTATTGTTACTTCCGGGAACAAGCATTTGAAGTACTGGACGGTTGGTTCTTTTCAGAGGACACGTTCAAGAAAAGTAGGAGCTCTGGCATTCCATGGAAAGCCAACTGATGGTGGGTTTCAGAAAGAAAACTCGTT
The DNA here is from genome assembly GCA_018703725.1 of Brassica juncea. Taxonomy (NCBI): domain Eukaryota; kingdom Viridiplantae; phylum Streptophyta; class Magnoliopsida; order Brassicales; family Brassicaceae; genus Brassica; species Brassica juncea. Next base: position 57,147,262 of record CM031941.1, read on the forward strand.
TGTGTCAGTGATATCAGCCAACAGAGTGAGCTCTAGTGAAGAAGTTATGTCAATATACGCTCTTACAGATGCAGGTACTCGCTCCACAAGTTTACAGCTGTGGATGTGTGTTTGTACATTCAATCTCATGCGACAATTATTAATTTTGTTCTGTTTCGTAGGTGTTCTGATGCTCATGAGTTGTGAGATGTTGATCAAGAAATCAGTAGATCTTAAGGTACAATAATTTCATTTAGGTGTGCATAAAATTCATTTATCATATTCCAGAAACATTGACTGTATTATTCTTATGGACCTAGCAATAGGTTTAGTTAGATTGTAGAAGTTAGTTTCTCGGACTTCTTTTTATTTTTTCATAACAATATTTCCTTTGAATGGCTTGCAATGAACTGTCAGGTTGAAAAATGTTTTGCTCTATCTGCATCCAGTAGATTGATAGCATGCGCTTGCAGCGAGGGAGCGGTCCAGCTTTTTACTCCTGAAACTTTAGAATATGCTGCCACAATACACTTTTCAGATGCTAGAAAGAGCGACGCTGAAAATCATTCTCATTCAGAAGAACTAAAAAGTACAGAATCTCAGCCTGTTATCTATCCGGATGCAGTTGCTTGCCAGTTTTCGACCACAGATAAGCTCGGTTAGTGTAGAAGAACCTCATAATAGTAGTATGACGCTTTTACCAATCTTCATTGTGCCTAAGTTTGAATTTTGGCTTCACAGTTGTCATCTACGGGGATCATAGTCTCTATGTTTGGGATGTGAATGATGTGAACAAGGTAATCATAAACGTATTTCAATATTTTCACAGTAACTTAGTTTAGTTTGAAGTTCTTTCTGGCGGCAGAGCTACTTCTGAAGTTTCATGCTAAAGCTTTGAACACAACTTCATATGGTGAAACTTTTTTCCTTATTCCAGCCTACAAGGTGCTCTATGATGATATCACATTCTGCCGGAATTTGGGATATAAAGAACCTCTCTTGTGGAAATATGCACAGTCCAACAGCTGCATGTGTAGCTAGAGGATGCTGTGAAGGGGTTTCCTTCACTACATGTTCTGAAGATGGAACCATAAGGTTATGGGATCTTGATCTTCAAATGGATCAGTTACAAGCCAATGGAAGCAGCGATGCCTCAGAATCTGAAGCACAAGGGACTATGCATTTAGGTAATTTTGACATATGATCAGATCTTTGAAAACATAGTAGTGAAGATCTTATTGTATTTGAGTGTTCTGGATATTTACGTTCTTAGATTGTTTATCCTGTTCGATTGGTCTTTTTCACTCATAATGTCCTTATAATGCAGCTAGTGCTGGAATTTTTGAACGCGATCTTGTTGAGACATGTGGTACTACGTATGGTTTCCGAGCACTAGCAGTAAGTGAAGATGGAAAGTACTTAGCAGCTGGTGACTGTGGAGGGAACCTTCATATATATGATCTACAACAATCAGAATATACATGCTTTACGGTAATATAGTTTTCAGTTTTTTATTGGCTATGCTTCTTCAGTGATTGGTATCGAGATCCAATTCATATGCCTCTTATTGGTGAACATATTGCAGGATGCTCATGAAGCAGAAATTCAGTCACTGAGCTTCAGCTTTCCTGGACTGCGAGATAATAATTGTGAAAATGCCTCAAGCTGCGAGTTCATGCTTGCTTCTGGTGGAAAGGGTGGAGCGATCCACGTTTATGATGTCAAAAGGTGTTAAAACAACAGCTTTACTATGCTCTTTTGGTTTCCCTAAAAGGCATTACGAACTTATATGTTTATTGTCAGGAACTTTGAACCCGTGGGGAGTGTTTGTGGTTCAGCTTCTGTAAAATCTGTTAAATTCGCATGTAACGGTCGGAAAATTTTAACTTCTGGTGCAGATAGGTAATGTTCTATATGCTGAAAATCAGGATAGTTGCATATTTAATTTAGCGAGTATATGGCATAATTGTTGATATTGTTGCAGGTTGCAGTTGTTTGATGTTGTCAGAAAAGAAAGTAATGTGCGTCTTTCACCTTCTAAATCTCAAACTCTCTCTCATGGAACCATTCATGATATGGCTGTAGATCCAACATCAGGACTTGTTGTCACAGTGGGACAGGTATTGCTACCTCTCGATGTCTCATGCACATTCAGTTGATTTAACATACACCTAGGATATGATTATACAAGCCTTTGATGTATTATATTTCATGACTGCAGGATAAGAAGATAAACATATTCGACATAGAAAGCGGAAAGCTTGTCAGATCATTCAAGCAAAACAGAGACCATGGAGATCCCATAAAGGTGCATTGATCCAACAGTTTAATAGGGCTTCAACATCGTTGAATTTTCTAGTGCTGACAATAAAATCTCCTCAACAGGTCATTTTGGACCCAAGCTGCAGCTACTTGGCATGCTCCTACTCTGACAGGACAATCTGCCTTTTGGACTTTATTACAGGAGAGTTGGTTGCTCAGGTCACAGGACATGGTGAAACTGTGACTGGTCTTATTTTCCTTCCTGATTGCAAACATATCATTTCAGTAAGTTTCTAAGTTGTAGTTTTCTGTTATTTACAAGTGTTAAGAACCTTGGCCTTTTGATGAAGTCAAGATCAATGACTCTTTCCTATCAAATTCATTAACTGTGAGAGAGCTTTCTGTGATAAAAGTTGGATCTATCTTGGTATGCCTCAAATGAAAATGAACAACTGAGATATACTAAATTTCCTTGGTGTTTATTCACAGGTAGCAGGTGACGGCTGTATTTTTGTCTGGAAACTGCCCTTGCAAATGTCTACCCGTATGATACAGGCGGTAAATGAAAATGTCAGCTTGGCTCCTATAACTATGGCCCAAACCGTGAAGTTTATGCAAATCGTGGGTTATGTGGAGGTAGACAATCCAAATGCAGATCAAATGCAGCAACTCTCTCCATGGACATCTTCATTTAAGTTCAGCGTTTCTCGGCTTCCTAAGTGGGCTCAAGCTAAAGTGGAAACATATGGTATTGCTACCGCTTGTAAAGATTCTATTTCAAACCAGGTATAAACTCAAAAAGCCACTTTTTAGATTAAAAAATTAAGCTAAATGTCTCCAGTTCTTCTGATATCGGGTGTCGGCATTACCTCCACAACAGAAACATGAAGATAAAGCTCTAGCGAATGCTGTTGACATTGCTGAAGAATGCTCTTCTTCGAATCTTGAATGCCAAACTCCCAACCAAAGTTCAAGAACCGAAAAGCCATGCCTTGGGAGCCTGTCCAAAAGCTCCAGCGACAGTGAAACTTCAGTGCCTCAAGGAGATGCTCCTAGGTAAGAAGCTCTAGTTTGTTTCTGTTCGTTACTGCAACCTTCTTCTCTCTATCTCTCTCCCTGCTTTTAGAAGAACCACTTTGCTTGTTTTAATTTTGATTCTCAACAGCCATAGGAAGGAAACGCGCTGGAACACTATCTACAACGTGTGTTTGGATCTTCTAAATTCTCCGAACATCCAAACATCTTCCATTAAACAACAGAAACCAGAAAATGTCTGCACCAAACCTTCTGCCGAACAGGGGGACATGCTCAAGCAGTTCGACAACGGTTTGTCAATGATAGACGAGGTGAGAGCTCTCTTGACAATTTCTTCAACATATTTAAGTTACCAAGATAAATATTTATGGTCACAAATGCTTACGTTTATCCATAGGTGGAGACCGAGAAAACATCGCAGCAAAGACGATATTCTACTCAATTTGTTCTTAGGAAGGACTACATTGGTGGAACCAGACCATTTCTGCTTACACCCTCCCAAAAATCAGGGTACAAGACTTTGAGGTCGATCCAAGAACATCTCCCTCTTGATACGGTGAATGATCAGTCTTCACAGAGCTCAGAAGAACATCCTGAACAGGTTTCACCAAGTTATATATTGACACATTATTGCATATTATTTGTAGGCTTAAATCACTCAGAGATGCATAAAACTTCCAGCAATGATGCCAAGCGCCAACGTTATTTTGTGTATATATTAAAACCAAACATGTGTTGGTTATGTTCTGCCACAGGACAAGGCCTCTTCAGAAGTATTCCATGACACGCTTGCAGATGATTCACTTCAAGAAAGAATAACCTCTTGCCGTCAAGCATTGCACGGCTTGGAAGCTGCTGCTTCAGTTTTTGTCCAGTCAGTGTCGGAATTATCTACTGCTTCTCCCAGAGATCGAATCTCAGGTGAACTCAGAGCCCAGCTGTTTGATGAAGCAGCTTTCATGATCCCAGAAATGTCTCAGAAACTTAATGAAGTAGTTGCCAAGATGATGGCTGAGCACAAAAGTAGAACGCAAAGTGGTGGATAATAACATGTCAACGATTAGTTCAAAATCAGTATTAGAAAGATTGTATACTTTAACACTGTACAGTTATTCATGTTTTAACTGCTTGATGCTCTTACTATGTTGTTAATTCTCTTAGTAGTTTTACAACTTTGCCTTTTCTACATCTCTTCGGTCGAGGACTCTTACTACTATTAGCTGCTGATTTTCATGGCAACACTAGACTCGTTTTATAGGATGGAATCATATCCAGATATATAGATCCGGTACTCTAGATAAATGCGTTATTATAATGGATCCACAAAGCCATTCTTTTGAAAATAATTATTCTGTATATATAATATACATTAATCTGTCTCAACATCAAAAGTATTTCCATTACTTCACAAAGCTTAGAGATTTGTCTTGATTTGGGTTCTTTTCTTGTCTTGCTTTTGTAACATGCTTAAAGAAGAGTTGCCCCCTATAGGGTGATGTATCAAACCAAAAGTGATAAGCTTCCCACTTTGGGTCTATGTCACCAACTCATCTTAATCTATTTCGATTGATACAGAGTCCAAACTCTTCCCTGTCTCTCATTCATTCCTTCTTGTTTCCTTTACCGTTATCTACTACTTCTGATAACAACGTCTGCTCATAAACGAACTGAGTGAGCAGTGAGACAAGTATAGCTCCAAGAACCGCGACTTTTCTCCAATCCGGTGAAGAAACAAACGAATCAGCAATTGCTAGAACCAAGATCCCAATCAAACCGAGGTAAACGTTCCTTCTTGACTTTGACCCTGCGCTCTCTTTAGTAACCTCTTGTATTCTCCCAGCCTCCTCTTTAGCTTTCTCCACATCCACAGGCTTTTTATTATCACGAAAGCTCTTGAAAAACAGTCCTTCGTTCCTGTCTTCCACGATTCTCTCCTCAAACTCAGCCAACTTGTTGTCGTTCTCCTCTATCTCCAACCTGTTTAATCCCGCAGATTCCTCAAACGCTTGCATCTTGCTCTCAATGTTCTCTAGTATCTGCTCAATCACCAGACAAGAAGAAACAATATAAAAGAAAAGACAGTTCATATGGATTGAAGGTAAGCCATAGAAACGATACCCTTGAGCTTGCTTCGTCGAGGTCTTTCATGGCGTCTTCACCAACCTTGTCAAACTCAGCGTTGGCTTCTTCAGCAAACTTGGTGAGATAATCAGACCGTTCGTCCAAGAAATCAGTTAAACGGACCTTCGATGTCTGAAGCATGGCGATCCTTGCTAAGAGTTCTTGTCTCCGAGCATCTCCTTCGGGCTTTGGAGGATCGTGATCAGAATCCGAAGTTCCATCTCCGGTGGATTTCGAGAGACAGATGAATTGAGTTCTGGTAATGGAATGTCTTGAGGCGTTAGACAGAACATGGAAGTGAGTTCTGGTAATGGAATGTCTTGAGGCGTTGGACAGAATATGGAAGTGAGTTCTGGTAATGGAATGTCTTGAGGCGTTGGACAGAACATGGAAGTTTGTTGTTAAAGATGTCCGAAAAGCTTGAAGTGTATTCATCATTTTCTTGAAGAAGAGGGGGCGGGGGGTCGTTACAGAGTAACCACCTCTCGTTAGTTTACGCATTATCCAAAACTAAATTAGTTTTGAGTTTTAAAGTATTTACATAGAAGACCCTTTTTCACGGATTATTACAGTTAGAGTCTCTACTTGGTCTGATTAAACGGTTTGATGCTCCAGACGGTTATATTAAACCGGTTAAGGTCTGATCATTCTTACTCCAGACTTACATGCTAGAAGCTTTTCTGTAACTATATGCAGTTTCCTCGAATGCAGCTATGGATATGTATGCAGTTTTTAATCCCTACATGATCGGTTCAGAGCAAATTCGAATGAAACATTTGTCTTTAACCCCCAAGTTTTTTGAAGAAAATTATATCTAAATAGATCCTCAAACTTTAAAAAAAAAAAATTATTGTAATTTTAATACATCGTCTACAGCTCTGAATCCCTATTTAGTAAACCATGCACGTAATAAACCAGTATATGTGATTCTTAATGTTCTAAAACTGTATGCGGACTAAACTTTTCACATCTCCTATATGATGCAGTAATGTGTGAAGTTTTTGATATCACAAAGACACACACACGAATTTGTAAGCTTTGATTATAAGAAACCCTTTCTTATTAACTCTTGAGGAAACTAACACAAAACCTCAAGCTCTCAAACACATAAAACTCTTAAGTGTTGCAACAACCTTGCAACTCCTTATATAGCATATTATTTATCCTAAACTCCTTAGGATTAACACAACTCATTATTTCCTATTCTTTTCTAGATAAACACAACATTAATAGGAAACTTATAACTCAAGTAATCTTCAAGCTTATCCAACATTCTCCCTCCTAAGCTTGAAACCTCCTTGTGTCACCTCTTGCACTCCAATGAAATCTCTCATTTCTTTAAACTTGATTCTCCCCAATGCCTTGGTTAGTATATCTGCCTTTTGCTCAGTTCCAGGCACATGTTCGACTTCTATAAGCTCCCTTTCAACACATTCACGTATGAAGTGATATCTCGAATGTATGTGCTTGCTCCTACCATGGAAGACCGGGTTTTTTGTTAAGGCTATCGCAGACTGATTATCGATTCTGATGGTAACCTTTTCTCTTGGACGTCCGGTGACTTCACTCAACAAATCGCATAGCCAAATTGCTTGTCTAGCAGCCTCTGTGCCGGCCATGAATTCTGCTTCACAGCTAGACAATGCAACCGTGTCTTGTTTCTGCGAGCACCATGTAATGGGACTTTTTCCTAGGTAGAAGATGTGTCCGGTGGTGCTTCTTCCATCATCTGGATCCGTGTTGTAGCTGCTATCACTATAACCAATTAACCTTGGTATCTTACTCACTGATCTCTCAATAACCAGACCGCATTCTAAGCTTCCTTGTAGATACCTTAAGCACTGCTTTAAGGCAACTCCATGTGACTCTCTAGGACTGTGCATATAGCGACTTAGAACTCCCACAGAGAAAGATAGATCAGGTCTCGTGTGTAGCAAGTACCTCAAGCACCCGATGTTTCTTCTATAGTACGTAGCATCAATCTCCTTTTCTTTCTCTGCTTTTGACAGGTTCAGTCCGAGTTCCATAGGAGTTTGGACAGCATTACACTTTGACAATCCTGCATCTGCAAGTATCTTCATCGCGTACCTCCTTTGATTTAGCGTAATCCCTTGATCAGTTTGATGAACCTCTATGCCGAGATAATAGGTTAGTCTACCTAGATCACTCATATCGAACTTACTTGACATATCCTTCTTGAACTCGACAATAAGCTTCTTGTTTGTCCCTGTCACGAATAGATCATCAACATAAACAGCCACTACAAGAAGTTCACCGTTCACCATCTTTCTATAAACCGATGGTTCTTTCGTGCATTTAGAGAACTCAAGTTCCACAAGTATCTGATTGAGTTTGTTGTTCCAGGCCCTCGGTGCTTGTCTCAGACCATATAAAGCTTTGTTGAGCTTGTAAACCTTGTTCTCACTTCCTTTTACCTCAAAACCCTCTGGTTGTGATACATATACGACTTCTTTGAGTTCTCCATGTAAGAATGCCGTTTTGACATCTAGATGATGGACCTCCCATCCATTTGTTGCAGCTAAATTGATCAATAGACGTATGGTTTCAAGTCGTGCAACTGGAGCGAAGACTTCATCGAAATCGATCCCATGTTGTTGTACATACCCTTTGGCTACTAATCTTGCTTTGAACTTGTTAATGGTTCCGTCTGAGTTCCGTTTAATCTTGAATACCCATTTCAATCCAATCGGTTTTGCTCCATAAGGAAGATCCACTAGTTCCCACGTTCTGTTCTTCTCAATAGAGTCTATCTCCTCTTTGCAAGCCCTAGTCCATTCTTTCGAACCTTTTGCTTCACTGTAATTTCTAGGCTCGTTATTGAGATAGAGAAGAATTTCTTCACCTAGTTCCTCTGCAAGCAAAATATAATCGTCAAGGTACTTTGGTTGAGAGGTTTGTCTCAAGGATCTTCTCAGCGGCTGTGGTTCAATCGGATATTCCTCCTCGTTGGTGCTCTGTTTTGACGCAGAGTTAGTAGTCACGACATTATCATAAGTTTCTTCTATTTCTTCTTTGTCTGTGAGGATGTTGCTTGAAGTTCCTTCTTCTACCCCGTGATTTCCGAATTCTCCCAGAGTGACCACAAAGCTTTGATCACTTTCTGTGGTTTCCTTATCCCAGCTCCATCCTCTTGCTTCATCAAAGACAACGTCTCTGCTTACAATCACTCTGCGTGTTAATGGATCATATAGGCGGTATGCCTTCGATCCTGGTTCAGTGCCAAGATGTACTAGCATTCGTGACCTATCATCAAGCTTTCTCAACTGTGGTCCTTCTATCTTTGCGTATCCCAAGCATCCAAACACTCGAACATGATTAATATTAGGCTTTCTTCCTCGCAGCATCTCATATGGTGTCTTTGAATCCAAAGCTCTGGTAGCCAATCGGTTGATGATGTATGTTGCGTGTCTGATTGCTTCCCCCCACATGTAGTTTGGCATATGCATATGTTTCAACATGCTCCTTGCCATACCCAACAATGTACGGTTTCTACGCTCAACAACCCCGTTCTGTTGGGGTGTGTAGGGTGCAGTAAGATGTCTTCTTATTCCAGCTTTATCACAGTAGTCATTGAACTCGTGGCTTACGAATTCACCTCCTCTATCTGTCCTGAATGTTTGTATCTTCTCCCTCGTATCTTGCTCTATAAGTGCTCTTAAACTCTTGAATTTGCTAAAAGCTTCGCCCTTCTCTCTCAAAAGTATTGTCCACATATATCTCGTGTGATCATCAATAACGACGAAGATATACCTTTTACGAGCCTGTGTACTCGGCGTTATGGGACCGCAAAGGTCTCCATGGATAAGCTCCAATGTCTTTGTTGCTCGGTATGTGGTTGCTTTAGGAAAACTCTGCCTTGCTTGCTTCCCAAGCATACATGAACTACACACTCTTGCCTCTATATGTTCCTTCGGTATTCCTAGAGCAAGTTCTTTCTTCATCATGTTCCGTATGGTATCGATGTTTGCGTGTCCCAGACGTGCATGCCATCTACTTCCCTCGCTTTCTGCACTTAGGTATAAGCACGGTGTTTCTTTTATCCCCATTCGTACCTTGTAAAGCCTATTCTTCAATCTCATGGCTTTAACAAGCAATTTTCCACTCTGGTCGTGCATCGTCAAAGTCTCTCCTCTCATCCTTACGTCGCATCCAGCTTCTGTAGCTTGCCCCAAGCTAATAATGTTACTCTTTAAGTCCGGAATCCAATACACATCAGTCATCTTTCTTGATTGTCCATTCGTATCTGTGAATAATATCGTCCCTTTGCCTCTTATATCGACTCTGGAATCGTCTCCAAAGCGTACTTTTCCTGAGACATTCTTATCAAGCACTGAGAAATATCTTTTGTCTCCAGTCATGTGATTTGATGCCCCGTTGTCAAGATACCACATGTTTTCTTCTCTTCCATTAGTCTCGTACTTATCAGGTAATACGTTTTTCTCGTTTAGAAACACCACCTCGTGTATCATAAGCTCATCAGCTTCTTGTGTATCGGTATGATCTGTTTCTTGCGCTTCATGTAGTTTAAGCTTCAGGTCCGGACAGTTAGCAACGAAGTGACCTATCTTATCACACCTAAAGCAGGTGATCCGTGATGCATCTCTCTCATATCCTCTGTCACTATTATAGCTTCTCTCATTACCATTATAGCGACCTCTGCCTCTTCCTCTGGAGTAGGAACGACCTCCACGTCCTCTGCCCCTATATGAGTTATAGTAATCTCGATTACTTTGCTCTGTATGATAGTTGTTTGATTGTTCTCCTTGATGTCTGCCTTGAGTATTTGAATCTGTATTGGCGTACATTAGCTTTCCTTTATCATCTTCCTCTTGCTCTTCATCACAGATACGTTCTTCGTATGCCTTTAGACGTCCAAGAATATCTTCGTAACTTGTCTTAGATAGATCAAGCACTTGCTCAAGTGAGGCAACAATATGTATATATTTTTTCCGAGGAAGACTCATCAGGAACTTCTTAACAATCTTCGACTCTTCAATTGTTACTCCTAAGGCAGCAGATTTAGATGCTAATTCCGATAACTTCCCTCCGAAGTCATCTATGCTTTCTGTCTCCTTCATCTTCAAGCGGTCAAACTCTGTCATTAGAGTTTGGAGTCTTGCCTCTTTAACTCGATCTGCTCCTACATGACGTGTTTTAATCGCCTCCCATACTTGTTTTGCTTTATCCAGTTCCCCAACTTGCAAAACCAGAGACTCTGGTATCGATTGAAACAGCAACGCTAATGCCAGATCATTCTTCTTCGCATTTGTTTCAGACTCGACGGCTTCCCATACTTCATGAACTTTAAGAGTGATCTTCATTCTCATGGCCCAGACTGTGTAATTAGTTGAGTTAAGCATGGGACATTGTATAGTTGAAGATCCTCCTTTATCTCGAACTCCTCCGGTTGCAGGTACGATATCCGTGCTCATGTTTTCGAACACAAGCTCTGATACCAAATGAAGTTTTTGATATCACAAAGACACACACACGAATTTGTAAGCTTTGATTATAAGAAACCCTTTCTTATTAACTCTTGAGGAAACTAACACAAAACCTCAAGCTCTCAAACACATAAAACTCTTAAGTGTTGCAACAACCTTGCAACTCCTTATATAGCATATTATTTATCCTAAACTCCTTAGGATTAACACAACTCATTATTTCCTATTCTTTTCTAGATAAACACAACATTAATAGGAAACTTATAACTCAAGTAATCTTCAAGCTTATCCAACAATGTGGAAGGAGGGTATCAGAGTATTTTCAATGTATTACTCTATATTTTATTCCAAAATGATGTAACACCAAAATAGAGTAAAGTTTCACTTCAATATATTATTCTATTTTTACTCTAAAATAATATATTTTATTAATAATTGTTAATAATACATTATATTTATAAAAATTTACCATTTAACTCCAACTATTTTATGTTTACAAAAATTCATAAAGATGTATTTATTTGAATTAAACAATTATTATTAAAAATTACAAGAAATTATAAAAATAAAATAAAAGACAACACATGAGTTGGTTCAATAATAAGCATTAGAATATTTTTCTCACAAATGATCAACCATGCCTTTGTAAAGAAAATTGAGCTTCTTTAACTTTGATATTCCTAAATCGAGAAAATTTTGAACTCGAACAGTTTCATCTTTTACAATTTCGATATTTGAAAGTGGAGTTTCTCTTCCAAATTCAATTGGTTCATCGAATTCACGCGCATCCTCAATTATCATATTAAGTAAAATTATGCATGTAGTCATGATGTCTAAGTAACACATTTTTTTTCCAAAAACGAACATATCCTTTCACAATAGGAAAACGTGACTGTAGATTCTTTTATGTTATCTTTATTATATATTATTTATGTTTTTAATTATGTTATGTATTTTTATGTAAAATTATTAAATAATAGAATAACTTGTTTATTTATGTTATTGTATCATTTTAAAATATTATTTAAGTAAGAAATAAAAATATTAAAGATTTAAAAGATCATTTCGCAAAACAAAAAAAATCAACACCAAAATGGAATAGGATTAGAGAAGATTTTTACAAATGATATTTGGAGTATAACATGGATTATGGTTTGAGATGACCTTAGCTATTAATAAAAAAGTATGATTTAACCCTACATCCTCTACACCGCACTTACAAAGAATTGCCTCTTGCAGCTAACCACGATGTGAAGCTTTCCACGGCGGTTCCTCTCCAGATGATTCCTAGTAATACAGTGATTAGGGAGGAATCAATTAGAAAGGTCAGAGAACTAACTTCTAATAACATTTTGTATGCATATATAGTATCTGCTTTCCTTTACTATGGCCCCTCTTGTTAGTGTGGCCCATGTTAAGGCTAATTTCACATTACGTCAGCTCCCTGTGCTTCTCTTCTCAGTTAAGCGACATAGAAGTAAGTGGCAGTTGATGACACATGTGAATGTTTATGTGTAACTAGACATTTGATCTGTGTCACATGATGACTGAACAAAAGACTTTCTTTTATTCATTTTACATTCCCATGTTAGTATGTTGCAATAACCATCAAAGTGAGAAGAAGACAATAGTGGGTCCTGAATCTTGTACCAGGAGAAGAACGATGTTACATATGTGACTGTGTAAATGCATAACCTGTCGTAATCCAAAGGGATGTAGAACAAGAACTAGTTAAAATTTCTCAAGATCAATAAGCTTTTATGTCTTTTTTTCATAGTGATTTTACATTTGAAACTGGTTTAAGTCCAAACCTGAAAGTAACTAAGGGAAACACACAGAAGAGTCACATAATAAAGATTAAACAAAAGGACTAGGAAGCTGAAGATCTGAGCGCAGCACTCACTGTTTTCGGAGGACATTCTTGATTAATCACCACCATTGGCCGCCTCACATTTTAATGTGTTTGCTTCATACATTTTGTTTATTTCTTTAGATTAAACAAAATGACTAGGAAGCTGAAGACCACAGCCAACATTTTAATGGGGTTGCTTCATACATTTTGTTTACTTCTTTAGAAAGTCTGATGACAAAGAAAGTCTGATGTTAACATATAAGGACAGATTGAATAAATAGTACTATTAATAATGTTCTGTTCAATAACTTTATTGCGAACCAGTAAATCACTTAATTAAGATACTAATAATGTGAACTCAACAAAGATTATTTTTTAAAATACTCGTTGCAACTGTCGGCTGACGCGTTTGCTTTCATATATTTTCTCAATTTGATAGTTCAAAGTTTGAACCGTTCAAACCAGTTGAATTTCGTGGAAGACGTATAACAAATTTTTTTTCTTGCTAAATATAACAGTTTATGTATAATACACGTGTAGTAGTAGTACCTCTTATAAATAGGAAAGCTTTTTGTAGACCATATATTAATACTATTAATAAGTAGATAAATGAATTACAAGATTGAAAAAAAAAATAGTTGCAGAAGAAGTTGTCAAATAAAAAATTGAGTTTACAAGTTTCAATTTTGAGTGTGGTTGTTGAACTGACCCCTCTATTTTTTATCTCTTTACATTTTCACACCCAAAGCCTTTTATGTTATTTATTACACAACTCCCCTATAAATGGTCTCCAAAGTCTCCCATTAGCTTCTCTTTTTACTATTTGGGTCTCTCTTTCTCTCTCGTCAACATAGTTCAGCATCAGACCAAAACTATGTCACGAAGAGCATGCAAGCGGGTAAGTTTTTGTCCGAACCCAGAAGCCACAGACGAACCAGTATTCTCAAAACATCACGACCGGAGAAAGGTGGTCCTGATCGGATTTCTCAGCTGCGGTCTAAGGAGCTCGCCTGCCGCGAGGAAGCTGATGCGACGTATCGGAGCTAGCTTCGCCAGAACGCTGCGTTCTATGTCCTTGGGGAGGAGTAAGACTGACAAAACGTCGTCATCGTCATTGCTGTCTTCGTCCTCTGCTTCTTCTTCATCGTCTATATATATGATGAAAAGGTCAAAGTCTCTAGCTGAGTCGGAGTCTCACCGAGCGGAAGCTATCGAAGACTGCATTCAGTTCTTGAACTCTTCTTTTTCTCTGAACAGATCAAACTCTGTCCCGACGTGGACTTCTTGATCTGAACCGGTTAGGATTTGGGTCGGGTCATTTTTATGTTGTTTAATTGTTAGAAAGAGTTTAGAATTGCAAAATTATGCATTGTACAGGTGTGTTTTATTTATTTATTTCTTTACAATTCACAAAAAAAAAAAGATTACGAGTGTTGACTAGTAAGACAATAATAATTCTTGATAATATTTTTCAACATTCATTTTGCAAACCTTTGAACCAAAAAAAATTGTTAACCATAGATCAAGGTTTTTGGGAGGAAATAAATAGAAATTTATACTAAGCTTATGTGTTTTTTTCTGGAATAAACGCTAACACAAGTTATATTTCCATTGTATTAAACCATTATTGATTAAATTTCATGAACCTGGAATATAATTAGTCTCTTAAATTTTAATGACAAGAGAAAAGGAGGGAAGCAAGGTTTAAAAATCAAAAATAGGGGTCGACATCAAAGGACCAAAGACAAGAAAGCTCATGGGAAATCCCCACTTGTCTTCCTTCTTTTTGACCCCATTAATAATAATTCTTGTTCAACAAAAAATAACAAGAGGAAAACTCCAAGAAATTTCTTAAAAGAAGGATTTGATGATTCAACAAAAAAATAAAGAAACACACAATTTATTTTCATCATAAGATACTTTTAGCATTTTGGAAAATGTAGGTCCAAAAAAACCGACCTAACAAGAACAAAACGTATCAATAGTATCAAAAGAATCCAAGGGAAAAGCTTACACCTTTAAAAAAATGTGCTCCTCCTCCTCTAAAGACAAAGACCTTGTGTGAGAAGTGGAATGCACTAACCAGAAGTTGCAACAAAAGGTTTTATAACATTGGCAAGAAAGCAAAAGACATAAAGAAAGATTCTCTGTCTTGTTTAAAAAGGTAAAACATTTCATGAGTAAAGAGAGCATTAGGTGGAGTAGGTTGAGAAAGACAAAGGAGTAGTTGAATCTTAGCTATCTATACAAGTCTAAAAGATATACATATAGACATAATGCTGACATAATTTTGTTAGTATCTAAAAGAATGTCATTCATTAACGGGGTAATCATGGAGAGATCAATAGATACAACTAACTGATGAAGAGCTAAGGAAATAATCTTTTCCTTCTACCAAGATCACTTCCACCACAAGGGCTTCAGTGGGACCTCATCAAAGCCTGCATTTCATTTTATTGTTCTTGAACTTCATTTTTCCCACTCAACTAAAACCTAACGTAGTTTCTCATCAGTCTACAACTAATTGTCTTTTTATGTTGTGTGAAAAGGGATTTGATGGTCATCGATAATGTTGAAGAAAGAAATAGGACGGTAATTAGACAATTTTTAGCGGATTATTGATTAGACGAGCGCCTAAACTGATTTTTAAAGTATAAACCAATTTTTTTAAAGATTTTTTTGTTTCGCTTAGACCTGATTTCCCGAATAGATGCCGCCTAAACCGATTTTTAGAATATTACTTATTGTAATATCATTTAGAACCAAAACTTTGCAAAAGACAAATTTCTATGAATCCATTTATAACAGAAGAGGTCTCTACTGGTTTTTACAACAGTAAAATTTTGATCTTGACGGTGCTCTTCATCCTGTTCAAGTGTTCTCCTAAGTCCCAAGTAACAAAACCTTTTCCTGTGTAGGCGATCAAAGCAAAGCCGGTAACGTTTGAAAGTTTCACACTTTCCCGGGAAGACAAAGCCGCTTGATCAATAAACTGGCCTGGCCCAATAGTTATTGGATTATTTATTAGCCCAAACAGAAAAAGAGGTTTTTTTTTTTTAATTACAGTCAACAAGCTAAGCTATACTACAATGGAATGAACTTACAAAATGAAACAAAATATTATGAGGATGCAATGACTTTATCACAGATCACACGATGATCTGAAACAATTTTATCCATGGCACTACCTTGTTCAATTTCAAACTTACTACTAAACTTATTCCACAGATGCAATCCATAGCTTCTCCTCTGCATCTCAAGAACCTTGACTCGAACTCTCTTCAAGTCCTTCTCTGTTCTTGGAACCTTGAAGAGCTTCTCAATCTCAACCCAATTAACCGAATAAAACGCGGAAGGCGTCATGATAGTGAAGTTATATCCCACGGTTCCTTCCACGGACCGAGCCACTCTAGAGACGAGGTAAGGTCCGTTATGTCCCCAGACGTTTCCGTTGAAAGTCAACGCGAATTCTTGAATGCATTTGAGCAAGAGAGGATGGTTCTTGTCGAAGATTAAAACCGCATTGTTTAACCTCGTCCAGTTTCTTGAAACCGGTTCGAGAGTCTGCGCACCGATCACGTTCCTTAAGTGTTTGAAACTCTTCAGAACGATCATGTCAGTGTCCAGATAAACACCTCCGAACTTGAACAAGTACGCGAGTCTCATGAGGTTTGAGAGGTTCTGAGCTAAAGAGATCTTTCCTGGATCTCTTTCTCCTGTCTGAATCTCCTGGAGCCATGCTTCTCCGGCCGTGTCCTTGAGTAGAAAAGGCAAGTCAGGAGTTATAGCTGTAACTCTGTAACCACGATCAAGAAACGGTTTCAAGATTCTAAACCCTAGAGGAGAATCCATCGTTGAAGATAAAATGATCAAGCAACCTCGAGGATGAGACTTAAACACGCTTTCTACCGACAAAACCTCTCTCTTACCGAACATTTCAGCAGGAGAGATCCACGTCATCATGAAGTTGACTTCACAATCATCTCTCAGAAACTCTGTTGCTCTCTGCTGAAACTTCTCCGACACGTCTCCTCTGCCTCCAAAAACCTCGAGAACATGAAGATTGTTATCTTCCTTGACTGTAATACTCTGCGTGATAGTATAGTTACTTTGCTCTTTCTCTGACCTCAGAGGTAAGTAAGGAACAACTGTCTTGATCTCTATCGTCACCACCTCTGAGAGATCTCTAACCAGTACGTGAGAGACGATGAAGATCATGAAAACGATGAGAGATAAAACTGAGGCAGCAAACGCTGTGAACAGTGGTGATCGTGAGCGGTTCAAACGCCGGTGATTAAACATCGCCGTGACTTTCTTGGCGATTACGTTATCCATATTTTTGTTTAGGAAATGAAGGGAGGAGAAGAAACAGTTTGTGAAGTCTGTGTTTGTTGTTTTCTTATAGTTTGTTTGTAAGTTCTTTTTTGCTTGTGGTTGAAGCTGTCGTGTTTTGAAAAGTTCTTTAAGCCACCAGAGAACGTAGACTTCAGTATGTTATTAATTAATTAATTTTCGTTATGTGATTAAATTAATGGGGACCATAAGTGTTCAATAAACGACCATGATTTCTCCATATTTTTATAAGGGTTCAATCTTTTTGATGACTTTTTGTTCATCAGCGATTTGATGAGCTCGGTTTAGGTATAAAATTCAGCTAAAATTGAGTTTATTATCAAAAATTTATTAGATGAGATATAGTTACAAAAAAAAGTTATAGTTTGCATTTGATTTATATCTTTTAGACTTTGATTTTGTTTTTGTTTTCGAATTTATAAAGATTAGACCTAAGGTTCGGTTCGATTTTCATATATATTGTATTTTGGTTAGTTTTGGATTTATTAATTTAATGAACATAGTAATTTGAGTATATTATTCATTAAAGTGAGTATATAATCTCTTTTTTATTCACATGTTGATGGTTTTGAATAATAATACCTTCTAGTTGTTCTCTTAAGGACAAAGCAATTGTTAATCTTTCTTTTGATATGGTCTTAATCTGATAGCTAATAATCTTTGTTAATTATTAGGCCGTCTTAGGTGGAATCTTAATATATACTATTAATCAAAAAGAGAAAACTCTCGAATGATAAACGCTTATATATGTGTGTGTTGAATTAACAATTTCATTGCTTTAAACCTCTAACTAATTAAGAAGGCACCTTAAAGGCCAAAGGTGAGGTCTAGGCTCTATATGTGTGAGACAATTTCCTATTAGATCAAGTTGTTTGATTTCTTTTGTCTAATTGTTTACTTAATAAAATAATTTTCCTAATCCATCGTTCATTATTTGATTATTCTAGGACAAAGTAATTGATTTCGAAATCAAAGGCAAGAAAATAAAGGTTTGAATAAGTCCACCTACATCTTTTATCCACACAACTTCTCTCACTGTTAAGATATAGGAAGCATCTTTGACTTTAACAATGGAAAGCATAGTTAGGTACGTACAAACTGTTCCTAGTATTATACTTATTTTGTTTGACGTATATTTTACGTATCTCATTATTGATATAGTTGATATATATACTAATAAAGTTTCAATCATTCAGATTCAAGAGAATGTTGCAAATTATGCTGCATTCGAATTATAGTTGATACATACAGCTGGCCTTTTGGGACATATTGAAATGTCACACAACCAAACTGACATTGGTCATCTTTTGTGTTTTATCCTAAACTTTTGTTGAGTATAAGCTTCAGAACTAAAACACTTGATTTCTTACTATCTAAGCATCACACATACAGCATTTCTTGTGGTGGCTCATCAAGTGAAGATACTGGTTAATAAAGCAAGACTAATCAGTTCTTTTTTTTTTTTTTTTTTTGCAGAGATGATACTTGAAAAGATCAAGATTTTGCAAGACGTTGAGTTATGATCTCAATCAATTGGCTTCAGTTTAATCTTCAGTTAAGGATTTGCGATTGCTTGTTACGCCGGTTATTGGAGGAGACTAAGGTATTGGAAGATCGACCTACATCTGACGGTTCATAATAAATATATTATCAAGAAAATTTTAAAAATATTTGATATAATTATTAATTTAGAATAATATTTATAATATACTATTATATTGGTTTAGAAAATTAGATTATTTAATCTCTATATAAATCTATGCATACTATAATATGTTTTTATGAAAGTCAATTAATATTCTTCAAATTCTAAACTCTTGTCAATCTATCATAAGGTGAACCAGTTGAGTAAAGACAAACCAAATTTATTAGTCGTTGTTCTGTTCATTGCTACTTGCTATATATTGTTATAATTGGTTCATCCATCATTGTACTGTCTCTACAAACATTGTAGTGAATTGGTAAGACTAGACCTTAACCAAGCTTTGGAGATTTATGCATGTCTTCTTCCTCTTTCTCTCAATGGTAGAAGTAGACCTAAGCTTATGCTTCCTCCTTTTTTGCAATCCAAGCAACAAAATCATTATTAATTTATTGAATTAAAAATATATTTCTTGGCATTTAAAGATGGCTATATGTATATGAAGATACTAATACATCAGAAGCTAATCAATATAGTTAAGAATATAAATATATCTGCTCTATCAACAGAAATAATCATCATCTAGGAGCCATCTCTGTAATGCTCTGAAATGTAATAACAGAAGCCGGAGACGACCCTTGAGGAGCCGCCGAACTTTTCCCTTTGTAACCTTCTGTTGATGATGAGCTCTCCTGCGAGGTGCCACCTCTAAGACCAAGGCCACGGTGGTTGCGTCCCTTGTTAACACCTCTGTAGACACCAGGCTCCGTTAAGGCTGCCTCGTTGAGGTTAATCTCTTTCCTGCTAAGCATCTCCACCACTTGCTTCATGTTTGGTCTCTTCTGTGCCGCGGCTTGAGTGCAGAATAGAGCTACTTTGATGAACCGTATCACTTCTTCTTCAGGAAACTTGGTTAGATATGGATCCACACACTCTAGCAGCCTCCCTTCTTCTCTCAGCTTCCATACCTACCAAACCACATATTAACTATAAACCATTAATCACATTTTGTTAAATTTGAGTTTATCATGGTTTCTTTAAACTTTAGATGTAGGATATTTATCTCTAATACTCCTTTGAGATGATGACTCTTATTAACGATAAATCTCGAAAATTAGGACATTTATATATGGTCGAAAGGTTCTAGTATGACAGTTATATCCGGTCGGGAGGTCAAGTGGATTGACCCTACTTTTTATATATTACTCAAGGTATTAAACTCCCAGTGTAAATGTTTATCCCTTATACATTTACATGTCAACGTTTAAGTGTTTTCATTTAAATATGTGTATTGTGTGTTAAGTTATTAGAGCTTATAGCTTTACCCATTCGACAAGAACCAAGAACTCCTCTGTAAAGGCGGCTCTGCTGCTACTTCCACCACTAATGACTTCAAGCACAAGTATCCCAAAGCTGTAAACGTCTGCTTTTTTTGTTAACTGACCTAGAAGTGCATATTCTGGTGCCAAGTATCCCCTGTAATCTCACTTTCATCAGCTGAAATGATCTTATAGAGGAAAGATGGAAACTATAAGTTTAAAGAAAAACGTTTTCTTACACTGTTCCAGCGACTCTGGTACTGACATGAGTGACATTGTCTGGAAAAAGCTTTGCCAACCCAAAATCTCCAATCTTGGGAGAAAAGTCTCTGTCTAGCAAGATGTTACTCGCCTTGATGTCACGGTGAACAACCTGAGGCTCCACTTCCTCGTGAAGGAAAGCTAAACCAGAAGCTGTCCCAACGCAAATGGCAGCTCGTGTGGACCAATCTAGCGGAACATACTTACTCCTCGAACCTAAAAAAAAAACACTCAGACAACATCAGAAAGACAGAGTGGGACATTGGTAGAGAAGACTCAAAATAAAAAACGTTACCAAGCAAAACACTAGAAAGACTGTTGTTCTCAAGGTACTCATAGACAAGAATCCGATTTTTCCCTTCGACGCAGCAGCCAATTAGTTTAACAAGGTTAGGATGATGAATGTTGGATATCAAGTTAATCTCGGTCAAGAACTCTCGTGTGCCTTGTTTGGATTCTGCTGAAAGTGATTTCACAGCTACTTGTGTCCCATCTCTCAATACTCCCTACAAAGATTCACCAAGAAACATCAACATCTGAGATTAAAGATTGTAAAGATCTGTATCCATTGTTTCTCACCCTGAAGACAACACCAAAGCCACCACCTCCGATTCTATTGGTTGGATGGAAATTATCTGTGGCTGATCTTAATGAGTTATATGAAAAGACTCTCACATTGTCGGTGCAAATCTCTGAATCATTCAAAGAAACAAGATCAAGAAGAAGAAGTGAGTAAATCAAATTTTGGTCAACCACAAATACATGAAGAAGCCAAAACCAAGAAACGAATTTGAGATGGAATTTAAAAAACCCTAAAATCATGTTGAGAACATTTGTATATATATATATATATATATGTATATATATATACCTTCAGCTTCTTTTTGTCCAAGATGATCATTTCCTTTGCACATATCAAGAAGTCCAAAGCAATTAAAGTGCATCACAAACCCCCCCCCACAGAGAAGATATACAAGAATCACTACGAGAACAGAGGAGGCTCAAATCAAGAAACGGTTCTGAATAGAGAAAAGAACTTAAATTTTTCGACAAGAAAGCTTAAGTTTGACCTGAATACAGAATCTGGAAGAGGAAGAAGAATAAGATTATGTGTAGCTGTTGCTTAGTGGGGAAAAGCCATATCGCACGCACACGCAGAAAGACCAAAGAGTTTGATCAAAGAGATATCTCATGAGTTTTGCTTTTTTCTTTTTTTTTTTTTTCTTTCAAACTTTTTGGTGAGGATGTCAATACATTAAAATCAAACCAAACCCACCCAGATAGGACCCATGAACAGTGTCTATACGCTAAAAAGGTGTTTCTGCAATTTCTGTTGTTCTATATTAATTTTTTTCTTTGTCCGGCTGCTGTGTTCTGGTTGATAGTGACAGGTACACGAGTCGACGAGACTATAAAAGTCTCATTGATTGGAGTAAAATTTAGAAAATATCAACGAACTATTTGCTATGTTGTATGTCGCCATATAACTCGCAAAACATATTAAAGGTTCAAAGCTAAAATAATACCCAAATCTCTTAATTTGATAGTTTGTGGACTTTTTTTTTATCACACTTGATAGTTTGTGGGCACAATATTTTATTTGATGCTAAGAACATAATGGCGAACTTGGTTGAATGATGTGCGATTTTTTTTGTGAATTAATATGGCCATCCAATTTGTCAACTTTCATTTGACCATATAAATGTGCTATTTATTACTTTGAAACTTTAAATTATTATCTAATGTGGTAGGTATATGTATATTATTACTTCCATATCATTTTAAATGGTGTTAGTGGAAACTTTTTTGATTTCTTTTTAAATGATAATTTCAAATTTTTTATGACCATTTATATTATGGTTTTTTATTTGTTGAATTAGTTGTAATTATTATTATTTTAGGTAAGCGAAAAAGATTGAATAAAAATTCATAATTATTTAATCGGTGCGTAAAAAACTTAAAAACTAGTACTTATTTTGATACATTCGGAATACTATTTCTAAAATAATAAATAAAAATACTCGATTTATAAAGTACAATCAGTAAAGTACCCCAAACTTCTGTACTTTCAGCAAAAAAATAAATAAATGGTGCCAAAAAAGAGAGTACATTTATTAAAAATAATTAGCAACCCTATTTACTATAGCAGATTAGTGACACAAGAGTGGATAGGTGATAAGTTAATGCTTGAGAACCAAACTATACACGGCACATTAACTTCGACGTTGTTATTATTGTCGCCGTTCAGACTCTACCACGTGCATTTTTTTCTTTTCATGTCAAAAAAGTTTGTCAACATTTCATGTTCCGAAAAAAAAAAACAAAAAACGTCATCAAAATACCCTTTACTTTTTTTTTTTGATAAAATTTAAATTATATTACCAAAAGATCATGGTTACATAAGCTTTAAAAGCCTGAGTCTTCTATGGCCCCAAAAAAATAAAAAACCATAGAAGTTAACTATTTCCGACTTAGAAGTTAATACTTTTAGCCATATGAAAACCAAAGGGATAAGAGCCTGGAGCAGCCTTTCTTAAGTCTTCTAGCAAGGAGGATATCTCTGATGAGCCTGTCAAGTTGCCTGAACAGAATATCCGGTGGTGAGGGAGGGACATCATGTCTTCTGTTGTTTCTCTCTTTCCATATGAGATAGGTTGCTGCTTGAGAAGCCAGTTTGCGCAGAAATCGTTTTTTCCCTGAACCCGTAGGAGCCAGGAGCCAAAGGATGAGGTCATTCCAAGATTGAAGGTGGTTTGGCTGGGATCCAAGTCTCCTGACGTCAGCGTTACGCATAAAATACCCTTTACTTGACGTCAGCGTTACGCATAAAATGAAATCACCCAAAGAGATAATTCATATCGAGTTTTTGTTTTCACCTAGCCTTTACGTCTTTCTTTTATAAATGCCACTGTTCAACTATTCGTTTACTTTCGTCGATGTCAGTCTGAAATCGAATTTTGAGATTGCATATGACATCATCATTCCAAGAAACGCGCCAAGTATTTTCTTTATGTGCACCACACAAACAAAAGAGTTGCAAAAAGTCCACCTTGTTGATAGAGACAAAAAGAATATAAAAACAAATTTGACCAATCTTAATTTATATTATTAAAAGTAATCGTAATAAAATTACAATATTCACACGATTTTGGTATAGTTATGGCACGTAACTACTTGGTCAAGTAAGGTCTGGTTTTCTTGTTCTCTAAACGTGAAGAAGACACACATTATCCTCACAAGTCACAATGACTTGTTCTTCTTGACTTCTCATACAAACCAAACGAGACAAGTTATGGACATGTTCCCTTATTTACCACTAGCAAGAACCCATTAACATGTCTCTACTTCAAACAACATTACCCTTAGAAAATGACATATATACATAGATGACTTTGACCTTGTGGATGATTCTACATGGATGAACTTTGTTTGATTTTCAAAAGTAAAATAACTAGATTAATGGTAAACAACTTTGTTTGATTTTGAATTACAAATGTAATTTGCAGTAAGCTGGTCTTTTATATAGAATCCTCCAGTGTAGATTTAGAGAGAGAAGACTTCTTCCTCTTTTGTCTAACGCCATAGAAACTAGAATTCACCATCGAACACTCATAAAAATTCCATGAAGACTTAAACATGATCAAGTGTTGTTCCGATACGTTTCAATATATCTCTAGAAACACGTTATTTAAAAAGTATGGTAACAAAACAAGAACATAGGATATATAGTAAACTAGCGGTCAAGAATAGCTTCTCTCGCTGAGAAGATCATCGTTTTCAGCATCGTTCCCATCTAAGCACAAAATGTTCATGTTGTCCAGACTCACTTCTGATGAGCTCATGGTACTGCTCGTAGCCACCGGAGAGTTCGTGACACTAGTCGGCCGACTTCTCACGCTGTACATTGATGACGCCGGAACTTTCGTCACCAGCGGCCGGAGATTTCCTGTCATGCCTCGTCTTATATCCTACACACGTAGAAACCATAAGCACGGTGCTACTAGAAAAGACTAGTGTAAAGAGTGATCGTACCATATGTCTTAAGGCCATATCGATTGAGCTCTTGGAGAGGTTTCTCCCATACCCAAGGCTGTTAAAAGCTGAGTTAGATTTCACTGTTCCTCGACCACCAACGTTCTCTGTTAGCCTTGGTGGACCTAGTTTCCTCATGTTCACCACTCTCTCCACCATTTTATTTCCCATAGCCACAGGGCTAAAGCTATCGTAGCTACTCCCACCGTTGTTAGCCTTTCCTCCTCGCCCACGCGCACCCGGGAGGCTCCCGGTGGTGTTCCCAATAGGCGCCTGACGTCTGGACGGGGAGCAAGATTGCCTTCTTGCGTGTACAACGCCACCACTGCCGCGTTCTATGGAAGACGATCTTGAGCCTGGTGCGGATGCTACTCCAGGTCTGCCTCTTGTATCTGAGACTGGCCTGTTTGGTAAAGTGGTCCTTAGATTCGGTGGGGCTTCTAAAGAGAAACCAGGCATCTCAGGTGGTTTACGTGGCCTTGACGACTTCAGAGTTGGAGCTGGAGAAGTCCCTCGAGAGGGAGCTTTACTGGAAACTACTGATGGACCGGTGGGGGTTGAAGGCCTGCGAGTTGGTGTGGCTGCCCTTGATAAAGATTTTTTAGAAGGTGCAGAAGAAGATGGCTGAGTCTTTGACCGAGTTGGAGTAGCTGATCTAGAACCGGTTGATGTTGTGGTGCGTGGAGCCGATGTAGAGGTAGTAGCACGGGCGGCAGTTAAGGTGGCACGTGAGGTGGGTGTTGAGGATCTAGAGGCTGAAGCTCTGGTGGTGGTCACAGTCCTTGTTGTTGAGGTGGTTGTAGGTGTAGACCTTCTGGTTGGTGTGGAAGGTCTACTCGTTGACCTTGAGCTACATGATGAAGATGGTCTTCTGAGTCCAGCTACAGAGCTCGGTCCTGAGGACGACGACACTTGGGGGTTATTATTGTTCCCTGAGATCATCTCTTCACCACAGTTCCCAAGCTGCAGAACCAAAGAAGAGTCTAACCAATGCTTGTAATTACAAAGAAAACCAACCAGTTATGTTCTGTCTAACAAGTTCCATACCCGAGATTTAAGAAACGTGGGGCGAGAGTTGGGAGCATCAAGCTCATTCATTACGCTCCTATGTGACTCTTTCTCAAACTGAGGCGTGCCAGGAGGTGTAAGCAGCCTGAACAAAAACAAGAACAACAACAAAGATGATAGATTATCAGACCAGTGATCCATCAAAGAAGGGAAGACCAAAACACTCGGTTTGCACTCTTTGCTTCTAAGTTTATGATACTTGATTCGATTTTATAAGGAGTGGGGGAACATTACCAATCGTAATCGGATTTCTCATTCTCTGAGTACAAGAAGTTCTCAGCGGCGGTTCTCCGGAGAGGATAACGCTGAGACGACACCGTTTCGGAGATACCAGAGAGAGCCTCGGACACAGCACTCGTCAACGCTCCGTTAATACTAATATTATCAGATCCTAAAAAGAGACAGAACATAATTGATACACCATTGCCGAGACACACACATATATATATATATATATATATATATATATATATATATATATATATATATATATATATATATATATACAAATGACTATATAACGTTTACAAGAACCTGTTAAGAGAGATTCCCCTCTGTGTTCTTTCTCACGTCGACGCATCTCAAGGAACAGAGAGAGTTCTTCGTCTCTGTCGTGGTTCAACATTACTGAAACCTGTCTGGTTCTCTCGTGTTTGAACTTGCACCAACAAAGAAAATATCTCCAAAACAAAAGGACAAATCAGATCTAAGGAGATCACACTAAGGGACCCCTCGAGTAACTAGAACAGCTACTAATGAAAATCAAAGAAGCCATTAAGAAGAGAAGATAAGAACCCACAACGTTTTATAAATTGACACAAAGAAGGTGGGCAAGGTGTTCTTCTCTACGAGTTAAAAAAAAAAAATTATTGGTTTTATTTTTAAATTTCCAGTTTGGAAACAGACAAGCCTTTAGCTGTACCATCTCTCTTATTTAATTGAGTACGGTTTTGAAAGTTTGAAACAGAGTTCGAAGAAGCAATCAGTTTCAAAACGCAGAGAATCTAAGGAGCTCACCTGGCACGTTGTGTAGTCTTTACCCACGAAAATGATATGTAATTACTAAAAGCCCACTACCCACTAGTGATCAATCGAAGAAGACAAAACCAAACATCATTATATGCATATACTAAACTTGGTTTCGGATTTGGAGATAGATTTCTCCACTGTCCTAAGACATAACATAACGAATGAATGATTGGATTTTAAACGAACAAAACACTTGTCCAAAAACGATACAAATTGTGAACAAACGGGAAACAAAAAAAAAGGTTACAGTTTTCAATCTTTCTAACAAAAGCATTCTTTAGTTCAAAGCAGATTCCTCAATAAAGGATCTTGAGGAAGAGGTATTCATATAGTGGAGGAAGGAAGAAAACTTACCTTCTCTTCCTTCTCCTTCTCCGCTAGCTTTATCCACCAATCTTGCTTAGTCTTTGAGGAGGCCACACGACACGGGTGACCCGTCCTCTAATCAAACCCAAAGGAATCTGCCAAACAAGTTTATCCACATCATTCACATGAGACAAATCTTGAAGAGTATCATAATATGTGTCAAGTGGAAGCAGAGAGGACTTACAGGGCCAAAGGTTCTTGAGTCTAAGCTGGACGCTCTGTTATCTCCTTCTACCCAACAATGTCCTTCTGGGACTCTGATCACATCCTCAGAACTACTTATCCATTCCCCAGGCATCCCCACTATTCTCTTTATGTATCTTTCCTTGTAATGAGTCGGAGAGCTGCCACAGATATGCAATTGCCACTGTCAGTGACTCATTGATGTATTTCACAATATATTTAGTTAGAATACATACAACACAATGTCAGAGACATATTATCATGAAACATAGTTGAGACCTGTAAGAGACAGAGAAGAAAAAAAACTGAGCTTTCGGAAGCCAAAGAAAAGAACAGAATCCAAACAGTTTGCTTTCATGGCCAAGTAATTTAGACTACATCATATAAAAGGTACAGTTTTCTGGAGGAATCTTCATGATTCATTCAACATTTTCCACTAGGCTCCAGTGCATTAGTATAAATAACATCGGGGTGAGTGATGTAAGAGAAGACAAAAGCAAGAGACCATCATGTAATCAAATATTACTCAATACATTACATAGTTTATCTTCTCTTGCTAAAGGATGACTCAAAAATGGCTCACACCATTAGAGATAACATACCTGAACACTACAACATCCCCCCGCGCAAACTTGTAATCCTTGAGGCAAAACTTGTCTACTAGAGCATAATCATCTGCACCAACAACAAAAACATCTATTAACAAGGAAGACTGGTTGAAAAGAAGCAAAGAGACTACTTTCTTCTCAAAAAAAACACTCACCTAAATAAGAATCTCGCTGGGGGTTGAATGTGGGAGACATGGAATCTCCTCTCACCGGAACAACGCCACAAAATCTATCTGAAATGGTGATCCCTATAATGCCTCCGGTGAATGCTTTCTTCGTCACTTGCCATATAAGGTTTTGGATTCCCATGTTCTAATATGGTCTAATCTAATATGTGACTCTAAGCAACCATCTGCAACACAAACCCCACAACGTTCCAAAATCATATTTTTAAATAAGTTTTCTTAATCTCAAACCAAACACTAAGAATAGATCAGACTAAAAACCATTTTCTACGGTTCTAAGAAACATAGCATTGGAAAGTTCATGAGCCGTTCTTGTGAACATAGTCCCAAGCTAGGTTGAACTAAACCCTAATCGATCATGGAGTTTGAATTGAATAAATTTGAGGCATGAGCCAAACCGAACCGGTACAAATTCGAGGAAGCGAGCAGTGAGAAACCAAACATTCTAAAGCAATGGTAATAAACTAGAAATCGACCAAGCTGCGGACAAAGAACCCGAGACGTGTAAGGACTACCTGCAAATCGGATTCGCCAAGAATAATTAGTTTGTGTCGCCGACGATATGAAGAGTCGGGGTTTTTCTTTTGCCGGAAAAAAAACAAACACTCTGTGTTGGACAGAGGGTTTTACTGGAACCAAAAGTTGACCGGTTCAGACAGAAGAGGTTAGTTGGGGTCGCCGGCTGTGAGTGGTGTTTTCCCGCGTCTGGTGGGTTTTAAATCTAGAGTGTATATATATTTTACTTTTAATCTCCACCGTTAGATCAAAAGAAAGAGTTTACATTTTGTTACATGAAAATTTGTTTTGCTAATGAAGTCACTAATCACTAGATGTTTCATCAGTTTAATTCAAGGTAACAAAAAAATAAAAATTGTTTCATAATTTTTTTTTTGCATTTCCAATGTATTTTTATTAAGTAATAATTAATGATTGTAAATTTCAAAAAACTTAATTACTCTCTATTTCTTTAAAAGTGTTATTTTAAATTTTTTTTCTTATTAAACCAAAAGTGTCATTTTAGAATTTGCAATACAATTTTGTGCTTATAATTACAAATGTATTGATTTTATAAAGAATTTTATTTACCCCAAATATTATTGGTTGAATAAGTGTAATTAATAAAAGTATAAATGCATTTCAGTTATTTTTTAATCTGTGCACTGAAAAGTGTTTAAGTGGCACTTTTTGTAAAAGGGAAGAAGTATGTTTACTGAATTTTAGCTTAAAATTGTGGAACATAGTTACAAAAATAATGCTACATTTATAGTCAAAATTTAAAATATTTTTTAGTATTGTGAAAATTCAAAAAACATACTATCTTTTTGAAATGAATGGAATAACCAACAT
The DNA here is from genome assembly GCA_018703725.1 of Brassica juncea. Lineage (NCBI taxonomy): Eukaryota > Viridiplantae > Streptophyta > Magnoliopsida > Brassicales > Brassicaceae > Brassica > Brassica juncea. Next base: position 57,176,369 of record CM031941.1, read on the forward strand.
AGCTACGAAGTAATTGATTTGAATAACCTATAGAATTTCTGATACAGATTATGAAATGTATTCCGGCCTTTGTGTTGTTGTTCTCTAATCATGATTAGGGGGACGACTATTGGCAGCTGAAACACGTGAACCCCACTCAAGCAACTCTTTGCTCGTATCATCCTTGTGAAGAATCACTTCAATAAAACATAAACAATCCTTCTTAGACTCACTCGCCATCGTAATAGCCTCTACCAGCTCCTCTTCGCATCTCACCTTAGTCGTCCAACATTTACCTTCACCGTTATGTATCGCATCCACAAAACCAGCGTAGTTCCAGTTTTTAATCACGTTATAAGGCCCATCGTGTATCTCAACCTCGATGGTGTAGCCACCGTTGTTAACAAGGAAGATGACGCTCTTCTGCTCGTTTCGTATCATCGTCGAAACCTCCTGAGCCGTCACTTGGAAGCTTCCGTCTCCGATGAAGGCTAACACTCGTTTCTCGGGTTGAGCTTGCGCGTATCCCAACGTGGCTCCCACCGACCACCCGATCGATCCGTACTGCATCTGGAACTCGTAGCCGCATCCTCTAGGCAGCTTTAGCTTCTGACAGTTGAACCAAGAGTCGCCTGTCTCTGCTATCACTGCGGTTTCGCTAGACAACATCTTTTGAACGTGTTGGAACATTGTGTTGACTCTTAGTGGCTCTTTCGGTTGGGACTTCAACGGTTTCCCTTGAGTGAGAAAGATCCTGTGGTAGTTCTCGTAAGCTGTCCCGTTCCGTTTCACACGTTTCGCCAGCTCGGTAATGAAATCGTTCATCAGGACGCATCCGAAGGTTGGACCGTTGGCTACAGTGACACGCTCAGGCTGTACGATGATTGCTTTCTCCTTCTTGATGAGAAGAGAGTAGCCTACCGAGCTGTAGTCGTTGAAGATTGGTCCCGCAAATAGATACGCGTCTGCTGATTCAACGATCTCTGCGCAAAACGGTGAGCTAACGGCTCCCCAATAGGTCCCGATGAAGCGAGGATGGTCCTCGGGAACAAGACTCTTTGCTGAGGGCATAACGGCTAAAGGGTAGCCAGAAGCGTCAGCTAGCTCGACCAAAGCGTTAGAAGCTTTGGCCATACGCATCTTGGGACCACCGACCAAGACGGGTTTCACGGCTTTGTTGAGAAACTCAACGGTTGCTTTCACCGCTGCTTCTAGACTCATCTTATTGCTTGATCTGCAAGCAACGATCCAAATACACATTTTTAACACGGATTAGTTGATGAGAAACTATTATGTACTATACTTTTTCGAGAGAGAAAAGGGGACGGGGTCGTTTCTGAATGTAGGATGTGGCGTTGCAGCCAAGTTGCAGCTGATGTTGATGTACACAGGTTTGCTTTCACTCAGAGCCATCGATATGGCTTTGTCGATCTGTTCATGTGCGTCTTCCAAGTTATTCACCACAGCCTGAGGAACAAACATAGTAACAAATGATGTTTCAATCATATTGCAACAAATAGTGGATTTGATTACAAGGAGGAAACGTAAGGAACACGTCATCGGTCATGCCATGATGATCACAGTTAAATTTTGGTTTGAATTGGTTACAAAAATCAAAAAAAAAAATCAGTTAAATTTGGTTAGTTCGGTTCAGCATTTAGGTTAAAATTATTTTAGTTTTAAGTAAATGCTTTTTTAGAAATTAACCGATTGTTGAATCGAACTGAATCTCCAAATTGTTTTTTTTTTTTAAATTGTTGAATCGAACTGAATCTCCTAACCTAAGATAACCAAAAACCAAACATTTCTGTTCGGTTCGGTTAATAACCTCAGGCCTACGGTGATCAGTTAAAACACAATGTCCTGTTTTGGTTTTGGATTGTACCTGGTAGCAAGTCACAGCCTCAAAACATGTAAGTTCCTGTCTGAAATCAGACAAACCAATAGTATGATGAAGGATCCTGTTAGTACCATAGTCATTCGAGTTCGGACCTCCCACGATACATATCAACGGCAGATCCTCGCTGTAAGCGCCGGCAATTGCGTTTATCACGCTGAGTCCTCCGACGGTGAAAGTGACAACACAAGCGCCAACGCCGCGTGAGCGAGCGTAGCCATCTGCCGCGTAGCCAGCGTTAAGCTCGTTGCAACAGCCTATGAGGTTAAGACCCGGTTCGGCGATGAGATGGTCAAGCAACGTGAGGTTGAAGTCACCGGGAACTGAGAAGACATCACTGACGCCGATCTCGACGAGACGGTGAGCTAAATGACGACCGAGAGTTGCACTGGAGGAGTCGTTGACGACGTTTCTGCTCTCCGGTTTACACGTGTCAAGTGATCCAACTATAGTGTCCATTAAAATCGTTTCGGTCAACTATTATTAGAGAATGTTTTAAAGTTTCTTGATGCTCAAGAAAGGTATATATATGGTCTAGTGGTCTCCATTCCCGCTTCCGTTGCCTTGTGCTAAAAGTTTCTATAGAGTTTGTTGAATTACCAAATATAGAACATATATTCTTTAGAAAAAATATTAATTTTATTTTTATCCCAAATCTGAAAGTGGAAAACAAAATGCAGGTTTTTGTTTTTGTGAACCAAACATCAGACTTGTTTTAAGCATTACCATGCCACAGAGTTTATAATTTACAATAATTACAGATTAATTTAGTTATATGTTTGTGTAAATCTATTCCTATAAAACTGTTTCACTCACTTCTCTGTGACACAAGAAAATACACAAACTTCCCTCCGCAAGTGGAAGAACCTCAAGAAGGTAGCTTGCAACACAGGAACACATGAAAAGAGAAACCATTTCTTCTCCAATGTACATTCTCTGAAACCAACTCCTTACGAAACAAAACTTTCATTTAACCTGAGGTTTCTGTCTTGTCTCTGTGAACTGTACGTCTCCGTTAAGAACAGCCGCTACAAATTTCTCAACTTCTTCCATAGTCATGTCGCCTTTAAACGTAGCAAACTTATCTCGTTTAGGGTTTATAAGCTATGAAAAGCTTATCAGATGTTTTAAACTCTGATTTGTCAAGTGAACTCAAGAACGAAGATTGTTTTGCCGCGTCTGGAAGAGAATAGGAAACTTGTCTCCTGAGAACCAGTTGCTGAAGCTTGTCGTCTAGACAATATGACTTCTGTGACACCAGGACAAAAAGTGGAGCCAGAGGGTTATTTCATCAACCAAAGGCAGTCGGTTTTCACTTCTTGAATAGTTCACAGATGTGATAATTTGCTTGCCTTGGACAGTATTGAGGGTCGACAAGTAGATATATGATGATGTGTGCCACCCAAGCAATAGAAATGATTAATCTACAAAGACATAAAAAAGATGCTTAGATAGGCATCTTCAGAGTGCGCAGATATACAAGACCGCTATGAATGTTTATATAACATCAAGCCAGTAAACTATAATAAACCGAATCGTAAACAAAAGTCACTGATAAACCAAAATGTATATCAACTAGGGCTGGGTTGCGGGTCAAACCCGCCCCGCTAACCCGCGAGTTTTAATTTTTTTTTTTCCCAAAAAATCTGACCCGCATAACTCGCAAACAAGTAATTTTGTATCCGTACTCGTCCCGCTCAATTTTGCGGCTAACCCACGGGACCCGTGGGTTATACCTTTTTTAAAATGATTATTTAATTTAATTATTATAAAAGTAATATAAATAATATATTTATAATTAAAATTTTTTATATTATTAAAATTTTAAATTATTTTTTTAAAAATTCCCGTAATTTTTTTTAAAAATTGTTTTTCTACAAAAAAAAGAGTTTTTTCGAATTTTTTTTCCAAAAAAATGCGGATCAGCGGGTACCCGCAATCTAAAATCAACCAACCCGCACCCGTCCCGTGTAAATTACTCATAACCCACACCCGTACTCGCGAACTGATTTTTTTAAATTGGTCGACCCGCACCCGCCCCGCAGCTAGTCAAATGGGGCAGGACCCCCGGGTAAAAACTCATATTCCCAGGCCTAATATCAACCTATACAGCGCTGAGGGTAAATTCGTCATTAAAGATGGTAAAACTCTCACCGTTCAAAGCCCAATGTGGATCCATTTCTCTAGCAGCGTGATCGGCCCATTATCTGTATTCACAATCAGCCCGACGTGTATAATAAACTTGTGTATGGTCAAACCGGCTTAGAACAAAGATAAATCGAAACCGGTAGGGCATGATCGTTGAGTCTTTTTATTGGAGAAGATCAAGTTGAGACCGAAGAGAGTGAATCGAAAAGACAGACGAAGAGGAAGATTCAATGGGGGTCGATTATTACAAGGTTCTCCAAGTTGATCGAAGCGCCAAGGATGAAGATTTGAAGAAAGCTTATCGCAAACTCGCCATGAAGTGGCATCCCGACAAGAACCCTAACAACAAAAAAGAAGCCGAAGCCAAATTCAAACAGATCTCTGAAGCTTACGATGTAAAAAATTCTCTTACAACAACTCGAATTTAAATCCATATCCAACGAAACCCGTTTACGTTTTTGAAAGTTCCAATTCTTTTGTCGGAATTTGAAAATTGAGCAGCTCTTTTAGTTACCCAAATTACAAAACTTTATGGGGACAGAAGTGTTAATGATCTGTTCTTATGATGTTTTGATTCGTTTTTCATTGAAAGTTCCAATCTTTTGTCGGAATTTTAATTTGAGCTGCTCTTTAGTTACCAAAGCACAACACTTTGTGTGGACAATGATGTTTTGATTGGTTGCATTGATTTTAGATATTGAGCGATCCTCAGAAGCGAGCAATATACGATCAATACGGCGAAGAAGGTCTAAACAGACAAGCTCAGCCTCCGCCTCCCGGCGGTTTTCCGGGTGGTTCAGAGGGAGGGGCTTCGTTCCGGTTCAACGGTAGAAGCGCTGATGACATCTTCTCGGAGTTCTTTGGCTTCACGAAACCTCCCTCTAGTGGGTTCAGGTTCGCCGAAGACGTTTTCTCTTCTTATAGGTCCGCTACAGGGGAAACCTCTAGTCCTGCTCCACCGAGGAAAGCTGCTCCTATAGAGAGACAGCTTCCTTGTAGTTTGGAGGATCTGTATAAAGGTGTCACTAAGAAGATGAAGATCTCGAGGGATGTCCTTGATTCCAGCTGGTACTTTCTTCAACTACATTGCTATGCATTGAGTTTTAAGAATTGCCCTCTTATGGATTTAAGTTCAATATTAAGTTTTGTCTTAGAATGGTTGAGATGGGTGGTGTTGTCTGTTGGATAGATAGAATGAAGATGTAATGCTAGAAACTAGTCATTAGGCATTGGATAGGTTCTGTTGGACTCATGAACATTGATATCGGTAATGCATGTTAAAGAAAAACGAGTTCTTTGTTGCAATGCAGGAGACCCACAACGGTGGAAGAGATCTTGACGATAGAGATCAAACCAGGATGGAAGAAAGGGACGAAGATAACCTTCCCTGAGAAAGGAAACGAGCAGAGAGGAATCATACCATCAGATCTCGTATTCATAGTTGACGAGAAGCCACACGCTGTGTTCAAGAGAGACGGGAACGACCTTGTGGTCACGCAGAAGATCCCTCTCGTGGAAGCACTCACTGGCTACACCGCTCAGGTGACGACTTTGGATGGGAGAACGCTAACGGTTCCGGTCAACAACGTGATCAGCCCTTCCTATGAAGAGGTTGTGAAAGGCGAAGGGATGCCTATCCCTAAAGACCCGTCTAAGAAAGGGAACTTGAGAATCAAGTTTAATATTAAGTTCCCGTCGAGGCTAACAACAGAGCAGAAGTCTGGAATCAAACGGATGTTTTCGTCTTTTTAGATGATTTAGTTTTAAAACTCTTGTCTCTGTACTCGTTTCTGCTACATTTGGTTTCAGGTGTGTTGCCGTGTGAATCATTAACGATGTAGTTTTCACTCTGCAGTTAGCTTTTGGTTTTGGGGTTTTAGTTAATTTTTTTTTTGTTTCTTTGCTTATAAGTTGTTATTAGATTGAATAAAAGAAGAACTAAGTAAAGGTTCTTTACTTACTTTTTAATTTGCTTAGAGTTTTTATAAACTCACTGTGTTCTTTTTCTAAACAAAGCTCAATAAAAAGATCCTAAAGAATCAGTTTTACAAAAACATATCAACATAACCTTTGTCTATTTGTTCTACCAAAACCTTGCATGAAGATATGAAACATCTCTGCTATTGTTCTTATGAGACAGGGACAATATACTCCCATCTTCTGTAGTGTGTCAACTCTATCTAAACCAGACCACGTTAAAATCTACAGGAAGACAATGTGACCGAAAAATTGCAAACCGAATAGGTTCAGTGGATACAGCAAGCAGGTTTCATAGTTCAATGGAGAAGCTAGGTAATAATAGAAGCTGAAATGTATAGAAACTAAAGCACTGTTAATCTTGTAATATGAAACAATCGGAACTTGCATCAATATTATTCACATAAAGATTTATCAAGAAAACGGCAGTAGCAGCTGCAAGAGTTGAAGACTTTACAGGTACACTGCGCAAGTAGAGTAGCACTGAAACTTGCAAGGGAAATTTTCATAGATGACGGTGATGATGATGTTACAAGAGAGGAATATTCATAAACAAATTACAAAATTAGGCCAACGAAAAACTAAGCAGGACGGGGTTTAACATCTAGGGAACCGTAGATTGGGGTGGTACAGAGGTTTTGGTTGCTAAGCTGAAACCAAAACTATTCATTAGATGGGGGTGGTACAGAGGTTTTGGTTACTAAGCTAAAACCAAATCTATTCAGACACATCAAACAAATGAACACCACGTCTGTCTATTGCTTGTTAATGATCCTCCAGATACTGTTGCATGTCTCATAAGCCGTCATCTTATTTGTCTCGAACTGGAACTTCTCAATTACCTTTTTCTCGCGATCTACCATATCTAAATATATAAATCAAGGATACAAAACTCACTCATGGAAACAAAGGAATAAGACTTGTGAAGTAAAGAGAGTATAAGAGATAGTCAAAGAAGAGGATACATCCTGAGATCTTCGATGGATCCTCAACGTCTGGTATAACTTTTGTGACAGAAGCATACATAGAGAGCTTTTTCCTGCAGATGGAACAAAAACAGAGATTGAGAAACCAATATCTACCAGCCTTCAGAAGAAGCAATTCAATTAATGGGTCACTTACTCAGCTCTTAAGTCGTCCCGCTCTTTTCTCTTTATAGATTGCCTCTGTTCATCAACAGACGTCCATTGTGCATTCAAGTCTTTGAGTTCATCAGCGACGACTGTGTTGACCAGAAAACGAAACAAAGATTTGTTATATGTCATGTGACTGAACCAAACAGTATATAATAGTTTCAACCGAAATTAAACTAATACTTATCTAAGCTCGTCCTTTAGCTTGCACTCTAGCTCCATCTCTTCGTCAAGCTCTTTCTGAAGACGCTCCACGTCATCATCTCCAACCGAAACATCTGAATAAGCTTCCTCTGTTTTCTTCTTGCAAGCAACGAGCTTCTTCTTACAATCTACAAATCGAACACACCTCACTCGATGATTCATGTCTAATCTTGTGAAAGTTTATGCCTTTCCGAGTTTCTCTAGAGACCCAGATCTAAAAGAAAAAAACTGACCTTGGATAGATCCCTGTATCTGATTGAAATCCTCGTCGCAAACTAAACGGAGAGCATCCAAGTCCTCGAAACTTTGCGATACCACGTTGAAAGCGTTCTTAGCGTTCAGTAAGCTGATCAAATCGTCTCCGTATGACATCAGATCTTCGATATCGAAACTCTCCGAAAGATTCCCCATTTTTTTGATACGGGGGCAGTAAAGCCCTAAGCTTTTAGATTCTCCGAGCGTCTAAACCCCTCACCAGGAGAATCGGAGATTGCTGAAATTGAAGTAGCAAGTAGGTGACTTTCGCCTGTTGAGAAGAGTAGAGAAGGGAGGAGGGAGAGATGAGAGGAAAGATCTGAATTTTGATTTTTTGATTTTCGAATTTCACTTGGAAAAATCAGTTTAATTTTATTTTTTGAAACACAGTTTAATTTGATTATAGACTGTGCTTTTACAACTGCTCTGAGGAATATGGGCCTCAACTATCCGCAACGGGCCAACCTAGTTTATAAATGCAGTCAGGTTTAGGAGTGTATTCAAAATTAATTCAAAATCTTTCTTTTTTAAAACTTCTTTAAGTGTTATTAAATTTGATATATGATAAACTACTTCTAATATTCTAAATCTACTGCTACTAGTTTTTATGAATTTTAAGATTCTTATAATCATTTTTAAAATTGGAGTTTTTTAGCTTAAAAAAAAATTCTGATCTCATAGTTAAGGATTATTTAACTAAAATTATTTTTAATTTTCAGTTCTTTACCTCAATCATTTTAAAAACTTTACAGAAATCAAATGACTTTCAATGATAAATTGAATACACCATGTCACCATCTTAGTGCTCTCTTTTGACTTCAACTATAAGTCAGAACCGCGTAATTATTTCGTCTTAATAATTTAGTTTTGTCCACATTAATAACCTATCCATTCCATGGAAATTGATTTGAAGGTCATTCATCTCCTCCACACAAATGGTTCGAAATAACAGAACCACACAACATGGTCCAAACGACCTTGACTTCTGAACATTTCTAACATTCCGGCATCTAAAAGCATAATAAGTCCATGTTCTAGAAAATTTGCATAAATCAAAACCTTAAAAAGATCTCTTGCTTCATACCATCATCAAACCTCAAGATACTCTCGATGGGCAGAGCAAGAAGATCCATACGAACACTCGTGTTCATGCTCTTTCTATCATCAAACGTTCTTGCTGACGCCTCCACAACAACAGAGTTCACTTTCCTCGGTTTCAGAGGAAACCAAACCGAAATTCATACCGAACAAGCCGCGACGATCCAACAAACCGACGGTCTACTCAGACTAACCAACCGAGACCACAACGTGACCGGAACAGCGTTCTACCGCAAACCGATCAGATTCCGCCACCGTTCAGACAGCAACAAACTATGTTCCTTCAGCACGTCTTTCGTCTTCGTCATAATCCCGTCCAGTCCCGGAAACGGCGGTTTCGGCTTCACGTTCACGCTCTCGCCGACACCGAACCGCCCCGGAGCCGAGTCAGCACAGTATCTCGGCCTCTTGAACAGATCCAGCAACGGCAATACGTCGAACCACGTCTTCGCCGTGGAGTTCGACACGGTGCAGGGGTTCAAAGACGGTGACGACAGGAGAGGAAACCACGTCGGTCTCGATTTCAACAACCTCTCTTCGGCGGTACAAGAGCCGGTCGTTTACCACGACACGGATGATCGGAAAGAAGATTTTCAGCTAGAGAGCGGAGAGCCGATCCAAGCTCATCTTGATTACGACGGAGCGAGGGACGAGCTAAACGTCACCGTTTATCCAACTCGTCTCGGGTTCAAACCCGAGACGCCTATGATCTCCAGACAAGTTCTGAACTTGTCGGAGATCGTGAAGGAGGAGATGTACGTCGGGTTCACTTCCGCGACCGGTAAAGGCCAGTCTAGCGCTCACTACGTGATGGGATGGAGTTTCGCTAGCTCATGTGGAGACAATCCAGTTTCGAACTGGCTCAATGTCTCTCTGCTCCCTCGTCAGCCTCCAAACGTGGTTAGCAAGAAAGGTTACGACTCTCCAGTGATCGCTTTGATCGCGTCTTTATCGATCGTCACGTTGTTCTTGTTTACTCTGCTGTTTACATTCGTTATGTACAAGAGGCAGATAGAGGAAGGAGAGGCTTTGGAGGACTGGGAGATAGATTATCCTCATAGGTTTGGTTACAGAGATCTCTACTTAGCTACTCAGAGATTCAAAGAGAGCGAGATCATCGGGTCTGGAGGGTTCGGGACGGTCTACAGAGGGAACCTACCTCCTTCGGGTCCTGTCGCGGTGAAGAAGATAACTCAGAACAGTCAGCAAGGTGTTAGAGAGTTTATCGCGGAGATCGAGAGCTTAGGTAGGTTAAGCCACAAGAATCTAGTGAACCTTCAAGGATGGTGCAAACACAAGAACGACCTCTTGTTGGTCTACGATTATATCCCCAACGGTAGCTTAGACTCGCTGCTGTACGCAAAACCGAGGCGAAACGGTGTCGTTTTGACTTGGGAGGAGCGTTTCGAGATTATAAAAGGAGTCGCCTCGGGGCTGTTGTATCTCCACGAGGAGTGGGAGCAGGTCGTGATCCACAGAGACGTGAAAGCGAGCAACGTTCTCGTGGACGCGGAGATGAACGCTAAGCTGGGAGACTTCGGGCTCGCGAGGCTTTACGAACGCGGGACGCTGACGCAGACGACGAAAGTTGTCGGGACGTTGGGGTACATGGCCCCCGAGCTCACGCGTAACGGGAGAGGCTCGACCGCGTCTGACGTTTTCGCGTTTGGCGTTTTGTTGCTGGAGATCGTGTGCGGGAGGAGACCGACGAATACTGAGAACTTTTTTTTGGCCGATTGGGTGATGGACTTTCACGCGAACGGTGGAGTACTTAGTGCGGTTGATCGGAACCTCGGGTCTAGTTTCAATGGTAGAGAGGCGAAGCTAGCTCTCGTTGTGGGGTTGTTGTGTTGTCATCAGAAACCAGCGGCTCGGCCGACGATGAGGAACGTGATTAGATATTTGAACGGTGACGAGGATCTTCCGGAGATTGATGGAAACTTGGGGTTCTCGGATTCTTGTAGAGATGATGTTAGGTCGAATGTTGTGTGTAATGTGTCGTCTGATAGAGCGTCGAGCTCGACTACGTTTTCGTTTTCCACGGAGGTTTCTTCGGGGTCTCTAGGTAATGGTAGATAGTTAACGATATAGCTTGATAGCAAATTCGAACGTAACTTGCTTTTGTGTAAATAGATGTTATTAGATATTACGGTTGGATGCAGTATATGTTTAGTTTAGTTCTTGTCCAAATTAAAGATACTTCAGAAAATACTTTATTGACATGTAATTTTTCTTAACGTAATTTTTACGTATTTAGGTATTTAAGAAACGACGCTTTGCTTATATCAATATTGTCAAGAAATTAAATTAAATGCATTTGCTTATATCAGTATGTGCTATTTTAAGATGTTTGTTTCTTGGAAAAAAAAAATCATGCAGAAACAATATGGAGAAAGAAATACCTACTATCATATATATACAATTTGCAGAAATGTTTTATATTGACATGTAATTTTTCTTAACGTAATTTTTACTTATTTAGAGAATATCTACAAGTAAACTTTCTTAGGAGGATAAAAGCTCAAAGGCAGAGACATGAGTTAAACATGGTATCCATGGGCTCTTGAGATACCAAAGCTTAAGCATGCATTTGAGAAGCAACTCAGATCATGGTTAGGATATCATGATGTCAGAGTGTAAATGGCAAGATAAAAAGAAATTAAAAGTGTGTTCGTTTTTTAATTTACAGTGATCTTGGTACAAAAAGAAATTGGACATGTAATTATCTCATTATTTATAACTATTTATAGACATGAAAAGGAAATAATTTCAATAAAGCTTATAGTTTGTTTACGGTTAATATATTTTGTTTGTTTTCTTGTACAGAAAAATAATCATGCCAGAAACCAAAGAAACAAAGAAATATCTACTATCATATATACAATTTGCAGAAATGATTTATATCCACTTACTTGAAATGATTTCAATTTCATTTCTGAAATTTTGTAATTAGGCTGCAGAAACATTTCTGTACAAAGGTTTTTTTTTATTTGAATAAATTTAAAATTCTTTCAAAAAAAGAAAAAGAAATGTTATATACTGTGATCGAATGACAACAGCACCGGATGAATGCAGAGAGATAAGTCCTAATTGTACGCAGGGAATACCACAAACACTAAATACATAGATATAATGGAGAGGACACTAGTTATCAGATTCTTTAAATCTTAAATTCAAACACCAATTAACTACAAAAGATACATAATTAGATTGTGCCATGCATCTCATTTGTTGAGAACTTGTGTTAGTCAATGACGAATCAGATAAGATAAAAGACAGTTTCTATCCTATTCTTTCCAGGCATACAAGGCACTTATCAACATGATAGAACAATGCTCATACCGTGAAAAGAGCAACAACGTACTCTGGAAAAGTAGCATGCATGGTGTGAGCATATAAGCTCCTACAGTGGGAGTTTCTCTGGGATATAAGTGACATACAAAGGGTTAGGACCATTCTAGCTTTACTAGAAGCCTTTAGCTGGAATTTTGAATCTTACAAGTGATAATACGCCAATTATTTGCACCATTATTTTCAGAATCATTTTTTAGGTCATGCCATGTTTTCTTACGTCACTACTTATAAGTAATGCAAAAATATAAAATAACTGATGTTAACTAAATCTTTTTGTAGTAAATAAATAGATAATGACTTGGTTAAAAGATAATAATTTGGTTAGAAGATACTGCAGTGACTTTTATAAGTTACACAATTAGACAATATAATTTGTTTATAAACTAGGAGTTTGTCAAAGACCATGACTTCAAAACTCAAAAGAATACTTTTTTAAGAACAGAGACTCCATTTAATGAATCAAATGAAATTAGGTTAGATACATTCAATAGTCATAGCAAGACCGATCAAAAAAAAAAGAATAAGTCTGGTCAAAATGTTTTTTAGAAATCCAAAAAATCAAAACCTAACCCATAATGCAAATTCCTTCAATTATTTAATGTGTATATACTGTTATAACAAATGATCTGAACTATTCCCTCTGTTTCTAAAAGATTCATATTCTAGGAAAAATTTTTGTTTCAAAAAGATCAATATTTTACATTTTCAATTCATATAATAATGATAAATAGTAAATTTCAAGAAAATTAATTGTGTTTATTGAATTTTGATTGATTACTACTTATGGGAAATTATTCAGCACAAAAAATAATATATTTTTTCAAAATTTAAGATATTTTCTTAATATGTGCAGTAGCGGCCCTAAGGGGAAGCGGAGGAAGCACGGGCTTCCGGCTTTTTTTTCTATAGCTAATGTTTTGGCCGGCATTTAATACAAGTTCTCTAGTAGTCCAGCGGTTTATGTATCCCTTTCCATTAAAGAAAGGTATTTAGTTCCAATCTTCATGCCATCATTTCAATTTTTAGACATTTATCGAAATTTTTATCTACTAACAGGTCTTAATTATTTTTAGTTGCTTCTGATCTTATTATTTTCAGGTCCGACATGTGTGATTTTTCTAAAATATGTTTCTTATTGAAATAGAGGGAGTATAACCGTAAAAACCAATCCATAGTAGATTTTGTTAAATTTGATCACTCATGAATCAATGATCATGATCACCCTCTACGTGGTTTATACTTGTATTTTATAAATGGATGTTTTGCTATAAGTGAGACAATACAAATAATGAAATTACAATCTTTCGGTTTTTAGTGCCCAAGTGTATCATGTAACTTACGATAATCAAAGTCAATGTGTTTATTTTTCGAGGGTATATACACAATAACATACATATAATGATAATAGTGAAATTTCAAAGAAAAAACGGTGGACCGAAGGTGAAACGGCTGGTCATCAAAGGCGAGGTGGTGGAAGATGCGGCAGAGAAAGAAGGCGACGTCTGGAGAGCTGCTGTGATCGCGGAGGCTAAACTCATCAGCACGAAGATGAGCTCTTCAAGTATGCTTAGTGTCTTCCTCATCATCGAAACTTTGTGTTTCCTCAAATTGAGACTCGTAAGTTCGAGAGAGAGAGAGATAAGTATGAAATTTTGTGCTGACTTTTGATTTAGCCTTTGATGTAATTAAAACAAATGAAAGGTTCGTTTTATGTTCATATCATGTCCAGTAATGATTATTTAATGGGACACGTTCCAATGAAACCGAGTTTTTTAATGTATAATCTTATGGTTTTAACTTTTAAACTTGGTTTTAGAAGACTAGAAATTAATGAACAATTTGCTTAAGACTAGATTATACTATTAAAGCATAAAAATACATGATTACAAATTATGCCGTGGGTCGATTCTTTGAATCTAGCAATGATCAGCGGACCACATATGCTCGGAGAAATGAAGTCAATATTTAACAAATTATTAACTGATGAAAAATAACATTTCGATGGATGTGTCATGTGTATAATCTATGGTTTTAGCCTTTTTGGTAATCTTTGCCAAGCTCCAAGTAGTGGGCCGATGCAATCACGGTAAGAAAAGAGACGGAAGGAACACAACACAGTCAAGAAGTAAAGATTCAAAGAGTTTATGGATTTTCTCAACTAAAAAAAAAGAATTTATGGATCCCTTTAATTATAAGACAACTCACGTAATGACTACGTAACTACTGAGCTCATCAATATTCAATCGTGAATCATGTTTCGTTACTCTCTACTGAAAAAGTCACAAAGAAATTCTAGTAAACTCTGATGCAAGTCATCATACTATAGTATTTATCTTTTTTTTTTTGAACAACACTTTAGTATTTATCTATAACCATGTTTGTGATGGTCGGTCTACTTCTCGTAATTTTTGCCTTTTTTCTTTTGCAGAGTTTCATTCCAATATTTAAATATTATTTATTAAATCCGCTACTACCCCCTTCATGGCACAGAAGATTGGTTCAGTGAGTTGCTTCGCCTTTCATCCGTACCAGGTTCTGCTTGCAGCTGGAGCTTCGGACTCATTCGTCTCTTTATACACTCACGACAACTCGCAAGCAAGATGAGTCGCACACCCCTAAGTGAAAATGTTGCATCTGCTCTTGTGATTGAAAAGAAAAGAAAAGCAGTAAAAACCATTCCACGTCGGGTCAGGGTAATAAAGTGGGTGTGGTTTATTCACTTTTGGTGACAAACGAAAAATTCAGAATTATTATCTTAAAAATTGTATAAAGTCAACTTAAAAATTGGAAACTCTATGAAAAAAAAAGGTGAAAAATGTGGTGTTTTACATACTACCGGCTCGTTCATTAGGTTTTTTGAACTTGGAGAGTTCAACAAGATCTCCAAACAACTTGTCCTCTGGTTTCTTGTTCACAGGTTTCGTCATTGGTTGCTGATAATTAAGACCCGAAGGATGAGAAGACACTTGGTAGGGGTTGTTGGCATTGCCGGTTCCATTGTCTTGAAGTGACATTGCGTACATTTGTTGTTCTACAAGCTGCTCTTGTGATAGCTGAGGTTGTCCTCCGTAGCCTCCATACATTTGTTGTTCTCCAAGATACTGTTGTGGTGGCTGGGGTTGACCTCCGTAGCCTCCGTACATTGCAGCAGGATTATGATGGCCGAAGGGTTGCATGTGGCCTCCTGTCATTGGAGGGGGGATCATACCGAACATGTTATTGTTGTTGTTGATAGCATAAGGAGAGCCACCTTGAGGGTTGTTGTTGATAGCATGAGGAGAGCCACCTTGAGGGTTGTAGCCAAGCGGTTGATGAGTGTGCGTGGTGGTGATGACGACTTGAGTCACTTGCATCGGGTGAGTAGGAGAGTAGTGAGGACTAGAGCTTGGGGATTGAGCTTCCCATGGTGGTGGTGGCAGTGCTAAAACATTGTTGTTTTGTCCACCTTATAGAAATAAGACAATCAGGATTAGCCTATAATAATGCACTTGGTTATATATTAATTTAGATGGATACCATAGTGAGGTGAGACGGGCGGGCTAAAGGTAGGTGAAAAGGGTTGGTTTTGGTTTCCGTATGCAGGAGAAGATGGTTGCTGAGTAATTTGGAGATTCCAGACAGGACCAGATGGCCCTTGTCCAAATCCATTCGAGTAGTTTTGGTGTTGCACCATCTGATTATGCGAGTGTGGACTCGAAGTTGGAGTAGAACTTTCACAGTTATTATCTGATAACATGTCGATTAAGACCATGGAATTATCAGGTGTTGCTACGGGACTACTAGGTTGTGCAGGTCCAAGAGGAACAAGAGCCAGCGAGTTATCTCCATAAGGTGTCTCAAAGTCATCTCCACTAAGGAGATCTATCTTTGGACCATTTGGGGCTGCAGCCACAATACTACCATCTTTCGTTTCACTGCTAAAGAAGTTCAAAACATTTTAGAATGTAACTTGCTGCACAAGTATCTTTCTTCTTTTAAATGATTCTTACCTCGAGTCAACATCTATGATCTGATTTGGGTCCTTAGCAACTTCTTTTTCAGATTTTTCTCCCTTTTCTGCCGTACTGTTTCCAGAAGCGATGGTTTCGTGCTTCGCAAGTAATCGCTGCAAATCGTCATTTAAGGCTAGGCCTTGGCAAAGCAACGATTCATCTCTGAAACATGAAACAAAAACGGTTTATGTAAATCATATATTCTTCAAAATTTGCAGGTAAAAGTTAAGGTCCTTACGATGTGGAGTTTACAAGGTGCACTACTCTTTGTTTATAGGTGCGACATTGGCTAACAAGATCTACAATAACCTCTTGTTTAAGTCCCTACAAATGGGTAAAAAAAAACAAATTATTCAAATGGTTAATTCAATGTTACCAAAATGTTATATACCTCTCTGTTGTTTCCATCTATTGCGTTCAACATTTCAGCTAAGACATCCATAATCCCTTTTGCATTTTGAATTTCTGTCAAACTTCAAACAAAAAGAATAATGCTACTTTATAAATAATTTATTTTCAGTATTCCTATTAAAACAAATGGGCAGTACTTAAAGATAAACACCTCAAAGTAGGAAACTCTGACTCTGTGGAAGTATCATTAGCTTCTTGTCTAGCGTTACGAGCATTCTGATTATACATTGACGACGGACCAGTTTGTCCTGAACTAACTGTGGGCTGAGGAGGTCTTTGAGGAAATACAAATCCTGCACGCTGCAAATAGATACAAGAAAATAAACGAAATCATCCTAGCAAATCGAACCATGCATGCAGGGATGGTCCTGAGCACAGCCAAGTGAAACATTGGTTTAAGACCCCTAAATTTTTTAGAAAAATTAGTATAGAAAAGAGCCTACAAATTTACAAAAAATTTTTTTTTTTGAAAACTCTTACTAAATTGTCTAGGGTCTCCAACATATCAGGGACGACCCTGCATGCATGTCAAGTTTAGATTTAAATGGGACAAAAAGGAAACATACCAACAATTCTTGGTATGCTGCATAGTATTGTGGATGTCTTCCTTGGGGACCTGAAAAGCTCTCTTGCCAAGTATCTATAAGTATCAGTATCTTCTCCTTCACTTGGATGTTAGGCTATAAGTTTATCAAACAACATAGTAAGTTGAGTGTCACACAAGAATATAATTGTAAGAATGGTTTCTTTTTTAACAAAGGTTTAGTATGATATAATCAAAAGAATCATAGCCTGACCTTTCGTTTGACCATCTTCACCATCTTATGAAGAATGTCCTTCTCTGCAACTTGCATGTGAATAAGTTCGCCACAATTGTTTAGCATTGTCTCTAGCAACTACAATGAACACAATCCCAAGATATGTTTATTTTCTCGTGAAATAAATTAAACTAGGAAGCAAAACAAGTAATTGTCTAAAGACTATTTTGGTTAGTTGTATACCAAACTAAACTGAAGTTTGATTTCAAATTTCAAGAACATTTAAACCAAACAGCTAAACCAATCCAAACCAAAACAAAACCATGAATGCGAGCCTTTGAAACAAATGCAAATGGAACTTACAGTGAGAGCCAAAAGCTGAACCTTGGTATTCTTACTAGTAAGCCTTTTCTTTATTCCACTCACAACTTCTCTAGATTGCCTACAAACACACAATCACATCCCAATCCAAATAAGAACAATCCATAAAACCAATAATCAACACAAATTCATAGCCGAATATGCACGTTTAACATATTAGGCTATATCAAACAAAATAGATTACTTTAGATCACATAATCATCACAGATCATGGGAACAATAAGTACTGAAAAGGGTGTTACCCAGGCTCATGATTAAGCATGTCACATATCTCAAGGTTCATGGCCCAGTCAGGACCAATAAGCATGTCGCTTGTGGCTCTATCAACCAAAGGATGCACCATCACTTGGCTTTTTTCCTCTCCTTCAAAACTTCCTCCAACTTAAAAGAGTGTTTTTTTTTTTTTTGGTTTTCTAACTAATAGGAGTTGTTTACTTCCTTCTAATACTTGTTCTCTTCTTAATTTGTAAACAGAAACAATAAAGCGACACTTGTAAACACAGTTGCTATAATAAAGCAGAAGATTAAGGAACTAATTGACCTTTTTATATGTTTTTCTTTAAACGTTTTCCATATTGGGCTTAGGTTGAATAACGGGCTTCTAACGTGAAAACCCTGTCGTTATTGAGCGGTGAAGCTTTTTTTATTGGGTTCTTGTTTTGTTTTGGCTCCGGGTATTATTTTTTAAGCTATAGCTGTTTCTTTGTTAAACCTTTGCTGGCTAGAGGGGATTGGTTCATATCAGAGTTTCTATAATTTAATTGGGTATGTGTATGTTGAGTAAGTTAATACTAGCTAAGTAGATGTATACTGAAGATTCATATAGAGACAGTTGGGAATAGAACACAGGTTAGTTCAAGTATAATCTTGTTAAGCTTATTATAATCGTAGAATCTTGTAATGATGATGAAGCAGATACAATAGAGGACGCCATGTTGTCTTACCACCAAGGATTGGTTCAAATTCCGGGCGGAAGTGACAATATAGTAACTGGTCCTCTCTCACATGAGAGGCAGCAGATTACGAGCATCCGCTTCTGGAGATGAAGAAGTCGATCTCCTTCTTCCTGGAACAGCCAGGTAACTAACTCACAACTCAACTCATTGCCCAAATGGGAAACTGAGATTAATCTTACCATAGAAACTTGTAATGCATAGGCTGCAGATACAGCAGGGAGTGAACATGCCAGCAACAGCAGAGAAATTGAGACTTGAAGTTGTCCTTTTTGTTTTTTCTGTTTGATTCCTTGGAAAATGAACTGAGAAACAAATATCATTGCTTTGGTGTAGCCTTGCCTTGTCAAATGAAGTCAACTGTCATATTATTTGTTTGTGTCTGTTTCTATCAAAGTGTGGTAGCAAAACTGTGAATGAAGATCAGATCTGTATGAGAACAGAAAGTAGCTTAGCTTTTCTTGTTTCTTATCCCTGTGGCACTGGTCTAATTTGCCTGATCTGATCTGTATGACATTGGTACGTGTTGATTTTAAGATCAAACAAGTGAAAGTAAAAAGGGAAAAGCGTAGGAAGATTTCTAAAATGAGATTATAGACGCCAAGAGATTAGAAACCGGTACATAAACTTTTAAACTTAACTGCAGGCAGCAACCTTATTTCTCAGTGAAACTTCTAAACATAACTGCAACAAGACGAATGGTTTAACGGTTAGCATGAATCTTCTCCAGGTTCTCCGCTTCTCTCTCTCGCGAATAATGTGCTCTTCTAAATGAGCTTTCTTTATGGGCCGTATGTTCAGCCAATTAATAATAACTAGGTTTCTTTATGGGCCGTATATTCTTTTGTTTTACGTTTTTCTTTACAAATTTAATTTTTATATCTGTGTTTTTTGTTGTAATCATATTTTTATTTTTCTTTATAATCATATTTGTGTAAAATGTTTTTGTTATTATTAGTAATGTTTTTCGTTATAATCATATTTTTATTTTTCTTTATAATCATATTTGTGTAAAATGTTTTTGTTATTATTAGTAATAAATTTTGATAATTGTATTGAATTTGTGATATTGCATAACTATGCATTTGTGGCATAGCCATTTCACACATTAATTTATAATTTATTTCTAACAGCTATTAATTATTATTTTTAAAAAATAAAAAAATATAGTTACAATTTTATTTAGTAATCAAATAGTTATTACATTGGTACTTGTCAAAAGTTGAGATCAAGATCGACTTACTAAATGTTTAGGACAATCTGGCCTTGAGTCAGATGTTTTAACAAATTTGTAATCAGATTGACAAATCTTTGATGGACCTGTAGCGGTTATGCTATGGTTCGCTTTTGTTACTCTCTACTCTTCGACATTTTTAAGCGACTGCAAGAGAAACTATACTGAAATGGAAGCCAGTTGACATATCCCGGCTATGGGAGTCGGGAGATAGTAATGACTTTAGTTCTGCGTTTTTGTTCTGAGTTTTGATATGTTGTTCTAATTTATTATAGATAGATTAGAACAACCATGGCTCTGTTTAGTAAACCAAATCCTATCAATCTGTAGTCTCCTGGAAAATATACAAGAACATTACAATAAAGTATACAAAGCAATTTTCATTCAAAATTGATCGACTGTGGAAGATGTTCTTTTACCTTTTTCGCCATCTCGAGTAGATTCGCAAGCCTATCAGCATGTAAGTAATTTCCTACTCCAAATCCCACACCAATTAGCACACCCCGAACCAGAACCATGACAAATTTCTTTCCTCCTCCATTAGACTTGTAAAAAGAGGAGAAAACAGTGAGATACAAACCCAAATAACAATCTTTTTGTCGTTTTATTTATGAACAGAGAAAACACATTCGATCTAACAATAATAGGACTTACCGATCCCAGACGATTCACCGATGGCATGATTTGCTATTTCTTAGGGTTCTTCTCTATCGTTTGATTCTAGTTTCTCCTTTTCTCTCCCGACGAATAATTGCTCCAGCCAACTAAGAGGAGCCACTGAGATTAAAGGCTTGGAGATCAACCCAGGCAGACGAGGTGGGACTGATTTAACCGAAAGACTACCGTCGAATTGATGAAGGATGACCGAGAATCCACGTCCTTGGCTGGAGCCGGAGAATCATTACCAAGAGGCAAAGTTTATATCGATTGAAAAACACAAGTGATATTTCATTTGTAATTAGATCGACCATCTTTGATTTTGAAATCACGAGTATTAAGTAAGACAAAAGTGGGATCAATTACACATCAACACAGTCAATTATTAATAAACCTCATCAAATCAAGCCACAACTAATATTCCAAACTTACCTATTACTTGTAGTTTCATTCTTGTTCTTTATCTTGGGAGGTTCAAAGTAAATCACACTAGGTATACTTATAGAAAAGAGAAAACATTAAGAATTAAATAAGAGTAGATTAGCGCAAAACAAGTAGTAAATGATTGAATTAGCAACCAATACTAGTGTTTTCTTTCTCTTCAATTTTTTTTTTTGTTTTATTGTTTTTCCAACCCTTTGGTTGGAGGTGTGTGTTGCTTTGGGGGGTTTGTATTATTTTTCTAAATTTGAAATACAATCAGCGTAAAAAAAAATTTAGTTTGTGTTTGCTAAAATAATGTTTTCTGTGAACAATATATGACCAAAATTCTTTTAAGTTTCATATCAATAAAAGACAACAACATAGAAAACATGCATACCATTTTTTTAAGTTAGTATTAAACTTGATTTGGATTTTCAAGTGTTGCAATCTCAAAGTTGATATGACTCAATTGCATCAAAGACCTTTTGACCACTTGATGGTTTGATTATGTGAAGACCAAATAATTTAGTGTTCTCATATGTATCTCTTCACATGATGATGGTAATACAGAAGCATCCTCTATTGAACCTACACATGAAGATTTTATTCTACTCCATTGATCACACAGAAGTAATGGTCAGTAGAACAAAGAGTCTACTCCACTGATGCAACTTAAGTTGGTCAAATCCCAAATGGAGAAGCTATTTAATGACAAAGTAAATGGACAAAAGTCAAGAGCAAACTCCTCCAAAGAAGTAGAAAAAAATAATACTTTTGTTATAAAGATAAAATTCCATATTTAATAAGAAAATAACTTATGCAAGAAAAACAATGTTACAAAAGAAATTTAATTAAAAAAGTTTAAACATATGTAACATCTGTTTATGATTATGTAATAAATTAAAATTTCAAAATAAACATATTATAATGAATAATCTATTTTAATACTTGAGGAAAAAAAACATATAATGATGATGGCTACTGTAAATTCAGGGAAGTAAAAGAAGAGTGATGAAAAAGGTTAAATTCAGGTAAGTATAAGAAGAGTGATGAAAGGTTGTGAAAGACCCACGTGTCCTCTGTTTACCGATACTGCGTTTTAAAGAGTTCCGTCGCACGCGTGCGCGGCGCGTGTGCTTAACCTTTTCCTAAAATTTTCCTTTTCTATTATTTATTTTAAATTTCCAAAATGATGTCAGTGGGTCCCACGGTCGCAAGACGTGACCGGGTATCAACCGTCTGAATGTGATCTAAATGAACGGTGAAGATATAAAGATCAACAACATAATCTTAACTAGCCATTTGACCTCAGAAGACAAAACCCCATTTAGTGATTTAGATACTGCCTGTTTTTATTGAACAAGCAAATAAGATTAGTTCCATGTTTGACTGAGAGGTCGCTTTACTGGAAATCTTTGATTTTTACACTTTTTATGTATACTTTGTATTAAATTATTAATTAGCAACGAAATTTTCTTGTGAAATACATAGTCAGAAAAAAAGGCCGTCCATGTCTAGTGATTTAAAAAGATGTGATAGAAGGCCATAGTACACACATATCTTTTCCGAACCAAATCTTTATAGTTAAAATATTTACATATATATAAAGTATTTTGAAAAGTAAATATTTTAGATTTTGTTAGAGCTGTCATTGGATGGAAATATGGATTGTAACTTTATTTTGTAAAAAATAAATGATTTATAATGCATATGATGATAATCGTTATTCGTGACTAGGTTTAGAAAGAAGAAAACATAAAGTAAAGGGGTGGAAGAGGAATAATATGAAAGTAATGTGAGAAAATTCCAAACAGAAAAGGATGAGGAATTGAATTAAGATTTGGAAAGCTTTTAAAAGTAAATAAATTAAAATAATATTATATTTAGGACATCATCTGCTTTGGTTTGAACTTTGACTACTGCCCTCTTTTGGGTCCCACATTCTCTCTCACTTTCCTAAACAAACCCCGAGTTTCCTTTCTTCTCAGAAATTTCCGATTTCATTTTCACTCTTCTCTCTTTCTTTTCTTGCTGCAGTTTCATCAGTTTCGTCTCCGTAGAATCTTCTTCGGTTCTTGTTCCTTCCAGGTTTGAACAAATCTCTATCATCTAGATCGAATCTGAGGTTTCTTTTTCTTTGCTCCCGGATAACGAACTTTCTCATGAGCAGATTGTGATTTGTTTCATTTGAAAATTTTAAAATTAGAAATTAAAAATATCCAATGATAATGCGAATTGTTGTTTGTGTAGTAGTTTCCTGGATTTATTGTCTTTGCCAGAGATTATAATCTAGTGGATGTCGTTATTTTAAAACATATCGAACGCGTGTCTTAGATTAATAAATGTCGCATCTTTAGCTGTTCCACTGACACAATAGTGTTTATGTTTAAACGACTAGATCTGTAACTGAGATATCATTTCAAGCTCGTTGTATTTTTCGTGTAACAACTTTTTCTCTCTATTGATCTAATACATGCATAAACGGATCTGGTTTTGAATCATTTTCAGGTGAATTTGTGAGTCTAGGCTTCAGTTCTCAGTGCCCTTTGCGTCATCAGCATTCAAAGGTTCAAGCTTTATGTATATAGAAGAATCTCTGTTTTGTCACTAGAACCAGAGAGGATCTGAAGAGATGGTTTTAGGGTGTTTCCCGTTGAAAGGCAAGAAGAAACGTGGCTCTGTTTCTATGAAGAGGTTAGATCTCGAAGAAAGCAGCAAGCCAATCGCTTTACCAGAGCCACCCAAG
The DNA here is from genome assembly GCA_018703725.1 of Brassica juncea. Lineage (NCBI taxonomy): Eukaryota > Viridiplantae > Streptophyta > Magnoliopsida > Brassicales > Brassicaceae > Brassica > Brassica juncea. The sequence goes on from CM031941.1 coordinate 57,199,969, forward strand.
ATTCCAAGTCGTAATCTACAGTCTGCTCCTCCGAGTTTCAGAACTAGAGCGAAGCCTAGTAACGCTGAGACGAACAGCCGGACGAGAGTCATGTCTGCTCCTTCCAGCATTCACGGTGTAGCGGAGGAGCGGGATCTGCTTAACCACGAGGAGCAGCAAGAAGAACAAACGAGAGATCATCCTCCACGTGGCTCTATTAAAGAAACTAGCCCGCAGCCGCTTCCGTTACCGTCTCCTAAGACTGGCTCTTCGTTGAAGAACTGGGGGAGTTTCAAATCGTTTAACGGAAGCAGCGGGAGGTTATCCGCGTCTGCAGTGTCTGGACCGTTGCCTTTGCCACCTAGTGGTTCAGTTAGAAGCTTCTCGTACGATGAAGTAGTGTCTGCTTGCAGCGCGTTTGCTACAGACAGATGTGTCTCCGAAGGTCTTTCATCTGTTATGTACATGGCTTCCTTTGGTGACGAGACTTCGACTACGAGCTTAAAGAAGGTCGAAGCAACTGTTGTGCGTCTCCACGTGATAACTCAGGTAAGATTAGCATTCTCTGTTATGCTTACTATATAGAGCATCTTTGTGTTTGTGTTCTTACTATCATTGTCATTGTACAGAGTATCAGAGAGTTCACTAATGAAGTGAACACGTTGGCGTCGCTGCAACACCAGAATCTTTGTAAACTGTTAGGCTATCACGCACGTGATGGATCTGACACGAGAATGGTTGTGTACGAGAGGCTTGCTCTTGGAAGCTTGGATCGGTTACTATACGGGAGATCAGATGGTCCTCCGCTTGATTGGAACACTAGAATGAAGATTGCTCTATGCGCAGCTCAAGGTCTAACCTTCTTACACGAAGAAGGACCCTTTCAGGTACACAAAAATAAAAACAAAACAACATTGTCAAAAACTAGTAGTTATTTGTAACCACTCGCTAGACGGTAACTAAGTGTTAGTACAGGATTAGTGATTAGTCGCATTACTTTATTTAATAGGATTAGTGATTAGTCGCATTATTTTATCTAATAGATGTAGACATATTTAGATCGATTTAAACCAGTTCAAAGAACCATGCTTGTGATTGAGCCCTTTTGATTTCTTATAAAACAGGCAATGTACAATGAGTTTTCAACGGCTAATATCCAGGTAGAGAAAGACTTCAGCGCCAAGCTATCTGGATACGGTTGCGTAGGCAACACTCCTCCCGAGACAGAGACCTCTAACAGTTCAGCGCTTGCGAATCTCTCAGTAGAGACACTAGAGAGAGGTGTTCTGACACCGAAGAGCAACGTGTGGAGCTACGGGATAGTTCTGCTCGAGATGTTAACCGGTCGGAGAAACATGGACGGCTCATACCCTAAAGAAGAGAGAAACTTGGTGAAATGGAGCAGAGCTTTTCTAGCCGACGACTGCAGGCTCTCGCTTATAATGGATCCTCAGCTCAAAGGTCGGTTTCCAGCGAAAGCTGCGAGGAGCATAGCGGATATAGCGCAGAAGTGTCTGCAGGTGGAGCCGTCAGAGCGTCCAACCATGAGAAATATTGTGGATCAGCTCAAGGTTATACTGGACATGAAGTACTCGTGTAGGTTTCCGTTACGGGAGCCAGCAGCGCCAGTTGCGGTGAGGAAACATATGGGGAGATCGAGTAGTCTCAACACGATTGTTTGGACACCGGGTGTGGTAGCGCCGCCGAGGTCTAGTTTTTCGCCGTCGCCTCCAGCAGGACGGGGGCTTGTGTTCCCGCCGGTGTTTCCGGCAAGAGTGTGTTCGTCGTTGGAGGAGATGAGAAGGGAAGAAGTGCGGAGATTGTCTTCGGGGAGTGGTAGGAGAACTAGTCTTGAAGGGTTTTGATTTGTTCATATTCTCTCTTTTTTTTTTGGATTGGCCTTGATTTGTTTTATTCCAAATATAAAGATGTTTTTTAGTTAATTATTGAATCCTGACGTAAAGAGATGGAGAATTACTCATTCACATTAAAAAAAAAAAAAATTGAAGTTTTGGATTATATATAGTTTTTTGTTGATACAAAAGAAACTCGTGTTAACTAGGAATGGACAGAAAAGCCAAAACACACAAAAAAAAAAAAAAAAATCAAACCAATCCTAGGCAAAGAAATTGGCTTGGACATTTCTATTCCAAACCGAAATTCAAATTGAAAAACTAAAATCCTATCCAAACTGATATAAGAAAATATCCAAATCAAATTAATATTTGAATTTATTTATATATGTTAATTATATATATATATTAAAGTAATTTACATATTTTGGAATATTTCAAATATTTTTGTAGTTTGTTATTTTGATTATTTTTTGTTAGTTTAATTAATTTGAATATTTTTACACACACACATATATATATATATATATATTTATATTTATAGGTTAATTTGCTTTTAGTTTTGTAAAAACGATTTTTGGGCAATTTTGTACATTGGTTATAAATCTATCTAAATTCAGAAGAAACCGAACCAAATACCATCCAAAATTTATTAAAATCTGAATAGGATTTATGAGCATAGTACTAGAAACCCGAAAATTCAAATCAACCAAACAATGGGACACCAAATATTTGCATGAGAAGAAATATTGGTGGATTGAATATGCTATCTATTTGCTTTCAAAAAAAGTATTGATGGATACTAAAACCGGACATGAACCTGGTCGACACCAAATGAATTGGATCCAAAATCAAAATCCGCGGATGGATGCTTTAAAAAAATATGAACACCAGAATAATATTTTCAAATATTCGTATTATGTTAGAGAGAAGAAATTACACTGAGAGAGAACTGTTAGTGGCGATTCAGAGGATGATTTGTTTTCTCCTCTCAATTGTCACATTTACTTTAGTCAAACAATGTGTAAATGGTCTAATGGGTAGCGGACTCACATGTCTTTTGTATCTGTGTTTTTTATTCTATGTTTTTTGTCTTTTTCTGAAAACTATTTCAATTTTATTATTGTGGGTTGATATTTTTTTCGAGTATGCTGTTGAAATCTCCGGCGTAAATGTTTTAACCATGACTGAAGACAACACAACCAATCCAAATTGGACTGAATCTATATGCAAGTGTAATAGGTGGTTATCGTGATTGTGTGATCACTTTTCAATGTCTGAAACAAATTTTAATAGATTTGTTACAGAAACAACGTCCATCAAAGAAACTACCATGGATTCAATATGAGAAAGAAGATTTGAAGATTGAAGGAAGAAATTAGTTGTTGATCAAAGAAGAAGTTTTCAGAATTTATATTTCAATAGAATATATTTGGTATCAAAATTTATTATCGAAATCATGGAATGCATCAAGAAGAAGGCAACAATATGAAATGGAAGATATATCATTCTTGTATAGCGATATTTGAATTCTATACCAAATAATATTTATAGATCTAAATTGGAATGAGACCAAAGAGAATTGAAATTGTGTAATGCGACTAAGAAGGACAAAGGAAATCTTCTCAGCTTATTTCATTTGATATATATTGGTTTTTATCAATATCCTCTCTATTAAAAGAGAAAGTACTATTTTTATCTATCATAAAGAATCATAGTATGTCTAGTTTATCAATTGCATCTATTTAATTATTTACATTATCAAAATCTGTTGAGAAAAATCTAACAAAATCTTTTAAATATTGGTTTAAATTAATGCATTGGTTAATTTCATAATTAATAATTTAATGTTAAATAAAAGTTTATTATAATCAAAAAATAAAAAGTATACTACTTTTTTTATAAATTTTATTGTTATTGTATATATTATATTAAAGTTATAAATTTATAAAATAGAAAATTACCCGGATGTGCAGATCAAAATCTAGTTTTAGTTATGTTGTATGTTGTTGTTATTCTATTATTGTGTCTGTATTTGTATAACATATTTGCTATCTAATTAATAAAAAATTTAAGTTGAGAGAATAAAAGAAGAATATTCGTAGTGTCTTATCATGGGCTTAGTTAAAATCAGCCCACAACCACAAATAAAAGAAGCCGAAAAAATCCTCCGCCGCAGAATTAACTACTTGGTCAACATTCACCCAATAAGATAGGACCACGTGTTCTCTCCCTGGATCTACGACGCATCTCTCTATTAAAACCACCTCTCGTCTTCGTTCCCATTGTCGTCTCCTCCCTCAACCATCCTCTCTGGTAACCCTCTCTCTCGCTGAATTTAGATATTCTTCGTCTTTTTCTTCTAGATCGATACAAGTTATGTATGTCCATCGACACAACATTACGTTTAGTTCGTAGTAATACAGTAGATCTCGATTCGCTCGCAATTAGATCTGATCTTATCGAAATTGAAGTTATCGTTAGCTATCGTCTGTCCTGGAGAAATTGAGCTCTTTTTAGAGCTGTTTTGGGTTTTGTATACGTTCTGAATCCCGAAATTGTATGGCTTTGTGGTTCAGTTTTTGATCTCTTCTCTAAAGTTGTGAGCTTTTTCATTGTAATTGCAGAGCATATAAAACCTTCATGGCATTTGCGCACTACTGCAGCATCGAATGTTTCCTTAACACCGGGAAACAACTAGAGCTTCTTCAACTTGTTATTGGATTGCCTATTGCCACTATTCTCCAGATCCGCTGTCGTTTTAGTCAGTTCTCTCCGCATTAACCCCCTCTTGGTATACAGGAGATCTCACTGGTCTGGTGAAACTGGTGAAAGCTTTTTTCTAGTGATTCTGTAATCGGTTGTAGTAAACTATGGTCTCCTCCTCTAACCTTCCTGTCCCCAAGAAAACCCACAAGCAGCAATATTTGTCCCTCAGCCCTTCAGTTTCTGTCTTGAGTGGTGATGATGTAGAACTTGATTTCTCTGATGTCTTTGGCCCTCTCCCTGAAGAGGTTAGCGACGTTGCCTTCGACGAGCCTGCTGTTATCCACACTCGGTCCCACTCTTTGGTTGGCCCGTCTTCCATCGGCAGTCATTCTTTCAAGCTCAGCAAGCTCACTTTACGAGAGACTGAGGACTCTGTTGACTTGGTGGAGTCGTTAAAAGTTGAATTCTCTGGTACTGACGACACTGACAGTGATGAATCTCTGGAGAAAGATCTGGTGGTGAAGGTCTCTGGGGTGGTAGGACTTGATGATTTCGAGGTTATGAAGGTTGTAGGGAAAGGTGCGTTTGGGAAAGTGTACCAGGTGAGGATGAAGGAGACATCTGAGATATTCGCCATGAAGGTCATGAGGAAAGATAAGATCATGGAGAAGAACCATGCTGAGTACATGAAAGCTGAGCGCGATATTCTCACCAAGATTGATCATCCCTTCATTGTTCAACTTAAATATTCTTTCCAGGTACTAATCCAAACTTATATCATTCTGTATGCTAGTGGTTTTTTACTTCATAAATATGATAATCACTCTACCTACTCTTTTTCTGCAGACCAAGTACAGGCTATATCTTGTGCTCGACTTTATAAACGGAGGCCATCTCTTCTTCCAGCTCTATCATCAAGGGCTTTTCAGGTTTGGCGTAGTTCCTATCTTCAATTAGTTTTGGAGATCAACAGGATTCTGCAAGGCTTGACTAGTGATATGGTTTTTTTTTCACAGGGAGGAATTGGCTCGTGTGTACACTGCAGAGATCATCTCTGCAGTTTCTCATCTCCATGAGAAAGGCATAATGCATAGGGATCTCAAACCTGAAAACATTCTCATGGACGTTGATGGCCATGTGATGCTAACTGATTTTGGTTTAGCAAAGGAATTTGAAGAGAACACAAGATCAAACTCCATGTGTGGAACTACTGAGTATATGGCACCTGAAATCGTTCGTGGTAAAGGGCATGATAAGGCTGCTGACTGGTGGAGCGTTGGGATTCTTCTCTATGAGATGCTCACTGGAAAGGTTAAGACAAAAGCCTAATGTAGTCTTGGTCTTTGTTAAGTTCATAACTTATATGTGTTGCGTGATGCCGTTTTTTTCTTTATGCAGCCACCGTTTATGGGGAGCCGAGGAAAGATAGAGCAGAAAATTGTAAAGGACAAGATCAAGCTTCCACAGTTTCTGTCAAGTGAAGCTCATTCCTTGCTGAAAGGGGTAAGTAAAACATGAAACCCTCCTAGTACTAAAAAACTTATGAAGTCATTGGATCTTTAGAGCAAATCTGATTCTGACCTTGTAATGAATGTATATATAGCTGCTGCAAAAAGAGCCAGAGAGGAGACTTGGAAGTGGACCAAGCGGAGCAGGGGAGATAAAAGAGCACAAATGGTTTAAGGGAATGAACTGGAAGAAGCTGGAGGCGAGAGAAGTGAAGCCAAGTTTTAGGCCGGAGATCTCGGGAAGACAGTGCATAGCGAATTTTGACAAGTGCTGGACTGAAATGTCGGTGTTGGATTCTCCAGCAAGCAGTCCGAGCTCGGATCCTAAGGTTAATCCTTTTACCAACTTCACGTATGTGAGGCCTCCTCCATCATTCCTTCAGCAATCCACATCGAATTTGTAGAACTATATTGAAGAGAGACCACAGAGAGAGATGACAACCAATCCAGAGAACCTTATGTCTCTTTTTATATATTAAAACCTATTATTTTAAGAAATGAGCTGCTTGATCCATATTTAAGTAAAATGTATGTCTCTCGAAATACTTTTTCTAAATAAAATTGTTAAACTTTCTAGCATAATGTTTGATATGGCTTTCATAAATCATTGAATAATTGTTGAATAACGACTTAATCATGTGGTTTACTGTTTTGTGCTTATTGTCCACAATGTGTTGGTGATATGATTGTATATACTTCGAAATGTATTAAGGGATTTATGATCAGCATTCATCACTACAATTTTGCTTGAAAAACATGTGATATTTTTAACAAAAGGCACTTCAATTTTTTTTCTTTTCAAAGTACATCCCCTTAAGTTGAGTTTATGGAAATAGACAAATAATTGATGTGAATAAATAATTAAATATTCAAAAAAAACATCCGCCGCGTAGAGCAACTTGTTAAACTTCTCCCAACGAAGGACGAACACGTGTAGTAACCCATTGATCCACGATGCTTCGCAAGTTTGTTTCTGTAATAACATAAAAGGAAATAACAGAGGAACCATTTGAAACCTTCTCCTTTTTAGAAGGTTTGAGCATAACCTTATTATTCCTCTTTCAATTCTCTGTTCCTCCTCATCTCCTCCTTCCTCACGCATCTTCTATCTCTGGTAATCTTCTCTCTTTGACTTTTCTCCCGTAGAGTTTAGATTCCTTTTTTAGTTTCTGGATATTCAAGTTCATTTGTTGTTTCTACGACACGCAACCATTAATGTTTAGGTCATATGTTTTTTTTCTCTCTCTAAATCTAGATTTGTTTGAAACTTTCATGTGTTATCCAGCACCTGTTTCCATAACTTGTGACTTGATTTTCGTTGTTGTTTGAACTTGTTTTTCTTTTAGAATTTCCTTTGATCACGTACGTCTCCTCCTTGTGTTTAGATTAGATTAGGGCTCTATTTTTTTAAAACAAAATATTATTTAGGGTGAGAGGATCCTGTAAAGATATTCCGTCGGTGGCAAGTTTCCTTAATCTTAATCTTTTTGGTAAATTAAAAAGGAATATTTCCATTTGTTATTAAGTTTTGTCAAATCTTATCTGTACTTCAAGATTTTGATACGATCACTGTATTTTTTTTTGTCTATAAACTTGTGGAAATTTAATTTTCATCAATTACAGAGCTTAGACCACTTTTATGGCAATTGGGCACTTGTGCAGCAGCACACACTGTTTCCTTCAAATAGGGAAACAAGACGAGCTTCTTCTCCTCGATATTGGTCTGTTTATTCTCACTCTCGTTGACTCCATTGACACGAGAGCCTAACCAAATCTGGTGAAAATCTTTTTCTCTTGTGGATTAGAAAAAATATGGTTTGCTCTGAGTGTCATGTTGCCTGCAAGAACGTGAAGCCGTTACAGAAACACATGTGTTTAACAATCACCCTTGACCATGACTTCTCTGACGTCTTTGGTCCACTCCCTGAAGAGTCATCAAGTGATGTTGTTTCCGACGAGCATGCTGTTGTCCACACTCGCTCCCACTCTTTTGTCGGCCCTTCTTCCATCTGTAGTCCTTCTTTCAAGCTCACCTCGCTTGACTTGGACAGTGAGAAAGCTCCACAAGGAGATGTAGCAGAGGTTTCAGGTGAAGTAGGCATTGAGGACTTCGAAGTTTTGAAGGTTGTGGGGCGAGGTGCGTTTGGGAAAGTCTACCAGGTGAGGAAGAAGGACACCTCCGAGATATTCGCGATGAAGGTTATGAGAAAAGACAAGATCATGGAGAAGAATCATGCAGAATACATGAAAGCTGAGCGTGACATCTTAACCAAGATTGATCATCCCTTCATTGTTCAACTTAAGTACTCTTTCCAGGTACTAATCATCACTCTGCAACCTACTAGTTTTACTTCATCGTCAATGATTAACACACATAGCTAATTATACATACCCTTTCTTTGTATGCAGACCAAGTACAGGCTCTACCTTGTGCTTGACTTTATAAACGGAGGCCATCTCTTCTTCCAGCTCTATCATCAAGGGCTTTTCAGGTTTGGTTTCGTTGCTATCTTTTTTTGGAGTTTCACTAGAATTCTTCAAGGCTTGACTAGTTTTATTCTCTTTTACAGAGAGGACTTGGCTCGTGTGTACACTGCAGAGATAGTCTCTGCGGTTTCTCATCTCCATGAGAATGGAATAATGCATAGAGATCTCAAACCTGAGAACATACTAATGGACACAGATGGCCATGTGATGCTGACTGATTTTGGTTTGGCTAAGGAGTTTGAAGAGAACACGAGATCAAACTCAATGTGTGGGACTACTGAGTATATGGCACCTGAAATCGTTCGTGGAAAAGGGCATGATAAAGCTGCTGACTGGTGGAGCGTTGGGATTCTTCTCTATGAGATGCTCACTGGAAAGGTAAGACAAAAGCATAATGTAGTCTTTGTCTTTGTTTAGCTCATAACTTTTGTGTCTTGTGTGTGATGATGACATTTTTTGTTTTGTGTTCTTCAGCCACCGTTTACGGGAAGCAAAGGAAAGATACAGCAGAAAATAGTGAAGGACAAGATCAAACTTCCACAGTTTCTGTCCACTGAAGCTCATGCTTTGTTAAAAGGGGTAAGTACAATCATCTACAGAGCCGGATCTAGAGAATTTGGGGCTATAAACATTTTTTTTTAGAATTTTTATTAATTTTTTTTATATATTTTCATATAATTTAGGACATATTCTTATGTAAAAAATCTCCAAAATTTTAGAGGCCTACCAATGTTTTATCGGGATTATCTCAGATCCGGCCTTGATCATCTATTTATCTTACTTTGAAGCATTGTAGCTGACCAAATCTTATCATGACTTTGTGTTGAATGTATAGTTGCTGCAAAAAGAGCCAGAGAGGAGACTTGGAAGTGGACTGAGCGGAGCAGGAGAGATAAAAGAGCATAAATGGTTTAAGGGAGTAAACTGGAAGAAGCTGGAAGCTAGAGAAGTGAAGCCAAGTTTTAAGCCGGAGGTATCTGGAAGACAATGCATAGCGAATTTTGACAAGTGTTGGACTGATATGTCTGTGTTGGACTCACCAGCGAACAGTCCAAGGTCGGATCCTAAGGCCAACCCTTTTACCAACTTCGCTTACGCCAGGCCGCCTCGTTCAATACTCAGCCATACCACATAGACTTTTGTAGAGGAGCTAATTGCTATTAGATGGAAATATATTTGATGTTTATAAATATATATAATCAATCTAATGTTAAAATCTAAACTTCTTCCTCTTTCTCATGTCTGTGGTGGCTTCTTTCTCAACATGTATATTCTCTTTTACCTTTTAACGAAAAAATGTTTATATTAGGAGTTTGGTTTGGTTCCAATTTAGTTTTTGGTTTTTGGTTCTAGAGATACAAAAACCGTAAGTCATTAACATTGATCAAGTAATTAGAATTCATGGAAGTGTATGAAACATATGAATATGAAATTAATACTGATCTACGTTTTGACAGAAGAAACCTATTTGATAATTTGATTTGATGAGGTCTTGTTAGAAGAGTGAAGGAATTGTTTTGATAGAGAACAAATTATTATATTATTTTATTTTTTTTCATACAAATTATTATATTATTGAACCAGAGTAACTAACATTGACCTTTCACACTTGTTAACAAAAACAAGACACGTTGAAAACGTATATAAGATGATGAGGACTTTGCTTGCAGACCAAACTTGTACATAACGATGTAGATAGAGATGATTCAATAGATATATATTGATAAATATAGAAAAAGGATGACTGAATCATCTCTATCTACATCGTTACATTTTTTGTCATGCTTAACACCTCTTTCAGTGATATAAGTTTCTTCTGCAAATTTTAATGTTTTTAAAAAAATCAACGATAATAATCATTTTAGTAACTGTATAACAAACATTATTTTTCGAACAGTTTAGTCAATTGGAAAATCAAAATATGTATTGATCTTCCAATCGAAGAAGCTGCTCGAAAAGTGAATATTTATCATACAATTAAATCTATCGTAAATAGATTATATCGTTAATGTTATATAAAAGTCAAAAGTCTACAAAAGAAAATTGTATCACTGAAGAGGGTAGTAATTAAGCATGTCAACGAATGTAAATCAAGGACATGTGCCGAAAAGAAGATTGATAAAGTAGAGAAACACTCGAAAACGTTATTGGTTTGTTGTTCGTAGTGCATTTGTTGAAGAGAAGATTTATGGACTAGAAAAACAAATCAAGGATATTTTGTAGTAATGCACTTCAAAACGTTACTGATTTGTTGTCAACGTACATTAAAATATTTTTGACGTTTAGATTACGGTACAAATTAAGAGAAAACGCAAAAGTAAACAACGTACAACGAACGAGAATTGACTATTGACTTCCAAGCTTTTATTACTACTCTTTTATCACATTTTGAGAAATCAAAATACATATTTTGGCTCAAATATATAGTTACGCATGCAGCAAGTTTGTGCGGTGAATTTTCCTAAAAGAAAGAAATGAGATTGTACAACAACAATCACATTTATAAGGTTTGCAACGTTACTATCGGTTTGTATCTTTGTGTCGAGTAATATGTTACATGTATAAGAAAGATGTCAAAGGAGTTTTAGCTTTTTGCTTTTGCACATTGAAAGGTTTGGTAGCTCAGAGAACCATCTTTCAAGATTTATCAAGAACCTTTGCACACTGGGATTCTAGGCAGTGGCTAAGCCACTTAAGAGAACATTGGGTGCACATGCACCTATAATATTTTCAAACTTTTTTATATCATTATAATTTTTAAAAGTAAGTTTAGTTTAAAATTATATACTCTTTAAATAAGTGGACTAAACACTATGAAATCACTATTATCTAGAGAAACGGAGAGAACAAAGGTTTCTAACCTCTTTGACCATAATAATATGTAATTGTAGGATGCAACTATGCAATAAAACAATATTTTCATATTTTTTTAATTTCACACAAAATTTGTAGGTTAACCCCTACGAAAATATTGAGTTTTTAGTTACCTGGAGCTTATATTTTTTAGTGTTGTTTAAAAATATTTAACCACATTCTACATTTGTGTTAATGAATTGTAAAATATATTTCAAGGTAATTTTACATCATTCTAATTTTTAAAAGTAAGTTTAGTTTAAAATTATATACTCCTTAAATAAGTGGACTAAACACTATGAAATCACTATTATCTAGAGAAACGGAGACAACAATGGTTCCAAACCTCTTTGACCATCATAATATGTAAGTGGATGATGCAACTATGCCATAAAATAATATTGTCATATTATTTTAATTTTACTCAAAATTTGTAGGTTAACTCCTACGAAAATATTAAGTTTTTTGTTACCTGGAGCTTATATTTTTAGTGTTGTTTAAAAATATTTAACCACATTCTATATTTGTGTTAATGTATTTTAAACTATCTTTCAAGGTACATTTACATCATTCTAATTTTTAAAAGTAAATTTAGTTTAAAATCATATACTGCTTAAATAAGTGGACTAAACACTATGAAATCACTATTATATAGAGAAACGGAGACAACAATGGTTCCAAACCTCTTTGACCATCATAATATGTAAGTGGATGATGCAACTATGCAATAAAACAGTATTGTCATATTTTTTTAATTTCACTCAAAATTTGTAGGTTAACACCCCTACGAAAATATTAAGTTTTTTGTTAACTGGAGCTTATATTTTTTAGTGTTGTTTAAAAATATTTAACCACATTCTACGTTTGTGTTAATATATTGTAAACTATCTTTAAAGGAAATTTTACATCATTCTAATTTTTAAAAGTAAGTTTAGTTTAAAATTATATACTGCTTAAATGAGTGGACTAAACACTATGAAATCACAATTATCTAGAGAAACGGAGACAACAAAGGTTCCTAACCTCTTTGACCATCATAATATGTAAGTGGAGGATGCAACTATGCAATCAAACAATATTGTCATATTTTTTTAATTTCACTCAAAATTTGTAGGATAACTCCTACGAAAATATTGAGTTTTTAGTTAAGTGGAGCTTATATTTTTTAGCGTTGTTTAAAAATATTTAACCACATTCTACATTTGTGTTAATGTATTGTAAACTATCTTTCAAGGAAATTTTACATCATTCTAATTTTTAAAAGTAAGTTTAGTTTAAAATTATATACTGCTTAAATAAGTGGACTAAACACTATGAAATCACTATTGTCTAGAGAAACTGAGACAACAAAGGTTCCTAACCCCTTTGACCATCATAATATGTAAGTGGAGGATGCAACTATGCAATAAAACAATATTGTCATATTTTTTTAATTTCACTCAAAATTTGTAGGTTAACCCCTACGAAAATATTGAGTTTTAAGTTAATTGGAGCTTATATTTTTAAATGTTGTTTAAAAATATTTAACCATATTCTACGTTTGTGTTAATGTATTGTAAACTATCTTTCAAGGTAATTTTACATCATTCTAATTTTTAAAAGTAAGTTTAGTTTAAAATTATATACTGCTTAAATAAGTGGACTAAACACTATGAAATCACTATTATCTAGAGAAACGGAGACAACAAAGGTTCCTAACCTCTTTGACCACCATAATATGTAAGTGGATGATGCAACTATGCAATAAAACAATATTGTCATATTTGTTTTAATTTCACTCAAAATTTGTAGGTTAACCCCTACGAAAATATTGAGTTTTTAGGTAACTGGAGCTTATATTTTTTAGTGTTGTTTAATAATATTTAACCACATTCTACATTTGTGTTAATGTATTGTAAACTATCTTTCAAGGAAATTTTACATCACTCTAATTTTTAAAAGTAAGTTTAGTTTAAAATTATATACTCCTTAAATAACTGGACTAAACACTTTGAAATTACAATTATCTATAGAGAAATAGAGACAACAAAGGTTCCTAACCTCTTTGACCATCATAATATGTAAATGGAGGATGCCACTATGCAATAAAACAATATTGTCATATTTGTTTTAATTTCACTCAAATTTTGTAGGTTAACCCCCTACGAAAATATTGAGTTTTTAGGTAACTAGAGCTTATATTTTTTTTAGTGTTGTTTAAAAATATTTAACCACATTCTACATTTGTGTTAATGTATTGTAAACTATCTTTCAAGGAAATTTTACATCATTCTAATTTTTAAAAGTAAGTTTAGTTTAAAATTATATACCGCTTAAATAAGTGGACTAAACACTATGAAATCACTATTATCTAGAGAAACGGCGAGAACAAAGGTTTCTAACCTCTTTGACCATAATAATATGTAATTGTAGGATGCAACTATGCAATAAAACAATATTTTCATATTTTTTAATTTCACTCAAAATTTGTAGGATAACCCCTACGAAAATATTGAGTTTTTAGTTAAGTGGAGCTTATATTTTTTAGTGTTGTTTAAAAATATTTAACCACATTCTACGTTTGGGTTAATATATTGTAAACTATCTTAAAAGGTAATTTTACATCATTCTAATTTTTAAAAGTAAGATTAGTTTAAAATTATATACTGCTTAAATGAGTGGATTAAACACTATGAAATCACAATTATCTAGAGAAACGGAGACAACAAAGGTTTCTAACCTCTTTGACCATCATAATATGTAAGTGGAGGATGCAACTATGCAATCAAACAATATTGTTATATTTTTTTAATTTCACTCAAAATTTGTAGGATAACCCCTACAAAAATATTGAGTTTTTAGTTAAGTGGAGCTTATATTTTTTTAGTGTTGTTTAAAAATATTTAACCACATTCTACATTTGTGTTAATGTATTGTAAACTATCTTTCAAGTAAATTTTACATCATTCTAATTTTTAAAAGTAATTTTAGTTTAAAATTATATACTGCTTAAATAAGTGGACTAAACACTAAGAAATCACTATTGTCTAGAGAAACGGAGACAACAAAGGTTCCTAACCTCTTTGACCATCATAATATGTAAGTGGAGGATGCAACTATGCAATAAAACACTATTGTCATATTTTTTTAATTTCACTCAAAATTTGTAGGTTAACCCCCTACGAAAATATTGAGTTTTTAGTTAATTGGAGTTTATATTTTTTAGTGTTGTTTAAAAACATTTAACCACATTCTACGTTTGTGTTAATGTATTGTAAACTATATTTCCAGGTAATTTTACATCATTCTAATTTTTAAAAGTAAGTTTAGTTTAAAATTATATACTGCTTAAATAAGTGGACTAAACACTATGAAATCACTATTATCTAGAGAAACAGAGACAACAATGGTTCCAAACCTCTTTGACCATAATAATATGTAAGTAGATGATGCAACTATGCAATAAATTAATATTGTCATATTATTTTAATTTTACTCAAAATTTGTAGTTTAACCCCTACGAAAATATTGAGTTTTTAGTTACCTGGAGCTTATATTTTTTAGTGTTGTTTAAAAATATTTAACCACATTCTATATTTGTGTTAATATATTTTAAACTATCTTTCAAGGTACATTTACATCATTCAAATTTTTAAAAGTAAATTTAGTTTAGAATCATATACTGCTTAAATAAGTGGACTAAACACTATGAAATCACTATTATCTAGAGAAAAGGAGACAACAATGGTTCCAAACCTCTTTGACCATCATAATATGTAAGTGGATGATGCAACTATGCAATAAAAAAATATTTTCACATTTTTTTAATTTCACTCAAAATTTGTAGGTTAACACCCCTACGAAAATATTAAGTTTTTTGTTAACTGGAGCTTATATTTTTTAGTGTTGTTTAAAAATATTTATCCACATTCTATGTTTGTGTTAATATATTGTAAACTATCTTTAAAGGTAATTTTACATCTTTCTAATTTTTAAAAGTAAGTTTAGTTTAAAATTATATACTGCTTAAATGAGTGGACTAAACACTATGAAATCACAATTATCTAGAGAAACGGATACAACAAAGGTTCCTAACCTCTTTGACCATCATAATATGTAAGTGGAGGATGCAACTATGCAATCAAACAATATTGTCATATTTTTATAATTTCACTCAAAATTTGTAGGTTAACCCCTATGAAAATATTGAGTTTTTAGTTAATTGGAGCTTATATCTTTTAGTGTTGTTTTAAAATATTTAACCACATTCTACGTTTGTGTTAATGTATTGTAAACTATCTTTCAAGGAAATTTTACATCATTCTAATTTTAAAAAGTAAGTTTAGTTTAAAATTATATACTCCTTAAATAAGTGGACTAAACACTTTGAAATCACTATTATCTAGAGAAACGGAGACAACAAAGGTTCCTAACCTCTTTGACCATCATAATATGTAAATGGATGATGCCACTATGCAATCAAACAATACTGTCATATTTGTTTTAATTTCACTCAAAATTTGTAGGTTAACCCCTACGAAAATATTGAGTTTTTTGCTAAGTGGAGCTTATATTTTTTTAGTGTTGTTTAAAAATATTTAACAACATTCTACATTTGTGTTAATGTATTGTAAACTATCTTTCAAGTAAATTTTACATCATTCTTATTTTTAAAAGTAAGTCTAGATTAAAATTATATACTGCTTAAATAAGTGGACTAAACACTATGAAATCACTATTATCTAGAGAAACGGAGACAACAAAGGTTCCTAACCTCTTTGACAATCATAATATGTAAGTGGAGGATGCCACTATGCAATAAAACAATATTATCATATTTTTTTTAATTTCACTCATAATTTTTAGGTTAACCCCTACAAAAATATTGAATTTTTAGTTAACTGGAGCTTATATTTTTTAGTAATGTTTAAAAATATTTAACCACATTCTAAATTTGTGTTAATGTATTGGAAACTATCTTTCAAGGTACATTTACATCATTCTAATTTTTAAAAGTAAATTTAGTTTAGAATCATATACTGCTTAAATAAGTGGACTAAACACTATGAAATCACTATTATCTAGAGAAACGGAGACAACAAAGGTTCCTAACCTCTTTGACCATCATAATATGTAAGTGGATGATGCAACTATGCAATAAAAAAATATTTTCATATTTTTTTAATTTCACTCAAAATTTGTAGGTTAACACCCCTACGAAAATATTAAATTTTTTGTTAAATGGAGCTTATATTTTTTAGTGTTGTTTTAAAATATTTAACCACATTCTATGTTTGTGTTAATATATTATAAACTATCTTTAAAGGTAATTTTACATCATTCTAATTTTTAAAAGTAAGTTTAGTTTAAAATTATATACTGCTTAAATGAGTGGACTAAACACTATGAAATCACAATTATCTAGAGAAACGGATACAACAAAGGTTCCTAACCTCTTTGACCATCATAATATGTAAGTGGAGGATGCAACTATGCAATCAAACAATATTGTCATATTTTTTTAATTTCACTCAAAATTTGTAGGATAACCCCTACGAAAATATTGAGTTTTTAGTTAAGTGGAGCTTATATTTTTTAGTGTTTTTTAAAAATATCTAACCACATTCTACATTTGTGTTAATGTATTGTAAACTATCTTTCAAGGAAATTTTACATCATTCTAATTTTTAAAAGTAAGTTTAGTTTAAAATTATATACTGCTTAAATGAGTGGACTAAACACTATGAAATCACTATTGTCTAGAGAAACTGAGACAACAAAGGTTCCCAACCTCTTTGACCATCATAATATGTAAGTGTAGGATGAAACTATGCAATAAAACAATATTGTCATATTTTTTTAATTTCACTCAAAATTTGTAGGTTAACCCCCTACGAAAATATTGAGTTTTTAGTTAATTGGAGCTTATATCTTTTAGCGTTGTTTAAAAATATTTAACCACATTCTACGTTTTTGTTAATGTATTGTAAACTATCTTTCAAGGTAATTTTACATCATTCTAATTTTTAAAAGTAAGTTTAGTTTAAAAGTATATACTGCTTAAATAAGTGGACTAAACACTATGAAATCACTATTATCTAGAGAAACGGAGACAACAAAGGTTCCTAACCTCTTTGACCATCATAATATGTAAGTGGATGAAGCAACTATGCAATCAAACAATATTGTCATATTTTTTTAATTTCACTCAAAATTTGTAGGTTAACCCCTACGAAAATATTGAGTTTTTTGCTAACTAGAGCTTATATTTTTTAGTGTTGTTTAAAAATATTTAACCACATTCTACATTTGTGTTATTGTATTGTAAACTATCTTTCAAGGAAATTTTACATCATTCTAATTTTTAAAAGTAAGTTTAGTTTAAAATTATATACTCTTTAAATAAGTGGACTAAACACTTTGAAATCACAATTATATATAGAGAAATAGAGACAACAAAGGTTCCTAACCTCTTTGACCATCATAATATGTAAATGGATGATGCCACTATGCAATCAAACAATACTGTCATATTTGTTTTAATTTCACTCAAAATTTGTAGGTTAACCCCTACGAAAATATTTAGTTTTTTGCTAAGTGGAGCTTATATTTTTTTAGTGTTGTTTAAAAATATTTAACAACATTCTACATTTGTGTTAATGTATTGTAAACTTTCTTTCAAGTAAATTTTACATCATTCTAATTTTTAAAAGTAATTTTAGTCTAAAATTACATACTCCTTAAATAAGTGGACTAAACACTATGAAATCACTATTGTCTAGAGAAACGGAGACAACAAAGGTTCCTAACCTCTTTGACCATCATAATATGTAAGTGGAGGATGCAACTATGCAATAAAACAATATTGTCATATTTTTTTAATTTCACTCAAAATTTGTAGGTTAACCCATACGAAAATATTGAGTTTTTAGTTAATTGGAGCTTATATCTTTTAGTGTTGTTTAAAAATATTTAACCACATTCTACGTTTGTGTTAATGTATTGTAAACTATTTTTCAAGGTAACTTTACATCATTCTAATTTTTAAAAGTAAGTTTAGTTTAAAATTATATACTGCTTAAATAAGTGGACTAAACACTATGAAATCACTATTATCTAGAGAAACGGAGACAACAAAGGTTCCTAACCTCTTTGACCATCATAATATGTAAGTGGATGATGCAACTATGCAATCAAACAATATTGTCATATTTTTTTAATTTCACTCAAAATTTGTAGGTTAACCCCTACGAAAATATTGAGTTTTTTTGCTAAGTGGAGCTTATATTTTTTTAGTGTTGTTTAAAAATATTTACCCACATTCTACATTTGTGTTAATGTATTGTAAACTATCTTTCAAGGAAATTTTACATCATTCTAATTTTTAAAAGTAAGTTTAGTTTAAAATTATATAATGCTTAAATAAGTGGACTAAACACTATGAAATCACTATTGTCTAGAGAAACTGAGACAACAAAGGTTCCTAACCTCTTTGACCATCATAATATGTAAGTGTAGGATGCAACTACGCAATAAAACTATATTGTCATATTTTTTAATTTCACTCAAAATTTGTTGGTTAACCCCTACGAAAATATTGAGTTTTTAGTTAATTGGATCTTATATCTTTTAGTGTTGTTTAAAAATATTTAACCACATTCTACGTTTTTGTTAATGTATTGTAAACTATCTTTCAAGGTAATTTTACATTATTCTAATTTTTAAAAGTAAGTTTAGTTTAAAAGTATATACTGCTTAAATAAGTGGACTAAACACTATGAAATCACTATTATCTAGAGAAACGGAGACAACAAAGGTTCCTAACCTCTTTGACCATCATAATATGTAAGTGGATGATGCAACTATGCAATCAAACAAAATTGTCATATTTTTTTAATTTCACTCAAAATTTGTAGGTTAACCCCTACGAAAATATTGAGTTTTTTGCTAAGTGGAGCTTATATTTTTTTAGTGTTGTTTAAAAATATTTAACCACATTCTACATTTGTGTTAATGTATTGTAAACTATCTTTCAAGTAAATTTTACATCATTCTAATTTTTAAAAGTAATTTTTGTCTAAAATTACATACTCCTTAAATAAGTGGACTAAACACTATGAAATCACTATTGTCTAGAGAAACCGAGACAACAAAGGTTCCTAACCTCTTTGACCATCATAATATGTAAGTGTAGGATGCAACTATGCAATAAAATTATATTGTCATATTTTTAATTTCACTCAAAATTTGTTGGTTAACCCCTACGAAAATATTGAGTTTTTAGTTAATTGGATCTTATATCTTTTAGTGTTGTTTAAAAATATTAACCACATTCTACGTTTTTGTTAAATTATTGTAAACTATCTTTCAAGGTAATTTTACATTATTCTAATTTTTAAAAGTAAGTTTAGTTTAAAAGTATATACTGCTTAAATAAGTGGACTAAACACTATGAAATCACTATTATCTAGAGAAACGGAGACAACAAAGGTTCCTAACCTCTTTGACCATCATAATATGTAAGTGGATGATGCAACTATGCAATCAAACAAAATTGTCATATTTTTTTAATTTCACTCAAAATTTGTAGGTTAACCCCTACGAAAATATTGAGTTTTTTGCTAAGTGGAGCTTATATTTTTTTAGTGTTGTTTAAAAATATTTAACCACATTCTACATTTGTGTTAATGTATTGTAAACTATCTTTCAAGTAAATTTTACATCATTCTAATTTTTAAAAGTAATTTTAGTCTAAAATTATATACTCCTTAATTAAGTGGACTAAACACTATGAAATCACTATTGTCTAGAGAAACGGAGACAACAAAGGTTCCTAACCTCTTTGACCTTCATAATATGTAAGTGGAGGATGCAACTATGCAATAAAACAATATTGTCATATTTTTTTAATTTCACTCAAAATTTGTAGGTTAACCCATACGAAAATATTGAGTTTTTAGTTAATTGGAGCTTATATCTTTTAGTGTTGTTTAAAAATATTTAACCACATTCTACGTTTGTGTTAATGTATTGTAAACTATTTTTCAAGGTAACTTTACATCATTCTAATTTTTAAAAGTAAGTTTAGTTTAAAATTATATACTGCTTAAATAAGTGGACTAAACACTATGAAATCACTATTATCTAGAGAAACGGAGACAACAAAGGTTCCTAACCTCTTTGACCATCATAATATGTAAGTGGATGATGCAACTATGCAATCAAACAATATTGTCATATTTTTTTAATTTCACTCAAAATTTGTAGGTTAACCCCTACGAAAATATTGAGTTTTTAGGTAACTAGAGCTTATATTTTTTAGTGTTGTTTAAAAATATTTAACCACATTCTACATTTTGTTAATGTATTGTAAACTATCTTTCAAGGAAATTTTACATCATTCTAATTTTTTAAAGTAAGTTTAGTTTAAAATTATATACTCCTTAAATAAGTGGACTAAACACTTTGAAATCACATATTATAGAGAAATAGAGACAACAAAGGTTCCTAACCTCTTTGACCATCATAATATGTAAATGGATGATGCCACTATGCAATCAAACAATACTGTCATATTTGTTTTAATTTTACTCAAAATTTGTAGGTTAACCCCTACGAAAATATTGAGTTTTTAGGTAACTAGAGCTTATATTTTTTAGTGTTGTTTAAAAATATTTAACCACATTCTACATTTGTGTTATTGTATTGTAAACTATCTTTCAAGGAAATTTTACATCATTCTAATTTTTAAAAGTAAGTTTAGTTTAAAATTATATACTGCTTAAATAAGTGGACTAAACACTATGAAATCACTATTGTCTAGAGAAACTGAGACAACAAGGGTTCATAACCTCTTTGACCATCATAATATATAAGTGGAGGATGAAACTATGCAATAAAACAATATTGTCATATTTTTTTAATTTCACTCAAAATTTGTAGGTTAACCCCTACGAAAATATTGAGTTTTTTGCTAAGTGGAGCTTATATTTTTTTAGTGTTGTTTAAAAATATTTAACCACATTCTACATTTGTGTTAATGTATTGTAAACTATCTTTCAAGGAAATTTTACATCATTCTAATTTTTAAAAGTAAGTTTAGTTTAAAATTATATACTGCTTAAATAAGTGGACTAAACACTATTGAAATCACAATTATATAGAGAAATAGAGACAACAAAGGTTCCTAACCTCTTTGACCATCATAATATGTAAATGGATGATGCCACTATGCAATCAAACAATACTGTCATATTTGTTTTAATTTCACTCAAAATTTGTAGGTTAACCCCTACAAAAATATTGAGTTTTTAGGTAACTGGAGCTTATATTTTTAGTGTTGTTTAAAAATATTTAACCACATTCTACATTTGTGTTAATGTATTGTAAACTATCTTTCAACAAAATTTTACATCATTCTAATTTTTAAAAGTAAGTTTAGTTTAAAATTATATACTCCTTAAATAAGTGGACTAAACACTATTGAAATCACAATTATATAGAGAAATAGAGACAACAAAGGTTCCTAACCTCTTTGACCATCATAATATGTAAATGGATGTTGCCACTATGCAATCAAACAATACTGTCATATTTGTTTTAATTTCACTCTAAATTTGTAGGTTAACCCCTACGAAAATATTGAGTTTTTAGGTAACTGGAGCTTATATTTTTTAGTGTGGTTTAAAAATATTTAACCACATTCTACATTTGTGTTAATGTATTGTAAACTATCTTTCAAGGAAATTTTACATCATTTTAATTTTTAAAAGTAAGTTTAGTTTAAAATTATATACTGCTTAAATAAGTGGACTAAACACTATGAAATCACTATTGTCTAGAGAAACCGAGACAACAAAGGTTCCTAACCTCTTTGACCATCATAATATGTAAGTGTAGGATGCAACTATGCAATAAAACAATATTGTCATATTTGTTTTAATTTCACTCAAAATTTGTAGGTTAACCCCTACGAAAATATTGAGTTTTTAGTTAGTTGGAGCTTATATTTTTTTAGTGTTGTTAAAAAATATTAAACCACATTCTACGTTTGTGTTAATGTATTGTAAACTATCTTTCAAGGTAATTTTACATCATTCTAATTTTTAAAAGTAAGTTTAGTTTAAAATTATATACTGCTTAAATAAGTGGACTAAACACTATGAAATCACAATTATCTAGAGAAACGGAGACAACAAAGGTTCCTAACCTCTTTGACCATCATAATATGTAAGTGGATGATGCAACTATGCAATCAAACAATATTGTCATATTTTTTTAATTTCCCTCAAAATTTGTAGGTTAACCCCTACGAAAATATTGAGTTTTTTACTAACTGGAGCTTATATTTTTTAGTGTTGTTTAAAAATATTTAACCACATTCTACATTTGTGTTAATGTATTGTAAACTATCTTTCAAGTAAATTTTACATCATTCTAATTTTAAAAGTAAGTTTAGTTTAAAATTATATACTGCTTAAATAAGTGGACTAAACACTATGAAATCACTATTATCTAGAGAAACGGAGACAACAAAGGTTCCTAACCTCTTTGACCATCATAATATGTAAGTGGAGGATGCAACTATGCAATCGAACAATATTTTCATATTTTTTTAATTTCACTCAAAATTTGTAGGTTAACCCCTACGAAAATATTGAGTTTTTTGCTAAGTCGAGCTTATATTTTTTTAGTGTTGTTTAAAAATATTTAACCACATTTTACATTTGTGTTAATGTATTGTAAACTATCTTTCAGGTAAATTTTACATCACTCTAATTTTTAAAAGTAATTTTAGTTTAAAATTATATACTCCTTAAATAAATGGACTAAACACTATGAAATCACTATTGTCTAGAGAAACGGAGACAACAAAGGTTCATAACCACTTTGACCATCATAATATGTAAGTGGAGGATGCAACTATGCAATAAAACAATATTGTAATATTTTTTTAATTTCACTCAAAATTTGTAGGTTAACCCCTACGAAAATATTAAGTTTTTTGCTAACTGGAGCTTATATTTTTTAGTGTTGTTTAAAAATATTTAACCACATTCTACATTTGTGTTAATGTATTGTAAACTATCTTTCAAGGAAATTTTATATCTTTCTAATTTTTAAAAGTAAGTTTTGTTTAAAATTATATACTCCTTAAATAAGTGGACTAAACACTTTGAAATCACAATTATATATAGAGAAATAGAGACAACAAAGGTTCCTAACCTCTTTGACCATCATAATATGTAAATGGATGATGCCACTATGCAATCAAACAATACTGTCATATTTGTTTTAATTTCACTCAAAATTTGTAGGTTAACCCCTACGAAAATATTGAGTTTTTAGGTAACTGGAGCTTATATTTTTTAGTGTTGTTTAAAAATATTTAACCGCATTCTACATTTGTGTTAATGTATTTTAAAATATCTTTCAAGGTACATTTACATCATTCTAATTTTTAAAAGTAAATTTAGTTTAGAATCATATACTGCTTAAATAAGTGGACTAAACACTATGAAATCACTATTATCTAGAGAAACGGAGACAACAAAGGTTCCTAACCTCTTTGACCATCATAATATGTAAGTGGAGGATGCAACTATGCAATCAAACAATATTGTCATATTTTTTTAATTTCACTCAAAATTTGTAGGTTAACCCCTACGAAAATATTGAGTTTTTTGCTAAGTGGAGCTTATATTTTTTTAGTGTTGTTTAAAAATATTTAACCACATTCTACATTTGTGTTAATGTATTGTAAACTATCTTTCAAGGAAATTTTACATCATTCTAATTTTTAAAAGTAAGTTTAGTTTAAAATTATATACTGCTTAAATAAGTGGACTAAACACTTTGAAATCACAATTATATATAGAGAAATAGAGACAACAAAGGTTCCTAACCTCTTTGACCATCGTAATATGTAAATGGATGATGCCACTATGCAATCAAACAATACTGTCATATTTGTTTAATTTCACTCAAAATTTGTAGGTTATCCCCTACGAAAATATTGAGTTTTTAGGTAACTGGAGCTTATATTTTTAGTGTTGTTTAAAAATATTTAACCACATTCTACATTTGTGTTAATGTATTGTAAACTATCTTTCAAGAAAATTTTACATCATTCTAATTTTTAAAAGTAAGTTTAGTTTAAAATTATATACTGCTTAAATAAGTGGACTAAACACTATGAAATCACTATTATCTAGAGAAACGGAGACAACAAAGGTTCCTAACCTCTTTGACCATCATAATATGTAAGTGGAGGATGCAACTATGCAATCAAACAATATTGTCATATTTTTTTAATTTCACTCAAAATTTGTAGGTTAACCCCTACGAAAATATTGAGTTTTTAGTAACTGGAGCTTATATTTTTTAGTGTTGTTTAAAAATATTTAACCACATTCTACATTTGTGTTAATGTATTGTAAACTATCTTTCAAGGAAATTTTACATCATTCTAATTTTTAAAAGTAAGTTTAGTTTAAAATTATATACTGCTTAAATAAGTGGACTAAACACTATGAAATCACTATTGTCTAGAGAAACTGAGACAACAAAGGTTTCTAACCTCTTTGACCATCATAATATGTAAGTGTAGGATGCAACTATGCAATAAAACAATATTGTCATATTTTTTTAATTTCACTCAAAATTTGTAGGTTAACCCCTACGAAAATATTGAGTTTTTAGTTAATTGGAGCTTATCTTTTTTTAGTGTTGTTTAAAAATATTAAACCACATTCTACGTTTGTGTTAATGTATTGTAAACTATCTTTCAAGGTAATTTTACATCATTCTAATTTTTAAAAGTAATTTTAGTTTAAAATTATATACTCCTTAAATAAGTGGACTAAACACTTTGAAATCACTATTATCTAGAGAAACGGAGACAACAAAGGTTCCTAACCTCTTTGACCATCATAATATGTAAGTGGATGATGCAACTATGCAATCAAACAATATTGTCATATTTTTTTAATTTCACTCAAAATTTGTAGGTTAACCCCTACGAAAATATTGAGTTTTTTACTAACTGGAGCTTATATTTTTTAGTGTTGTTTAAAAATATTTAACCACATTCTACATTTGTGTTAATGTATTGTAAACTATCTTTCAAGGAAATTTGTAGTGTTTTTAATTTTTAAAAGTAAGTTTAGTTTAAAATTATATACTGCTTAAATAAGTGGACTAAACACTATGAAATCACTATTATCTAGAGAAACGGAGACAATAAAGGTTCCTAACCTCTTTGACCATCATAATATGTAAGTGGAGGATGCAACTATGCAATCGAACAATATTTTCATATTTTTTTAATTTCACTCAAAATTTGTAGGTTAACCCCTACGAAAATATTGAGTTTTTAGGTAACTGGAGCTTATATTTTTTAGTGTTGTTTAAAAATATTTAACCACATTCTACATTTGTGTTAATGTATTGTAAACTATCTTTCAAGGAAATTTTACATCATTTTAATTTTTAAAAGTAAGTTTAGTTTAAAATTATATACTGCTTAAATAAGTGGACTAAACACTATGAAATAACTATTGTCTAGAGAAACTGAGACAACAAAGGTTTCTAACCTCTTTGACCATCATAATATGTAAGTGTAGGATGCAACTATGCAATAAAACAATATTGTCATATTTTTTTAATTTCACTCAAAATTTGTAGGTTAACCCCTACGAAAATATTGAGTTTTTAGTTAATTGGAGCTTATCTTTTTTAGTGTTGTTTAAAAATATTAAACCACATTCTACGTTTGTGTTAATGTATTGTAAACTATCTTTCAAGGTAATTTTACATCATTCTAATTTTTAAAAGTAAGTTTAGTTTAAAATTATATACTGCTTAAATAAGTGGACTAAACACTATGAAATCACTATTATCTAGAGAAACGGAGACAACAAAGGTTCCTAACCTCTTTGACCATCATAATATGTAAGTGGATGATGCAACTATGCAATCAAACAATATTGTCATATTTTTTTAATTTCACTCAAAATTTGTAGGTTAACCCCTACGAAAATATTGAGTTTTTTACTAACTGGAGCTTATATTTTTTAGTGATGTTTAAAAATATTTAACCACATTCTACATTTGTGTTAATGTATTGTAAACTATCTTTCAAGGAAATTTTACATCATTCTAATTTTTAAAAGTAAGTTTAGTATAAAATTATATACTGCTTAAATAAGTGGACTAAACACTATGAAATCACTATTATCTAGAGAAACGGAGACAATAAAGGTTCCTAACCTCTTTGACCATCATAATATGTAAGTGGAGGATGCAACTATGCAATCGAACAATATTTTCATATTTTTTTAATTTCACTCAAAATTTGTAGGTTAACCCCTACGAAAATATTGAGTTTTTAGGTAACTGGAGCTTATATTTTTTAGTGTTGTTTAAAAATATTTAACCACATTCTACATTTGTGTTAATGTATTGTAAACTATCTTTCAAGGAAATTTTACATCATTCTAATTTTTAAAAGTAAGTTTAGTTTAAAATTATATACTGCTTAAATAAGTGGACTAAACACTATGAAATCACTATTGTCTAGAGAAACTGAGACAACAAAGGTTTCTAACCTCTTTGACCATCATAATATGTAAGTGTAGGATGCAACTATGCAATAAAACAATATTGTCATATTTTTTTAATTTCACTCAAAATTTGTAGGTTAACCCCTACGAAAATATTGAGTTTTTAGTTAACTGGAGCTTATATTTTTTAGGGTTGTTTAAAAATATTAAACCACATTCTACATTTGTGTTAATGTATTGTAAACTATCTTTCAAGGTAATTTTACATCATTCTAATTTTTAAAAGTAAGTTTAGTTTAAAATTATATACTGCTTAAATAAGTGGACTAAACACTATGAAATCACTATTATCTAGAGAAACGGAGACAACAAAGGTTCCTAACCTCTTTGACCATCATAATATGTAAGTGGATGATGCAACTATGCAATCAAACAATATTGTCATATTTTTTTAATTTCACTCAAAATTTGTAGGTTAACCCCTACGAAAATATTGAGTTTTTTACTAACTGGAGCTTATATTTTTTAGTGTTGTTTAAAAATATTTAACCACATTCTACATTTGTGTTAATGTATTGTAAACTATCTTTCAAGGAAATTTTACATCATTCTAATTTTTAAAAGTAAGTTTAGTTTAAAATTATATACTGCTTAAATAAGTGGACTAAACACTATGAAATCACTATTATCTAGAGAAACGGAGACAACAAAGGTTCCTAACCTCTTTGACCATCATAATATGTAAGTGGAGGATGCAACTATGCAATCGAACAATATTTTCATATTTTTTTAATTTCACTCAAAATTTGTAGGTTAACCCCTACGAAAATATTGAGTTTTTTGCTAAGTCGAGCTTATATTTTTTTAGTGTTGTTTAAAAATATTTAACCACATTCTACATTTGTGTTAATGTATTGTAAACTATCTTTCAAGTAAATTTTACATCATTCTAATTTTTAAAAGTAATTTTAGTTTAAAATTATATACTCCTTAAATAAGTGGACTAAACACTATGAAATCACTATTATCTAGAGAAACGGAGACAACAAAGGTTCCTAACCTCTTTGACCATCATAATATGTAAGTGGAGGATGCAACTATGCAATAAAACAATATTGTCATATTTTTTTAATTTCACTCAAAATTTGTAGGTTAACCCCTACGAAAATATTGAGTTTTTTGCTAAGTCGAGCTTATATTTTTTTAGTGTTGTTTAAAAATATTTAACCACATTCTACATTTGTGTTAATGTATTGTAAACTATCTTTCAAGGAAATTTTACATCATTCTAATTTTTAAAAGTAAGTTTAGTTTAAAATATATACTGCTTAAATAAGTGGACTAAACACTATGAAATCACTATTGTCTAGAGAAACGGAGACAACAAAGGTTCCTAACCTCTTTGACCATCATAATATGTAAGTGGAGGATGCAACTATGCAATCGAACAATATTTTCATATTTTTTTAATTTCACTCAAAATTTGTAGGTTAACCCCTACGAAAATATTGAGTTTTTTGCTAAGTCGAGCTTATATTTTTTAGTGTTGTTAAAAATATTTAACCACATTCTACATTTGTGTTAATGTATTGTAAACTATCTTTCAAGTAAATTTTACATCATTCTAATTTTTAAAAGTAAGTTTAGTTTAAAATTATATACTGCTTAAATAAGTGGACTAAACACTATGAAATCACTATTATCTAGAGAAACGGAGACAACAAAGGTTCCTAACCTCTTTGACCATCATAATATGTAAGTGGAGGATGCAACTATGCAATCGAAACAATATTTTCATATTTTTTTTAATTTCACTCAAAATTTGTAGGTTAACCCCTACGAAAATATTGAGTTTTTAGCTAAGTCGAGCTTATATTTTTTAGTGTTGTTTAAAAATATTTAACCACATTCTACATTTGTGTTAATGTATTGTAAACTATCTTTCAAGGAAATTTTACATCATTCTAATTTTTAAAAGTAAGTTTAGTTTAAAATTATATACTGCTTAAATAAGTGGACTAAACACTATGAAATCACTATTATCTAGAGAAACGGAGACAACAAAGGTTCCTAACCTCTTTGACCATCATAATATGTAAGTGGAGGATGCAACTATGCAATCGAACAATATTGTCATATTTTTTTAATTTCACTCAAAATTTGTAGGTTAACCCCTACGAAAATATTGAGTTTTTTGCTAATTCGAGCTTATATTTTTTTAGTGTTGTTTAAAAATATTTAACCACATTCTACATTTGTGTTAATGTATTGTAAACTATCTTTCAAGTAAATTTTACATCATTCTAATTTTTAAAAGTAAGTTTAGTTTAAAATTATATACTGCTTAAATAAGTGGACTAAACACTATGAAATCACTATTATCTAGAGAAACGGAGACAACAAAGGTTCCTAACCTCTTTGACCATCATAATATGTAAGTGGAGGATGCAACTATGCAATCGAACAATATTTTCATATTTTTTTAATTTCACTCAAAATTTGTAGGTTAACCCCTACGAAAATATTGAGTTTTTAGCTAAGTCGAGCTTATATTTTTTAGTGTTGTTTAAAAATATTTAACCACATTCTACATTTGTGTTAATGTATTGTAAACTATCTTTCAAGTAAATTTTACATCATTCTAATTTTTAAAAGTAAGTTTAGTTTAAAATTATATACTCCTTAAATAAGTGGACTAAACACTATGAAATCACTATTATCTAGAGAAACGGAGA
The DNA here is from genome assembly GCA_018703725.1 of Brassica juncea. NCBI lineage: Eukaryota > Viridiplantae > Streptophyta > Magnoliopsida > Brassicales > Brassicaceae > Brassica > Brassica juncea. The sequence goes on from CM031941.1 coordinate 57,229,635, forward strand.
CAACAAAGGTTCCTAACCTCTTTGACCATCATAATATGTAAGTGGAGGATGCAACTATGCAATAAAACAATATTGTCATATTTTTTTAATTTCACTCAAAATTTGTAGGTTAACCCCTACGAAAATATTGAGTTTTTTGCTAAGTCGAGCTTATATTTTTTAGTGTTGTTTAAAAATATTTAACCACATTCTACATTTGTGTTAATGTATTGTAAACTATCTTTCAAGGAAATTTTACATCATTCTAATTTTTAAAAGTAAGTTTAGTTTAAAATTATATACTGCTTAAATAAGTGGACTAAACACTATGAAATCACTATTATCTAGAGAAACGGAGACAACAAAGGTTCCTAACCTCTTTGACCATCATAATATGTAAGTGGAGGATGCAACTATGCAATCGAAACAATATTGTCATATTTTTTTAATTTCACTCAAAATTTGTAGGTTAACCCCTACGAAAATATTGAGTTTTTAGGTAACTGGAGCTTATATTTTTTAGTGTTGTTTAAAAATATTTAACCACATTCTACATTTGTGTTAATGTATTGTAAACTATCTTTCAAGGAAATTTTACATCATTCTAATTTTTAAAAGTAAGTTTAGTTTAAAATTATATACTGCTTAAATAAGTGGACTAAACACTATGAAATCACTATTATCTAGAGAAACGGAGACAACAAAGGTTCCTAACCTCTTTGACCATCATAATATGTAAGTGGAGGATGCAACTATGCAATAAAACAATATCGTCATATTTTTTTAATTTCACTCAAAATTTGTAGGTTAACCCCTACGAATATATTGAGTTTTTAGGTAATTGGAGCTTATATTTATTAGTGTTGTTTAAAAATATTAACCACATTCTACATTTGTGTTAATGTATTGTAAACTATCTTTCAAGGTAATTTTACATCATTCTAATTTTTAAAAGTAAGTTTAGTTTAAAATTATATACTGCTTAAATAAGTGGACTAAACACTATGAAATCACTATTATCTAGAGAAACGGAGACAACAAAGGTTCCTAACCTCTTTGACCATCATAATATGTAAGTGGAGGATGCAACTATGCAATCAAACAATATTGTCATATTTTTTTAATTTCACTCAAAATTTGTAGGTTAACCCCTACGAAAATATTGAGTTTTTTAGCTAACTGGAGCTTATATTTTTTAGTGTTGTTTAAAAATATTTAACCACATTCTACATTTGTGTTAATGTATTGTAAACTATCTTTCAAGGTAAATTTTACATCATTCTAATTTTTAAAAGTAAGTTTAGTTTAAAATTATATACTGCTTAAATAAGTGGACTAAACACTATGAAATCACTATTATCTAGAGAAACGGAGACAACAAAGGTTCCTAACCTCTTTGACCATCATAATATGTAAGTGGAGGATGCAACTATGCAATCGAACAATATTTTCATATTTTTTTAATTTCACTCAAAATTTGTAGGTTAACCCCTACGAAATATTGAGTTTTTTGCTAAGTCGAGCTTATATTTTTTTAGTGTTGTTTAAAAATATTTAACCACATTCTACATTTGTGTTAATGTATTGTAAACTATCTTTCAAGTAAATTTTACATCATTCTAATTTTTAAAAGTAAGTTTAGTTTAAAATTATATACTGCCTTAAATAAGTGGACTAAACACTATGAAATCACTATTATCTAGAGAAACGGAGACAACAAAGGTTCCTAACCTCTTTGACCATCATAATATGTAAGTGGAGGATGCAACTATGCAATAAAACAATATTGTCATATTTTTTTAATTTCACTCAAAATTTGTAGGTTAACCCCTACGAAAATATTGAGTTTTTTGCTAAGTCGAGCTTATATTTTTTTAGTGTTGTTTAAAAATATTTAACCACATTCTACATTTGTGTTAATGTATTGTAAACTATCTTTCAAGGAAATTTTACATCATTCTAATTTTTAAAAGTAAGTTTAGTTTAAAATTATATACTGCTTAAATAAGTGGACTAAACACTATGAAATCACTATTATCTAGAGAAACGGAGACAACAAAGGTTCCTAACCTCTTTGACCATCATAATATGTAAGTGGAGGATGCAACTATGCAATCGAAACAATATTGTCATATTTTTTTAATTTCACTCAAAATTTGTAGGTTAACCCCTACGAAAATATTGAGTTTTTTAGCTAAGCTGGAGCTTATATTTTTTAGTGTTGTTTAAAAATATTTAACCACATTCTACATTTGTGTTAATGTATTGTAAACTATCTTTCAAGTAAATTTTACATCATTCTAATTTTTAAAAGTAAGTTTAGTTTAAAATTATATACTGCTTAAATAAGTGGACTAAACACTATGAAATCACTATTGTCTAGAGAAACTGAGACAACAAAGGTTTCTAACCTCTTTGACCATCATAATATGTAAGTGTAGGATGCAACTATGCAATAAAACAATATTGTCATATTTTTTTAATTTCACTCAAAATTTGTAGGTTAACCCCTACGAAAATATTGAGTTTTTAGTTAATTGGAGCTTATCTTTTTTTAGTGTTGTTTAAAAATATTAAACCACATTCTACGTTTGTGTTAATGTATTGTAAACTATCTTTCAAGGTAATTTTACATCATTCTAATTTTTAAAAGTAAGTTTAGTTTAAAATTATATACTGCTTAAATAAGTGGACTAAACACTATGAAATCACTATTATCTAGAGAAACGGAGACAACAAAGGTTCCTAACCTCTTTGACCATCATAATATGTAAGTGGAGGATGCAACTATGCAATCGAACAATATTTTCATATTTTTTTAATTTCACTCAAAATTTGTAGGTTAACCCCTACGAAAATATTGAGTTTTTACTAACTGGAGCTTATATTTTTTAGTGTTGTTTAAAAATATTTAACCACATTCTACATTTGTGTTAATGTATTGTAAACTATCTTTCAAGGAAATTTTACATCATTCTAATTTTTAAAAGTAAGTTTAGTTTAAAATTATATACTGCTTAAATAAGTGGACTAAACACTATGAAATCACTATTATCTAGAGAAACGGAGACAACAAAGGTTTCCTAACCTCTTTGACCATCATAATATGTAAGTGGAGGATGCAACTATGCAATAAAACAATATTGTCATATTTTTTTAATTTCACTCAAAATTTGTAGGTTAACCCCTACGAAAATATTGAGTTTTTAGTTAATGGAGCTTATATTTTTTTAGTGTTGTTTAAAAATATTTAACCACATTCTACATTTGTGTTAATGTATTGTAAACTATCTTTCAAGGTAATTTTACATCATTCTAATTTTTAAAAGTAAGTTTAGTTTAAAATTATATACTGCTTAAATAAGTGGACTAAACACTATGAAATCACTATTGTCTGGAGAAACGGAGACAATAAAGGTTCCTAACCTCTTTGACCATCATAATATGTAAGTGGAGGATGCAACTATGCAATCGAACAATATTTTCATATTTTTTTAATTTCACTCAAAATTTGTAGGTTAACCCCTACGAAAATATTGAGTTTTTTAGCTAAGTCGAGCTTATATTTTTTAGTGTTGTTTAAAAATATTTAACCACATTCTACATTTGTGTTAATGTATTGTAAACTATCTTTCAAGGTAAATTTTACATCATTCTAATTTTTAAAAGTAAGTTTAGTTTAAAATTATATACTGCTTAAATAAGTGGACTAAACACTATGAAATCACTATTATCTAGAGAAACGGAGACAACAAAGGTTCCTAACCTCTTTGACCATCATAATATGTAAGTGGAGGATGCAACTATGCAATCGAACAATATTGTCATATTTTTTTAATTTCACTCAAAATTTGTAGGTTAACCCCTACGAAAATATTGAGTTTTTTAGCTAAGTCGAGCTTATATTTTTTAGTGTTGTTTAAAAATATTTAACCACATTCTACATTTGTGTTAATGTATTGTAAACTATCTTTCAAGGTAAATTTTACATCATTCTAATTTTTAAAAGTAAGTTTAGTTTAAAATTATATACTGCTTAAATAAGTGGACTAAACACTATGAAATCACTATTATCTAGAGAAACGGAGACAACAAAGGTTCCTAACCTCTTTGACCATCATAATATGTAAGTGGAGGATGCAACTATGCAATAAAACAATATTGTCATATTTTTTTAATTTCACTCAAAATTTGTAGGTTAACCCCTACGAAAATATTGAGTTTTTAGCTAATCGGAGCTTATATTTTTTAGTGTTGTTTAAAAATATTTAACCACATTCTACATTTGTGTTAATGTATTGTAAACTATCTTTCAAGGAAATTTTACATCATTCTAATTTTTAAAAGTAAGTTTAGTTTAAAATTATATACTGCTTAAATAAGTGGACTAAACACTATGAAATCACTATTATCTAGAGAAACGGAGACAACAAAGGTTCCTAACCTCTTTGACCATCATAATATGTAAGTGGATGATGCAACTATGCAATCAAACAATATTGTCATATTTTTTTAATTTCACTCAAAATTTGTAGGTTAACCCCTACGAAAATATTGAGTTTTTAGTTAACTGGAGCTTATATTTTTTAGGGTTGTTTAAAAATATTAAACCACATTCTACATTTGTGTTAATGTATTGTAAACTATCTTTCAAGGTAAATTTTACATCATTCTAATTTTTAAAAGTAAGTTTAGTTTAAAATTATATACTGCTTAAATAAGTGGACTAAACACTATGAAATCACTATTATCTAGAGAAACGGAGACAACAAAGGTTCCTAACCTCTTTGACCATCATAATATGTAAGTGGAGGATGCAACTATGCAATAGAACAATATTTTCATATTTTTTTTAATTTCACTCAAAATTTGTAGGTTAACCCCTACGAAAATATTGAGTTTTTAGCTAATGGAGCTTATATTTTTTTAGTGTTGTTTAAAAATATTTAACCACATTCTACATTTGTGTTAATGTATTGTAAACTATCTTTCAAGGTAAATTTTACATCATTCTAATTTTTAAAAGTAAGTTTAGTTTAAAATTATATACTGCTTAAATAAGTGGACTAAACACTATGAAATCACTATTATCTAGAGAAACGGAGACAACAAAGGTTCCTAACCTCTTTGACCATCATAATATGTAAGTGGAGGATGCAACTATGCAATCGAAACAATATTTTCATATTTTTTTAATTTCACTCAAAATTTGTAGGTTAACCCCTACGAAAATATTGAGTTTTTTAGCTAACTGGAGCTTATATTTTTTTAGTGTTGTTTAAAAATATTTAACCACATTCTACATTTGTGTTAATGTATTGTAAACTATCTTTCAAGGTAAATTTTACATCATTCTAATTTTTAAAAGTAAGTTTAGTTTAAAATTATATACTGCTTAAATAAGTGGACTAAACACTATGAAATCACTATTATCTAGAGAAACGGAGACAACAAAGGTTCCTAACCTCTTTGACCATCATAATATGTAAGTGGAGGATGCAACTATGCAATAAAACAATATTGTCATATTTTTTTAATTTCACTCAAAATTTGTAGGTTAACCCCTACGAAAATATTGAGTTTTTTAGCTAAGTCGAGCTTATATTTTTTTAGTGTTGTTTAAAAATATTTAACCACATTCTACATTTGTGTTAATGTATTGTAAACTATCTTTCAAGGTAAATTTTACATCATTCTAATTTTTAAAAGTAAGTTTAGTTTAAAATTATATACTGCTTAAATAAGTGGACTAAACACTATGAAATCACTATTATCTAGAGAAACGGAGACAACAAAGGTTCCTAACCTCTTTGACCATCATAATATGTAAGTGGAGGATGCAACTATGCAATAAACAATATTGTCATATTTTTTTAATTTCACTCAAAATTTGTAGGTTAACCCCTACGAAAATATTGAGTTTTTAGCTAAGTCGAGCTTATATTTTTTTAGTGTTGTTTAAAAATATTTAACCACATTCTACATTTGTGTTAATGTATTGTAAACTATCTTTCAAGGAAATTTTACATCATTCTAATTTTTAAAAGTAAGTTTAGTTTAAAATTATATACTGCTTAAATAAGTGGACTAAACACTATGAAATCACTATTATCTAGAGAAACGGAGACAACAAAGGTTCCTAACCTCTTTGACCATCATAATATGTAAGTGGAGGATGCAACTATGCAATCGAACAATATTTTCATATTTTTTTAATTTCACTCAAAATTTGTAGGTTAACCCCTACGAAAATATTGAGTTTTTTGCTAAGTCGAGCTTATATTTTTTTAGTGTTGTTTAAAAATATTTAACCACATTCTACATTTGTGTTAATGTATTGTAAACTATCTTTCAAGGTAAATTTTACATCATTCTAATTTTTAAAAGTAAGTTTAGTTTAAAATTATATACTGCTTAAATAAGTGGACTAAACACTATGAAATCACTATTATCTAGAGAAACGGAGACAACAAAGGTTCCTAACCTCTTTGACCATCATAATATGTAAGTGGAGGATGCAACTATGCAATCGAACAATATTTTCATATTTTTTTTAATTTCACTCAAAATTTGTAGGTTAACCCCTACGAAAATATTGAGTTTTTTGCTAAGTCGAGCTTATATTTTTTTAGTGTTGTTTAAAAATATTTAACCACATTCTACATTTGTGTTAATGTATTATAAACTATCTTTCAAGGAAATTTTACATCATTCTAATTTTTAAAAGTAAGTTTAGTTTAAAATTATATACTGCTTAAATAAGTGGACTAAACACTATGAAATCACTATTATCTAGAGAAACGGAGACAACAAAGGTTCCTAACCTCTTTGACCATCATAATATGTAAGTGGAGGATGCAACTATGCAATAAAACAATATTGTCATATTTTTTTAATTTCACTCAAAATTTGTAGGTTAACCCCTACGAAAATATTGAGTTTTTAGCTAATTGGAGCTTATATTTTTTTAGTGTTGTTTAAAAATATTTAACCACATTCTACATTTGTGTTAATGTATTGTAAACTATCTTTCAAGTAAATTTTACATCATTCTAATTTTTAAAAGTAAGTTTAGTTTAAAATTATATACTGCTTAAATAAGTGGACTAAACACTATGAAATCACTATTATCTAGAGAAACGGAGACAACAAAGGTTCCTAACCTCTTTGACCATCATAATATGTAAGTGGAGGATGCAACTATGCAATCGAACAATATTTTCATATTTTTTTTAATTTCACTCAAAATTTGTAGGTTAACCCCTACGAAAATATTGAGTTTTTTGCTAAGTCGAGCTTATATTTTTTTAGTGTTGTTTAAAAATATTTAACCACATTCTACATTTGTGTTAATGTATTGTAAACTATCTTTCAAGGAAATTTTACATCATTCTAATTTTTAAAAGTAAGTTTAGTTTAAAATTATATACTGCTTAAATAAGTGGACTAAACACTATGAAATCACTATTATCTAGAGAAACGGAGACAACAAAGGTTCCTAACCTCTTTGACCATCATAATATGTAAGTGGAGGATGCAACTATGCAATAAACAATATTGTCATATTTTTTTAATTTCACTCAAAATTTGTAGGTTAACCCCTACGAAAATATTGAGTTTTTTAGTAATTGGAGCTTATATTTTTTTAGTGTTGTTTAAAAATATTTAACCACATTCTACATTTGTGTTAATGTATTGTAAACTATCTTTCAAGGTAATTTTACATCATTCTAATTTTTAAAAGTAAGTTTAGTTTAAAATTATATAATGCTTAAATAAGTGGACTAAACACTATGAAATCACTATTATCTAGAGAAACGGAGACAACAAAGGTTCCTAACCTCTTTGACCATCATAATATGTAAGTGGAGGATGCAACTATGCAATCAAACAATATTGTCATATTTTTTTAATTTCACTCAAAATTTGTAGGTTAACCCCTACGAAAATATTGAGTTTTTTAGCTAACTGGAGCTTATATTTTTTTAGTGTTGTTTAAAAATATTTAACCACATTCTACATTTGTGTTAATGTATTGTAAACTATCTTTCAAGGAAATTTTACATCATTCTAATTTTTAAAAGTAAGTTTAGTTTAAAATTATATACTGCTTAAATAAGTGGACTAAACACTATGAAATCACTATTATCTAGAGAAACGGAGACAACAAAGGTTCCTAACCTCTTTGACCATCATAATATGTAAGTGGAGGATGCAACTATGCAATCAAACAATATTGTCATATTTTTTTTAATTTCACTCAAAATTTGTAGGTTAACCCCTACGAAAATATTGAGTTTTTAGCTAACTGGAGCTTATATTTTTTAGTGTTGTTTAAAAATATTTAACCACATTCTACATTTGTGTTAATGTATTGTAAACTATCTTTCAAGGTAATTTTACATCATTCTAATTTTTAAAAGTAAGTTTAGTTTAAAATTATATACTGCTTAAATAAGTGGACTAAACACTATGAAATCACTATTATCTAGAGAAACGGAGACAACAAAGGTTCCTAACCTCTTTGACCATCATAATATGTAAGTGGAGGATGCAACTATGCAATCGAAACAATATTTCATATTTTTTTAATTTCACTCAAAATTTGTAGGTTAACCCCTACGAAAATATTGAGTTTTTAGGCTAACTGGAGCTTATATTTTTTAGTGTTGTTTAAAAATATTTAACCACATTCTACATTTGTGTTAATGTATTGTAAACTATCTTTCAAGGAAATTTTACATCATTCTAATTTTTAAAAGTAAGTTTAGTTTAAAATTATATACTGCTTAAATAAGTGGACTAAACACTATGAAATCACTATTATCTAGAGAAACTGAGACAACAAAGGTTTCCTAACCTCTTTGACCATCATAATATGTAAGTGTAGGATGCAACTATGCAATAAAACAATATTGTCATATTTTTTTAATTTCACTCAAAATTTGTAGGTTAACCCCTACGAAAATATTGAGTTTTTAGTTAATGGAGCTTATATTTTTTTAGTGTTGTTTAAAAATATTTAACCACATTCTACAGTTTGTGTTAATGTATTGTAAACTATCTTTCAAGGTAATTTTACATCATTCTAATTTTTAAAAGTAAGTTTAGTTTAAAATTATATACTGCTTAAATAAGTGGACTAAACACTATGAAATCACTATTATCTAGAGAAACGGAGACAACAAAGGTTCCTAACCTCTTTGACCATCATAATATGTAAGTGGATGATGCAACTATGCAATCAAACAATATTGTCATATTTTTTTAATTTCACTCAAAATTTGTAGGTTAACCCCTACGAAAATATTGAGTTTTTTACTAACTGGAGCTTATATTTTTTAGTGTTGTTTAAAAATATTTAACCACATTCTACATTTGTGTTAATGTATTGTAAACTATCTTTCAAGGAAATTTTACATCATTCTAATTTTTAAAAGTAAGTTTAGTTTAAAATTATATACTGCTTAAATAAGTGGACTAAACACTATGAAATCACTATTATCTAGAGAAACGGAGACAACAAAGGTTCCTAACCTCTTTGACCATCATAATATGTAAGTGGAGGATGCAACTATGCAATCGAACAATATTTTCATATTTTTTTTAATTTCACTCAAAATTTGTAGGTTAACCCCTACGAAAATATTGAGTTTTTTGCTAAGTCGAGCTTATATTTTTTTAGTGTTGTTTAAAAATATTTAACCACATTCTACATTTGTGTTAATGTATTGTAAACTATCTTTCAAGGAAATTTTACATCATTCTAATTTTTAAAAGTAAGTTTAGTTTAAAATTATATACTGCTTAAATAAGTGGACTAAACACTATGAAATCACTATTATCTAGAGAAACGGAGACAACAAAGGTTCCTAACCTCTTTGACCATCATAATATGTAAGTGGAGGATGCAACTATGCAATCGAACAAAATTTTCATATTTTTTTAATTTCACTCAAAATTTGTAGGTAACTAGAGCTTATATTTTTTTAGTGTTGTTTAAAAATATTTAACCACATTCTACATTTGTGTTAATGTATTGTAAACTATCTTTCAAATAAATTTTACATCATTCTAATTTTTAAAAGTAATTTTAGTTTAAAATTATATACTCCTTAAATAAGTGGACTAAACACTATGAAATCACTATTGTCTAGAGAAACGGAGACAACAAAGGTTCATAACCTCTTTGACCATCATAATATGTAAGTGGAGGATGCAACTATTCAATAAAACAATATTGTCATATTTTTTTAATTTCACTCAAAATTTGTAGGTTAACCCCTACGAAAATATTGAGTTTTTTGCTAACTGGAGCTTATATTTTTTAGTGTTGTTTAAAAATATTTAACCACATTCTACATTTGTGTTAATGTATTGTAAACTATCTTTCAAGGAAATTTTACATCATTCTAATTTTTAAAAGTAAGTTTAGTTTAAAATTATATACTCCTTAAATAAGTGGACTAAACACTATGAAATCACATTATATATAGAGAAATCGGAGACAACAAAGGTTCCTAACCTCTTTGACCATCATAATATGTAAGTGGATGATGCACTATGCAATCAAACAATACTGTCATATTTTTTTTAATTTCACTCAAAATTTGTAGGTTAACCCCTACGAAAATATTGAGTTTTTTAGGTAACTGGAGCTTATATTTTTTAGTGTTGTTTAAAAATATTTAACCACATTCTACATTTGTGTTAATGTATTGTAAATTATCTTTCAAGGTAATTTTACATCATTCTAATTTTTAAAAGTAAGTTTAGTTTAAAATTATATACTGCTTAAATAAGTGCACTAAACACTATGAAATCACTATTGTCTAGAGAAACTGAGACAACAAAGGTTCCTAACCTCTTTGACCATCATAATATGTAAGTGTAGGATGCAACTATGCAATAAAACAATATTTTCATATTTTTTTAATTTCACTCAAAATTTGTAGGTTAACTCCTACGAAAATATTGAGTTTTTTGCTAATTGGAGCTTATATTTTTTTAGTGTTGTTTAAAAATATTTAACCACATTCTACATTTGTGTTAATGTATTGTAAACTATCTTTCAAGTAAATTTTACATCATTCTAATTTTTAAAAGTAATTTTAGTTTAAAATTATATACTCCTTAAATAAGTGGACTAAACACTATGAAATCACTATTATCTAGAGAAACGGAGACAACAAAGGTTCCTAACCTCTTTGACAATCATAATATGTAAGTGGAGGATGCCACTATGCAATAAAACAATATTATCATATTTTTTTAATTTCACTCAAAATTTGTAGGTTAACCCCTACGAAAATATTAAATTTTTAGGTCACTGGAGCTTATATTTTTTAGTGTTGTTTAAAAATATTTAAGCACATTCTACATTTGTGTTAATGTATTGTAAACTATATTTCAAGGAAATTTTACATCATTCTAATTTTTAAAAGTAAGTTTAGTTTAAAATTATATACTCCTTAAATAAGTGGACTAAACACTATGAAATCACTATTATCTAGAGAAACGGAGACAACAATGGTTCCAAACCTCTTTGACCATCATAATATGTAAGTGGATGATGCAACTATGCAATAAAATAATATTGTCATATTATTTTAATTTTACTCAAAATTTGTAGGTTAACCCCTACGAAAATATTGAGTTTTTTGCTACGTCGAGCTTATATTTTTTAGTGTTGTTTAAAAATATTTAACCACATTCTACATTTGTGTTAATGTATTGTAAACTATCTTTCAAGTAAATTTTACATCATTCTAATTTTTAAAAGTAATTTTAGTTTAAAATTATATACTCATTAAATAAGTGGACTAAACACTATGAAATCACTATTATCTAGAGAAACGGAGACAACAAAGGTTCCTAACCTCTTTGACCATCATAATATGTAAGTGGAGGATGCAACTATGCAATCGAACAATATTTTCTTATTTTTTTAATTTCACTCAAAATTTGTAGGTTAACCCCTACGAAAATATTGAGTTTTTTGCTAAGTCGAGCTTATATTTTTTTAGTGTTGTTTAAAAATATTTAACCACATTCTACATTTGTGTTAATGTATTGTAAACTATCTTTCAAGGAAATTTTACATCATTCTAATTTTTAAAAGTAAGTTTAGTTTAAAATTATATACTCCTTAAATAAGTGGACTAAACACTATGAAATCACTATTGTCTAGAGAAACTGAGACAACAAAGGTTCCTAACCTCTTTGACCATCATAATATGTAAGTGGAGGATGCAACTATGCAATAAAACAATATTGTCATATTTTTTTAATTTCACTCAAAATTTGTAGGTTAACCCCTACGAAAATATTGAGTTTTTTGCTAACTGGAGCTTATATTTTTTAGTGTTGTTTAAAAATATTTAACCACATTCTACATTTGTGTTAATGTATTGTAAACTATCTTTCAAGGAAATTTTACATCATTCTAATTTTTAAAAGTAAGTTTAGTTTAAAATTTTATACTCCTTAAATAAGTGGACTAAACACTTTGAAATCACAATTATATATAGAGAAATAGAGACAACAAAGGTTCCTAACCTCTATGACCATCATAATATGTAAATGGATGATGCCACTATGCAATCAAACAATACTGTCATATTTGTTTTAATTTCACTCAAAATTTGTAGGTTAACCCCTACGAAAATATTGAGTTTTTAGGTAACTGGAGCTTATATTTTTTAGTGTTGTTTAAAAATATTTAACCACATTCTACATTTGTGTTAATGTATTTTAAACTATCTTTCAAGGAAATTTTACATCAATTTAATTTTTAAATGTAAGTTTAGTTTAAAATTATATACTGCTTAAATAAGTGGACTAAACACTATGAAATCACTATTGTCTAGAGAAACTGAGACAACAAAGGTTCCTAACCTCTTTGACCATCATAATATGTAAGTGTAGGATGCAACTATGCAATAAAACAATATTGTCATATTTTTTTAATTTCACTCAAAATTTGTAGGTTAACCCCTACGAAAATATTGAGTTTTTAGTTAATTGGAGCTTATATTTTTTTAGTGTTGTTTAAAAATATTAAACCACATTCTACGTTTGTGTTAATGTATTGTAAACTATCTTTCAAGGTAATTTTACATCATTCTAATTTTTAAAAGTAAGTTTAGTTTAAAATTATATACTGCTTAAATAAGTGGACTAAACACTATGAAATCACTATTATCTAGAGAAACGGAGACAACAAAGGTTCCTAACCTCTTTGACCATCATAATATGTAAGTGGATGATGCAACTATGCAATCAAACAATATTGTCATATTTTTTTAATTTCACTCAAAATTTGTAGGTTAACCCCTACGAAAATATTGAGTTTTTTGCTAACTGGAGCTTATATTTTTTAGTGTTGTTTAAAAATATTTAACCACATTCTACATTTGTGTTAATGTATTGTAAACTATCTTTCAAGGAAATTTTACATCATTCTAATTTTTAAAAGTAAGTTTAGTTTAAAATTATATACTGCTTAAATAAGTGGACTAAACACTATGAAATCACGATTGTCTAGAGAAACTGAGACAACAAAGGTTCCTAACCTCTTTGACCATCATAATATGTAAGTGGAGGATGCAACTATGCAATCGAACAATATTTTCATATTTTTTTAATTTCACTCAAAATTTGTAGGTTAACCCCTACGAAAATATTGAGTTTTTTGCTAAGCCGAGCTTATATTTTTTTAGTGTTGTTTAAAAATATTTAACCACATTCTACATTTGTGTTAATGTATTGTAAACTATCTTTCAAGGTAATTTTACATCATTCTAATTTTTAAAAGTAAGTTTAGTTTAAAATTATATAATGCTTAAATAAGTGGACTAAACACTATGAAATCACTATTATCTAGAGAAACGGAGACAACAAAGGTTCCTAACCTCTTTGACCATCATAATATGTAAGTGGATGATGCAACTATGCAATCAAACAATATTGTCATATTTTTTTAATTTCACTCAAAATTTGTAGGTTAACCCCTACGAAAATATTGAGTTTTTTGCTAACTGGAGCTTATATTTTTTAGTGTTGTTTAAAAATATTTAACCACATTCTACATTTGTGTTAATGTATTGTAAACTATCTTTCAAGGAAATTTTACATCATTCTAATTTTTAAAAGTAAGTTTAGTTTAAAATTATATACTGCTTAAATAAGTGGACTAAACACTATGAAATCACTATTATCTAGAGAAACGGAGACAACAAAGGTTCCTAACCTCTTTGACCATCATAATATGTAAGTGGAGGATGCAACTATGCAATCGAACAATATTTTCATATTTTTTTAATTTCACTCAAAATTTGTAGGTTAACCCCTACGAAAATATTGAGTTTTTTGCTAAGTCGAGCTTATATTTTTTAAGTGTTGTTTAAAAATATTTAACCACATTCTATATTTGTGTTAATGTATTGTAAACTATCTTTCAAGTAAATTTTACATCATTCTAATTTTTAAAAGTAATTTTAGTTTAAAATTATATACTCCTTAAATAAGTAGACTAAACACTATGAAATCACTATTGTCTAGAGAAACGGAGACAACAAAGGTTCATAACCTCTTTGACCATCATAATATGTAAGTGGAGGATGCAACTATGCAATAAAACAATATTGTCATATTTTTTTAATTTCACTCAAAATTTGTAGGTTAACCCCTACGAAAATATTGAGTTTTTTGCTAACTGGAGCTTATATTTTTTAGTGTTGTTTAAAAATATTTAACCACATTCTACATTTGTGTTAATGTATTGTAAACTATCTTTCAAGGAAATTTTACATCATTCTAATTTTTAAAAGTAAGTTTAGTTTAAAATTATATACTCCTTAAATAAGTGGACTAAACACTTTGAAATCACAATTATATATAGAGAAATAGAGACAACAAAGGTTCCTAACCTCTTTGACCATCATAATATGTAAATGGATGATGCCACTATGCAATCAAACAATACTGTCATATTTGTTTTAATTTCACTCAAAATTTGTAGGTTAACCCCTACGAAAATATTGAGTTTTTAGGTAACTGGAGCTTATATTTTTTAGTGTTGTTTAAAAATATTTAACCACATTCTACATTTGTGTTAATGTATTGTAAACTATCTTTCAAGGTAATTTTACATCATTCTAATTTTTAAAAGTAAGTTTAGTTTACAATTATATACTGCTTAAATAAGTGGACTAAACACTATGAAATCACTATTGTCTAGAGAAACTGAGACAACAAAGGTTCCTAACCTCTTTGACCATCATAATATGTAAGTGTAGGATGCAACTATGCAATAAAACAATATTGTCATATTTTTTTAATTTCACTCAAAATTTGTAGGTTAACTCCTACGAAAATATTGAGTTTTTTGCTAATTGGAGCTTATATTTTTTTAGTGTTGTTTAAAAATATTAAACCACATTCTACGTTTGTGTTAATGTATTGTAAACTATCTTTCAAGGTAATTTTACATCATTCTAATTTTTAAAAGTAAGTTTAGTTTAAAATTATATACTCCTTAAATAAGTGGACTAAACACTTTGAAATCACAATTATCTATAGAGAAATAGAGACAACAAAGGTTCCTAACCTCTTTGACCATCATAATATGTAAATGGAGGATGCCACTATGCAATAAAACAATATTGTCATATTTGTTATAATTTCACTCAAATTTTGTAGGTTAACCCCTACGAAAATATTGAGTTTTTAGGTAACTGGAGCTTATATTTTTTAGTGGTGTTTAAAAATATTTAACCACATTCTACATTTGTGTTAATGTATTGTAAACTATCTTTCAAGTAAATTTTACATCATTCTAATTTTTAAAAGTAATTTTAGTTTAAAATTTTATACTCCTTAAATAAGTGGACTAAACACTATGAAATCACTATTATCTAGGAAAACGGAGACAACAAAGGTTCCTAACCTCTTTGACCATCATAATATGTAAGTGGATGATGCAACTATGCAATAAAACAATATTGTCATATTTGTTATAATTTCACTCAAATTTTGTAGGTTAACCCCTACGAAAATATTGAGTTTTTAGGTAACTGGAGCTTATATTTTTTAGTGTTGTTTAAAAATATTTAACCACATTCTACATTTGTGTTAATGTATTGTAAACTATCTTTCAAGTAAATTTTACATCATTCTAATTTTTAAAAGTAATTTTAGTTTAAAATTATATACTCCTTAAATAAGTGGACTAAACACTATGAAATCACTATTATCTAGGAAAACGGAGACAACAAAGGTTCCTAACGTCTTTGACCATCATAATATGTAAGTGGATGATGCAACTATGCAATCGAACAATGTTTTCATATTTTTTTAATTTCACTCAAAATTTGTAGGTTTAACCCCTACGAAAATATTGAGTTTTTTGCTAACTGGAGCTTATATTTTTTAGTATTGTTTAAAAATATTTAACCACATTCTACATTTGTGTTAATGTATTGTAAACTATCTTTCAAGACCGATTACTCACCTTTACATTGTCAGACAGATTAAAGACCCTCTAGAATGGTGTTATATTCTTCTGCAGATTTTTAACAAAGATATAAAAAAAAAAAATTAACGATGGATCTTCTTGACACAGTTGTAGAACAAATTAAAATTAAGGGATATGCGTAAGCAACTTAATTTCTGACCGAAGAAATTTGTCGTAGGGGAGGGCTATATCGTTGACCTAACATTTTGGACGAAACTAGCAATCACTCAAAAAGGTGTTAAACACGACATAGCCCTCACTCGCAACTTTTTTCGATTGAAAGATTAAATTGCTTACTATATCCCTCAATTATAATTTGCTAATCCACTCCCTTTATGCAGCAAAAGAGGTTATATTGTTGCCTTCACAGGAAACTAAAAAAAAGTTCATAGAAGAAATTTTGCATCACTGAGAGGATGTTAAGAACTACAACAAATGTAAAAGTAAGAACGCATGTTGCTATACTACACAAAAAACCAATCATGTTTTGGAGTGCTATACTACAAACCAATCATGTTTTGGAGTGCTTTACTACAAATCTCTTTTTTTTTTTAATTTGAACACAGAAAAGAGATCTATAGTAAAGCACTGTAAAACTTGATTGGTTTGTTGTTAGCTGCAAATTAAGAGAATACTACTTATAGATTGAAAAACAAATCAAATCGTAACCGTTATCATTGTTAGTAACTTAGTAGTCAACGCACTTATTATTTTTTCTACGTTAGATTACGGTACAAATTGTAAGAGTACACCGCGAAAAAACGCTCAACGAGAATTAACTATCGACTCAAATGAATCGGTTACAGAGACTTATTATTCTTTTTCACATTTTCAGCGACGAAGAAATTTTTTTTTTTTTTTTTGGCTCAAACAATATTCTACGTTCCTTTTTTTTTCTTTATAGCTAATAACCAAGTTCAGACCAGACTTTTAGTAGTCTTTTCTTTTATCTTAGTAGGTTTCATCTCTCACTGGTGGACTTCTTGCTGTTTTTCTCTATTCCCAGGAACAGTTTAAATTGAAACAGAATACTTTTTCCAAATTTTAGCTATTTACAAGGTTGTTGGCAGTTGCAGTTCCAAACAACAATCAAATGAGGAGAGGTAATATCGAGAGAAAATCGTAAATAGGTGAATGGTAATGATTATCAGCAGAGACAAGAGTAAGAGCATATAAGTTGCTCGATTATGATGATCACACAATAATAGCGTTATACTAAATAAACCCAAACAAATGCAGTTTTTAGTGATTTCCTCGTCTTCGACCCCACCACTTTGGAGTCTTTATCATCATCCCATGGCGTACTTCTGTGTCCAGCTTCGTGCAGTTGACTCGTACTTGGTTTTATCCGTCTTGTACATATGAGCTATCTCTGGCACAAGAGGATCATCTGGGTTCGGGTCTGTCAGCAATGAGCAGATCGACAGCAATACCTGTATCCAAAGCATCATCATCACTCAGCATTAACAAACAGAAACAGTCTTACTTGTGTTTTAAAAGGTTAATAGAAACGCAAACCCCAAACCTTGGATATGGTAAGAGCGGGACTCCACTGTTCCTTGAGGATATCAAGGCAAATGCTTCCATTGCTGTTGATGTTGGGATGGTACACCCTTGTCTTAAAAGAGACCTATAACAATCAGATCGCTAATAAGCACGATGACCATCATAAAACTTGCGTGAGTAGAGGAACCAAAACAAAACGAGACCTTTGGTGGCTTGAAAGGATAATCCGGAGGGAAGTGAATGGAAACCAAAAAGACTCCTCCAGCATAAGGACTGTCAGGAGGTCCCATGATAGTTGCTTGCCAATGGAACATGTCCTCAGCCACAGGACCTTACATCAATCAAAAACATTACAAATAAGACTCAAAAATCTCTTTTCATCAAACTCAGACCTCACAACCACATCAAACACAGACATATCAACAGGAACCTAAAACAAGAAAAAAAACGTTACAAATCAGACTCAAAATCTCTTCTTCAAACTCGAACCTTACAACCACAACTAACATGTCTCTGTTTTGCCAGACAAAATTCAAACAAAGTATTGATCTTTATCATGCCCCTAACAAAGCTAATTACTTCAAAAGAAGTGAAGGTAAAGAACAAAGTTTCAGTCTTTGGTACCTGCGCTGCAGTTAGATGGAGGATCCTTCTGCAAATCCTTAAGCTCTTTCAGAATCCTCTTCGAAGCCATCGCTCAGACACGTAAGAACCTGCACAAGGGGAACAAAGACAGAACCTTAAAGCAACCAACTTTATATATAAACAACAACAGATCACAGAGTAAGGCAAAAAGATCCCGTACCAAACAAGTGATCAGAATACCCTAGAGATTACCCAAAGAAGAAGAAGTGGATCTGAGAAACCGATGAGTTTTCAATGGCGTGCAAAAGAGAAAAAAAACGAATAAGATCCTCCCAGCTCTCTCCTACTTCCTTTTCTCTTTATAGTCAAGAGAGAATGTTCGAGACGGCACTCGAACCTTCTGATTCCGCCAGCAAGCTCCGCGTGCGTGACACCTTATTTATAATCACGTGCCGATGCGTTTATTGGTTTTTCTTTCCCCCTTCGTAAAACGATAAATGAATTATTTAATTTAGGCCCAAATTTCGTAGCCCATAACCTTAAGCCCAACAACACTTGGTGATGCCCATAACCATAACCTTAACCTTGAAAGTTTTACTAACAACCACACACAAACCAAAATACAATCTAAGAACTACAACAATTAAGGACAGATTTGTTTTTTTTTTTAATTAAGGACAGAGTTTCAATTACATTAGTCAGACATAGAAACTACTAAAAGGTTTATTCCCAAGAAGAAAGTAAAATAAATAATAACTTTTGAGAACTAAAGAAAAAATAACCAATCTAAACCGGGCTATCAGAGCTTCTGATCATCTCAGGAGAAGAAGCTCTGTTGGCAGAACCAGGACCAGACCCTGCAGAAGTCCTAATCTCTTCCATCATGTTAACAACTTCCTTCATGGAAGGCCTAGAATCCGGATGCTTTGACACACAAGCCATTGCTATCTGCAACGTCTGCACCATCTCTTCCTCAACATTATGCTGCTGCCTGATCAGTTCTACGTCAAACACTTCTCCAGTCCACTCCTCTCTCACCACCGACTGCACCCACTTTGGCAGATCCTCCACCACTTCCTCATGCCCTCCTGTCGTCTTCCCTGCTGCTTTCCCCGTCAGCATTTCCAGCAACAGCACACCAAAGCTGTACACGTCGGATTTCTGAGTGTGTTTCCTGGTTTCCACGGCCTCAGGAGCTCTGTACCCTAAGCTTCTTGACGGAAGCAATGCGTGATGGCTCATCAGTGGAGCTATACCGTAGTCCGAGACACAGGCATTGAGGTCTTGTGTCAATAGTACGTTTGGTGATTTGATGTTTCCGTGGAGTAGGAGTTTAGCACCAGTAGATGCAGAATGTATGTGAGAGATCCCTCTTGCAGCTCCCAGACAGATCCTTAACCTTGTTTCCCAGTCCAACGCCTCTCTTCCTCCCTCCTTACCGTGAAGAAGCGTGGAGAAGTTCCCTCCTCGGTAGTAATCATACACGAGCAGCTTCTCGTCTTTCGAGAAGTAATAAGCACGGAGAGGAGCTACGTTCGCGTGTGGACTAATGATCCTTCCCACAGCTTCCATCTGCTGCTCAAACTCCCTTTTCCCGGCTGCTACTTCTCTCAGCCGCTTCACCACCTCTTCACCACCACAGTGGTTCCTTCCTCCAAGATGGCTTTATACGTTGTCCCGTAGCTTCCTTTTCCTAGAACTTCAGCAGAGGCTCTGAGCAAGTCCTCGAGATCGAAGTTGTACGAACTTCCTTCGAAGAAGACCAGCTTGTTCTTCTCCGCCTCCTGCACTCCGCTTCCAAACTCCTCTGCCTTGTTTTCACTCCTCCCTGGTTTAACCTTTGGCATTGCTGTGTTGTTATCATCTCCATTTCTTTTCTTGGCGCAGCAGAGAGTTATGACGGCGAGAAGGATAAACAACAGAACAGAGCCTCCAACTGCAATACCGACAATAGCTGCAGTAGAGAGAACTCTTTTGCTTGTACCAGGACTTGGGGAAGGAGACGGTGCAGTGGTGTTGTCAGGGCATGGAGTTAAAGGACCGCCGCATAAAAGGCTATTCCCTTGAAAGGAGGATGCTGGGAAGGACTTGACAGAAGCAGGAACCGAGCCGTTGAGGTTATTGAAGCTGAGGTTCAAGTACTTTAAGGTACGAGGGAGGTCAGGGATTGGCCCGGTGAGAGAGTTGTTCTGTAAACTGAGATCAGTGAGCTGAGTAAGGTTCCGTAGACTCGCGGGAATGTTGCCAGACAGCGAGTTGTTGGAGAGATCAAGGTTAACGAGGCGGTGAGAGAGAGCAGGAGGGATGGTACCAGAGAAGTTGTTGTCATGAAAGTAGAGTGACCTGATAAAAGGAAGAGAGAGGATGGGAGATGGAATGTTCCCTTGGAGGTTGTTGGAACGGAGGCTAATGATCCTGAGGGCGTCAAGTTTTTCAAATGTTTTGTCAGGTAATGGTCCGTATAGTCCAGAACCGGGTAGACGGAGTGCGGTTACACGGGAGTTGTTCTTGGAGCAGGTGATGCCGGTCCAGGAAGTGCAGATGGGGTTTGTGGTGTTCCAGTTGAGTTTGCGGGAGTGTAGAACGAGAGATGCGAACTCGAGAAGTGCTTGCTTGTCTGAGTCTATGTCTGCTGATGAAACAAATGGCGAGACCAAGAGGAAAATGAAGGCCGCAACAATCATCGTAACACTTGTAAGCTCACTCACTCACATCAAAGTTTTCTCATTCACCTGAAACTGAATGTGAACACAAAACACACACCAAGTTCTCATTTAGAACCACATAACAGTTCACTTGTGAATTAGAAAGTAGCCTAGAATGACACCGACACTTTGACATGTATCAGTACTAAAGATTAAAACAGTAACGAAAAAAAAAAACTAAAAGGTAGGGGTAAAGTTAGACACAAAAGCTTAATCAACTTCCACCATAAATTTAAAGCAAATGACTTTAGGCGAGTTGTGTCAAGAGCAGTAATGGGAATGATGATACAATCCAATGCGAACATTATTACATTATTAGATTATCAATTAAAAACCATAGATTATGAAAGCTTTATGCGCACATTCATTTTATGTGGTTATCTCATTCAAGCAGCTTGGTTAAACCCAATAAACAAAAAAAAAAAAAAACCAAAATTAATTAAGAAAGTTGCTAAATTTAGAGACCATTGGTAAGAGAAACGTGTGCTCATGTACTTGTTTTACACAGATCTGCAATTTAGCGATGAACATTGTAAAACTAATGTTTACGTTTCTCCAGCTAACCAAATAGAGAATTCGAAATTGGAAACAAAGAAATATCTTTTATTAATAAACATTAGCAATCTAAGCTATAAACCAAGAAACAAAGAACAAAACGAGAGAGAGTGAAAGACCTTTGAGGTGTGGGTTCAGAGGAGAATCCTGAGAGACATGGAAGCTGATCGTTGAAGAAGAGGAGTGAGAGAGTGGAATAAATGCAAAGGGAAAGGATAGTGGAGAAAGCACTTTCAACAACGGCAATTCGTGAAGAAGAAGCTTGAGCTAAAGGCGAAAGTGAAAAAAGAGTAGAGAATCTGGAATCGCCATTGGAACAGATTCAGTGACCACCAAGTGATAGAACAGTCAAAAGAGAGAGAGAGAGAGAGAGAGTGTAGAGTTTTGCTAAAAAAAACTTTGGGGTTGGGTTTCTGGTGAAGGGAAGCTTCGGCGTGGCGGAAACGGAGAAACGTAAATCTCGATGGTAAGTTTCAGATTCCAATCTCTCTCTCTCTCTCTCTCTCCCTTCTCTGCACTTTGCACTTTGGCTTAATGCGTTTGACTCTCTTCCCTGTAAGAATTTTATATTATTAAATTGGTTGCCTAAAATTATTTTGTACTTTTGTTACCTTCTCTTTTGTTTTATTCTTTTTTCTTTAAAAAAAATAAAATTTTCGTATTTATTGAATGGGTCTATTGATGTAAATATGGCGGCTTCATGAGATTTTTGAATATTCTAATAGCTTATATGATAATAAAACAACTTATATTAATGAATAAAACAAATGGATATTCTCTTTTAATAATGAGAAAGATAATATATCAAGATCAAGGAGTAGATTGGTAAGGAAAACAACAGAGAGTGGGAGAAATGTTTCAGATTATGCTTATTTCATCTTTGATATTTTATAAAATTTTAATTTTGGGTGAGATGGAACTTTCTTTCTTAAAGAATGGACCCACCTGAAGAGGAAGGAAGTTTGGTATGTGACATAAATAAGGGTATGATAACACTGTAAGCAGCATCATGAAATCTCTTAAATATGAAAATGACATTAATGAAAGTCAATTTTATTGAATAGAAGATGAGAAAAAAAATAACAGAAGCGTTGATAGTTGTAGGGATGGGCATTTTATTCGTTAAATTCGATTCGATTCGTTATTCGTTTCGATTCGATCCAAAAAATCCGAATATCCGTAAGTCTTCAAAGCAAAGCAAATATTAAAAATCACAATCCGTTAAAAACGAAGCAAATCACAAATACTAAAAAAATTAGAGACGAATATCCGATCCGCTCCGACTTTTATATAAAAATTAAATATCTATAGTTAAATAGAGTTTTTAATGTATAATCTTATATAATTTTATTTATAAAATTACTTATAAAAATGTAATATGAAAAAAAAAATTATAAGATCTTTATAAAAAACTTTAATTCTTTTTAAAACATTTAATTTATAAGAATTTTTTATGAGTTTTTAAGAATTTATAAATAAACAATTTCATTAATGTTTTAATTTATATTTTATAAGAACAAATTTGTATAATATTTTCAGATTTACTTGTATTAAACATAGTGGAAAAGGTATCCGTAAATATCCGTGAATATTTGCAAATATCCATAAATTTTCCGAATATCCATAATATTCATATTTTTTCGAAGCAAAGCAAACGGAAAATCAGATATCCGTGAAGTCCGAAGCAAATCACAAATACTTAAAAATACGGTAATATTCGATCTGTGTCACCCCTAGTTAGTTGTGCTTTCGCTGTTACCCATTACTAACTTAGCTATGTTTCTGATTCACGTTAGGTGTGTGAACCTTTCTATCCTCATTCACATTCTAACTGCATCCGAGTCAGATCCTTTACGTTTAGTTACGTTACCATCTCTTCAAATACTCATAGACCAAGAATGAATGACCAAACAACCAAGAACCTCCAAAGCCTTATATCTTATATCATCTGTCACTTGACAAGCAAACAGATTCTGTAGAAAAAAATATATGGTTTACTTGTTGTGCGTGTGTCATGCAACTACTACACGTTCGGAAATCAAAAATTCAAACAGAGTATAATAGCCATAATGTGAAGCTAGAACAAAAACTGTTGAGCATAGAATCAACCGCTCGCATACGAAACAAAATTTTGACAAAACTAAAGAACACAGTTCCGGGATCAAACCCAATCTTGAGTGTCTTTAAGAACGAAAATTACTCATCCATGTCCTCATCACCATCGCCTTCTTCTTCTTCTTCGCTAAGCTCAAGCTCAGCAAGCAACTCTTCAATCGGCACAGCCGGTGCACCTTCTCCATCCGTCATCGAAGCAGTCTCATCAGACTCTTGATAATCCTTGTTCTTGTACAACGATATGTTAGACCTCAGAACGAGGTTCTCTTTTTCTCGACATTGGCATCTAGTTATACATAAGGCTGGCTTGATAATAGATTACGTTTACATATAATATAGCTCATATGTAATGATTCTCAAATAATAATATCCACAGGAATGCCATATCGTTACCCATGTTCAGCTTTTAGTATCGACATTGTCACATCTCGTCATTTCTAAATATTTGTAAAGTATACAAGATGAATTTGCTAATATTTTGTAGTAGTTACTATTTCTAAAAAGCATCTTGTGATATTGGGAAACGGTTTGTTGTAGTTAGTTGATGATAAATACATATTATTCGGATATGTTGAGTTACTAGAAGTTTTCGCTGACTTATTAATCGCCGAGCTTATAACGACTTTCTTAATCACGATTAGCTCATATCTATATGTAGTGTACGTACCACCCAATAAGAAGCTTCGAACCTAACAATCTGGATGTTTATTTTCATCCCTTTTACAGAATTAACCGACTATTTCCGAAGATTAACAAACTAGAGGGCCTTATTTACAATTATTATATAATAAGATTAGATTTATTAAAAAGTGTATAAATTGGAGGACTTGTGTCTGTTATAATTTGACTTAATTTACTCCTAAGCGTTAGGGTTCCTCTTTTTTTTTTTTCAAACGCTTTTCAATCATCCCCTTTGACTACATCGCTAAATCCTTCTTCATTGGCCTGCTCATTGTACAACGAATCTAACATTATTCAAGCTTCGATTTCCTCCTGTGCTGGTAAGCTCTACGATTCACGTCTCGGCACCGTCATTGATCTGGGTTCGTGATAGAATACATTGATTGGGTAGTCTAGATCATGTAGAATGATGGTGGATAGAACCGTTAATTTCTGCAATTGGGGTTGCAAATTTTGCAATCAAAATCGCATTTGTCCATTGAAAGGAGAATGAGCACGATTATGGCTGATAAAGATCGTTGCTTTGTTGTTATGGGTGTGCCTAAGATACACAATTTTAGTTTCTGGATGATGGTACTATATATTTTATCTGCAAATTGTTTTTAATGCGTTTATATTGGTTCTATCATTTCACCAAAAAAAAAAAGAAGATATTTTGATCAATCTGGTGTGTAGGGAACATAATCATGTTACGGTTCTGTCTGTTAAAATTGATGAGTCTGAGTTTTGTCTTTTCACGATTACAATTGCTGAGCTGAGATTCGTTCTCGTGATGTGTTAAACAGGTAAACAGTCACCTCCTCGTGATGCAGTTTTGATTCTACAACGCCTAAGGAAGCAGTTTATTCGGTTTCTTTTAAATTAGTGAGCGTTTTTCTCTAATCTTTCGCAAATAGAAGATCTTTCAGCATCAGAATGATGCATTCAGGCTGCAAAAAGCTTCTGCTGCTTCTATTCTTATTTGCCGCTGTATTCATTGCCAACACTGCCGGAGACCCTCAGTCGGAGGAGATCTCGCATAAAGCAAGAGCTTCTCCTGATGGAAACATGGGAAGAAACGTTATAGACGGAAGCGGTGTTGAGAAAACTTTACATGACATTGGAATGGTAGGTGAGAAGAGAGGCAGCATTCACAGCAAAGTCTCAGTCTCAACAGTTGTGTTGTTCACCTTGGCGATGGCTGCTGCAACTGGGTTAGGCGCAGTGCCCTTCTTCTTTGTCGAGCTTGATCCTCTATGGGCTGGAATATGCAACGGCATGGCTGCTGGTGTGATGTTGGCCGCTAGCTTTGATCTTGTAAAGGAAGGGCAAGAGCATGGTTCTGGAAACTGGGTTGTTACTGGGATTCTAGCCGGTGGGTTGTTCATTTGGCTCTGCAAGCAGGTAAAAACTTGAACTGCTTTGATCTAAACTTGAATCTCAGAATTGAAAATCTCACTTTGTATCTTGGGACAGTTTCTTGAGCAATATGGTGAGGTTAGCATGCTGGATATTAAAGGAGCAGATGCAGCAAAAGTTGTTCTCGTCATAGGGATTATGACGCTTCATTCTTTCGGGGAAGGGTCAGGGGTTGGTGTATCGTTTGCTGGTTCAAAGGGTTTTAGCCAAGGGCTTCTGATCACTTTGGCAATAGCCGTTCATAATATTCCAGAAGGGTTGGCTGTTAGCATGGTGCTGACATCAAGGGGTGTCTCTCCACAGAATGCCATGCTCTGGAGTATAATCACATCTTTGCCTCAGGTTATTTATATACAATGTTCTTTGATCTGATTTCGTTGTCTGCATAACAGATTATTGATTCTTGTTTTGTATTCTTTACCAGCCTCTCGTTGCTGTGCCAGCGTTTTTATGTGCTGATGCATTTAGCAAGTTTTTGCCCTTTTGCACTGGATTTGCCGCTGGGTGTATGGTTTGGATGGTTATTGCTGAAGTGCTTCCTGATGCATTCAAGGTGAGGTCATTTACGAACAGTTGCTGCTCATATTTCACCTAAGTATACTGATTTAATATCTCTTCTTTATAACTGCAACAGGAAGCGTCTCCGTCGCAAGTAGCATCTGCAGCCACGATATCAGTAGCATCCATGGAAGCTCTCAGCACTCTTTTCGAGAGTTTCACACATGATTACAAGTAAAACAATGGAGTTTAAGTTAAATGTATTAGCCATTGCATTTGATTGATCATTAACTCTAACTAAGGCTTCATTTTCTTTAATCTGCAGCTCAGAGGATGCTTCTGGCTTCTTCGTTTCACTCCTCTTTGGTCTCGGCCCATTGCTTGGGGGAGTGTTTCTGGTTGCATCGGCACTCACCTTCCGTCTCCAGCACGCTCTCCTCATGGGAGTAGCCTCAGGGATTGCCTTTGTCCTCGGTCTCTGGCGTCCGCTTCAACTTCTGCTATCTGCAAATATGGGATTCATCCCTCTGGTTACTCTACTCGGGGTTGGAGCGGGACTGAGCCATGTCACGAGCTCAACCATCCTGAACGTCACTTCTCGGAAGAAGTCTCGGGCCGGCAGTTTAATCACCCCAGTAACCAATTTTCCAACGAGTATGATAACGCTCCAGTCATTATTAGCGTGTGGAGCGGTTGGTTTCCACGCACTAGCCGAGGGGCTTGCTCTTGGGGTGGCTGCTCCAAAGGCGTATGGGCTCGGCAGACACATGGTACTCCCAGTTTCCTTACACGGGCTCCCAAGAGGGACAGCGGTTGCAAGCTGTGTTTTCGGTGCTACGGACAGCTGGCACGCAGCTCTTGCAGCGGCAGCTTTGATTGGTTTTGTGGGGCCTGTATCAGCCATAGGATCAATACTAGCCGGGATAGATTACAGTGGACTTGACCACGTGATGATGGTGGCGTGCGGTGGATTGCTGCCTAGCTTCTGGCAGGTGATAAAGAGAGCGGTGAAGTTAGAGAGAAAGAAAGGGAGTGTGGGGATGGTGCTGGGAGTGGCGTGTGCGGTTGTGTGTCTGACTTTCACTAGACTTGTCTGTTTGCACACGCCTTACTGCAATTCTGCACCAGAGGCTGTTAGATGATTGATTCATGAAAGCAAGAGCCACCTCTTGTGGACTCTCATTCTTCTTTTTTATGTTGTGAGATATATGTTTTCTTTGTGAATAAACGAACTTAAGAAAGTCATTAGTTTTACATAGTTACTTAAAATATTAATAGAGATGTTGCTAACTAAACACAACCGCACAATTGTCTACTCATGGGGCCACTTTCCTTGTTTATTATGGGGCCCTTGTATTTTGATTTCTTTGCGATTTCAACCCTTTATTTCTACAACTATCAATTTTGCCTTTTGTTCAATGCTTCTTCTTTCATTGGTGTCACTTTTAAGTTTTAACTTTTAACAAATTAGACAGAATCTATTTGGATATATTATTAATTGATGTATTGTCAGCAATCTTGAAATGAACATTTTGTTATATAATTCTACTGGTGGAGTTGGGATAATCGTTTTTTTTTGTTTATTTGGGTTTATATATGAAACCAAGATGTTTATTAATTTTTCATTATTTTATAATAATGAAAAATTAATTTCTAATTTTAAAATTATATATTATATTTTTTAAAAATGTATAGTAATCTATTAGATTACATTCTTTTTAAAATGTGTTACAAAAAAACATTATTTTAAAAATTTGTAAAAAAAGATATGTTTGAAAAAATATTCAAATATTTAGTTGAATAATTAAGTTGTTAAATGACATATTAAGATCCATAGTTGATATAAAGGTTTGAATATAATGATATAATATGGAAGATTAAGTCCAAATAGTCAAAGACCTTTTGTTGAATTAATTTTCTTGCTGATGTTGATAAAGAAAACAACAAACAATGAAATCCAAATATTAGGATGAACCTAGAGAAGGATTAGTCTTGTTTATTCATAATAAATCTTGCAGCAACAGCAGCTTTGATTGGGTTCGTGGGACCAGTATCAGCCATAGGATCAGTACTAGCCGGGACAGGTGGATTGCTGCCTAGTTTCTGGCAGGTGATAAAGAGAGCGGTGAAGTTAGAAAGAAAGAAAGGCAGTGTTGTGGGGATGGTGCTAGGAGTAGCGTGTGCTGATGTGTGTCGCCTTACTGCAATTCTGCACCTGAGGCTGTTAGATGATTGATTCATGGAAGCAAGAGCCACCTCTTGTTAATAAACGAACTCAAGAAGCTCATTAGTTTCCGCACTCCCAGAATGAACCATTATTGTGTTTAATTAAAACCATCGGATCATGAAAAACCGTTTATTGAATTTATTTTCTTGGTAATGC
Source organism: Brassica juncea (assembly GCA_018703725.1). Lineage (NCBI taxonomy): Eukaryota > Viridiplantae > Streptophyta > Magnoliopsida > Brassicales > Brassicaceae > Brassica > Brassica juncea. The sequence continues at coordinate 57,258,556 of CM031941.1, forward strand.
AGATAAAGAAAACAACAAACAATGAAATCCAAATATTAGGATGAACCTAAAAGAGGGACTAGTCTTATTTATTCATAAACCATAACAGAACTCTAAAGTCTTAAAGCTTTTGTAAGAAAGGAAAGATCACTGAAGAAGGAAGCTCTCTTCTGAACTTATGAACAAAGAGGAGCTTCCAAAAGATTACGATGAGATTCAAACATCCTTCACCTTCACATGAATCTCCGTCTTCTCCTCCTCCTCAACTGCAACCTCTTTCTTCTCTCCCGCGGACTGCGATCCAGTCATCCTCGCCAGCAAAACAAAAGACATCCCTCCCACAACATTGTTCACACACCTCAGCACAAACACACTCGTCTTAAACACCACAGGCGGCATCGCCCTCGCGAGCAAGAACTCAACCCCGTTCAACGTCTGGTACCTCACATTAGCGCTCACCCCCATGTGCGTCGCCCAAGTCAGCGAGTTCAGCACCGTCGGCGGCGGTTTGTTCGGCGTCTCGAAACCCGGATCCATCTTCTTCCTCAGAACAATCAACCCGTTGGAGATCGCCGTTCCGACAAGACCCGCGGCTAACCCCACGGTCGCAAAGACCATTCCTTTATACACAAGAGTCCCGAAACGGTTCATCACCGTGAACCCGCCCTGTTCGAACATATGTCCCGAAGGGCAGTTCTTGAAGATCCCCGGTAAGCTCTGGGAGACGCCTGCTGTCGCCGAGGTGGGAGCTAAGAGATACATGAGCATGAAGTTGAGGATCGAACCCACGACGAGAGTGGAGAAGACGAAATCGAGCTCGTTTAACCCGAAGTTGGGGCGCGACGCCATGTCGCCGAGGACGCAGGCGGTGACTCCGACGAGCTCTTCCATGAGGACCTTGAAAGGGAACTGAGGATCTGCTGCGACTCGTGATCTCCATCCTTGGATGAACATACCGATTGGTCCCCATGAAGAGGACGATCCTTCTTCTTCTCCTCCTCCTCCGCCGCTTGAACCTCCGTAACCGCCGTCGCCTCCTCCTCCACCACCGCTTCCACCTGAGCCTGGATTACCGAAGTTTCCGCCACCACCTGCGGCACATGGAGCCACGAGTCTTGGAGAGGAGAAGTTGGTGTGGAGTGAGCACACTGATCCACTTCGGGGAAACGAGACGAGGATTCTTGGATCGCGCGAGAGGTTGATCGGTCTCAAAGGTGGCAGAGTGTTCTGATTCGATTTCGCTGACAGATGAAGACGAGCGATAGAAGCCATCTTCTCTCAACGGAAGATCTGTGAATCTCTCGGAAAATTCGAATCGAAAATGCTTTTTTTTTTTGCTTTAGAATATAATGATTGAAAAACACGGCGGACACAACAACACAGTGTTTGGAAACCTCATCTACCTATTAACAAAAACCCTACTTCTTGTTGTAATAAAACTCAAATTGGCTCATTCCCCACGTGCGAAAATCAAAAGCAGCCCCACGTGCCACATTACTCAACAACTTCACCAGTTCACCAACAAAACCATGTCGAGTTAAACATAGAGAACGCTAGATTTTAAATGTATTGGGCTTTTTTTGACAAAAAAAATGTAATGGGCTTTCTTAAAAGCCAATATGGCCCATGTGTTTTTTCTCAACTCAGTTAGTGGTCTCAAAACTCTGAGATTATTGTTGGTGAAGTTTGGATCTTTTGATAGAGAGAGAGAAGTAGAATCAGGAAGGAAGAAGAAGATGTCGTTGGTGTGGCTAGAAGCGGCTCTGCCTCTCGGAATCATCGGAGGGATGCTCTGCATCATGGGGAACTCTCAGTACTACATCCACAAAGCTTATCACGGCCGTGTATGACTTTTCTTCCCCCTTTCTTCTTTTATTGGATCTCTCTCCTTAGGGATTGGATTTTCACGATTCGGATCCCTGTTTTGAGATGATTTTGAATTTTTGGGATTGAGCAGCCGAAGCACATCGGTCACGATGAATGGGATGTTGCTATGGAGAGACGCGACAAGAAAGTCGTCGAGAAAGCCACCACATCTCCTTCCTCATGATCAGGTCTGTGTTCATTTCTCTAACATGTGCTCTTGTTTCTTCCATGAATTGAAATTTCACATGAAAATCAGAACATCAGTTTTGTTGTTTGAAAAGCTATTAGTCTGTCAGAGTTTGAATGTGTGAACAACACTGTAAAGCTTTCTGTTTTTTTTTTGGGCTCTCGATACGTTAAAGCGCGTAAAAATATAGACTTTTGTGGAGATAGCTACTGTATCAGTCACTATACGTTATTAAATAGTTCTTTGTTAGTCTAAAAGCTTCATGGAACTGGTTTGGTTGCTATTCCCGTGTGGAAAAGTCAAGTCCTTCAGCGGGGAAATGGATGTTATGCTGATTTTTTTGTGCTTGATAGATTATCCTAGGCGCTTCTGCTTAGTTATTTGCCTCTTGAAGCTTGTGGTCGGTGTTTTTGTTTTTGTTTTTGTCTATCAAGGGATAATGACTGGGATCCTGGTTGTGATTGGTTAATTGATGATTGTAGGGCAGAGATTTTCTTTGTTATCGATGTAAATCTGAGTGATATGTTGATGTGGTGTAGGGGGGCTTAAGGTGATCACAAATAAAAGGGTACTCCAGAAGAGAAGAAGCCAGAGAATCTAATTCTGTTATTCCCGTTTTGATTCTGTTTTCAAAAATTGAGACCTTTATGACATTTGGTTGATTACTTGACGCTTTTTACTTGTGATGCATGTTGTTAAGTTGCATGACATTTGGTTTACAACTACTCTCTTGCTGTGTGAATGTATTATGAATATCTCGAAAAATAGCTCACCAAAAACTTTTCGGTGTGGATAAAATCCATCTTCAGTGTGTGTGTGTGTGTGTTTGCTGCGGGTAGGATCTATACTGTACAGTGTGTATTGGTTGTTAGATAAGAATATGGGGAGATTGTGAAGATACTTGAGAGTCCATTGAAGCTTGTGATGATGAATCACATGGTTTTATGACTGGCTTATAATGGTGGATGATGAAATGAGGTGGGTGAAAGCCTCTGTTTTTGCTTGCAGATTCACAGAGGTTCCCCTCGCTATGTCCCTTTCAAGTGGGCTTTATTATCCTTAAGCTTATAGCTTTTGAAGTGGGTTTCCAAATATCTGATGCAGTACTACAGGTTGAACACTTGATTCCCAGCGCTGTACTTTACAACCTGTGATGGAAGGACCTTCATCTGGATCATATGGGGACATGTACTGCCCTGTGAACGTAGATTTATAAATAAGCATCTTGTAAAAACATTAAATATGCATGGGATAAGCATTTCGTTTAAGAAAAAAACTATAACAACTCCATATATAGCAGAAAAATGTTAATTATCATGAAATCAGTATATGAGGCTCAGAGAAAAACGTGGACAAAAAATACACTCAACTATAACAACTGCTACTATTGAACAACCACGAGTTGGATCAAAAGCAACAGAGCAGTAACAACTGCTAAAAGACCTTTTGTTTGTACTAAACCACTGTGGTGCAGTGCCTCCTCCTTGACTAGAGAAGGCCACTGAGACCAATGAAGTTGAACGGGAGCCGGATGAGAAAACAGAGCATACACAGAGAAAGTATGAGCCACCGAGCTGCAACAAATGTTCAAGAGTCAGATCCGTCACCGAAAGTGAAAGAAAATTCACAAATGCCAGACATGGGAAGCGTAACATGTTGCACTCATACTGTCACATATATACGTTTTAGAAAAGATTATGTGTTCATGCCAATCGTCCACGAAAAGATTATGTATGTACTCTCTTTTATCTTTTAGATACAAAGAACTTTGTAATGAAACCGGATAAGATAGAATCAAAATAAAGACTCAGAAAAAATATATTATAAGAAAATCATAGAGTTGGCATAAGAGTATCATTCTAAGAAAAAGAAAACAGCAGCAAATTATTACAAAGACATTTGACTATCAATGTGATTCGGGAAAGCATGGAGCGCATAAGGTCGGTGTTCTTCTCCTTCATCATCATCATCATCATCATCATCATCATCATCATCATCATCATCATCATCATCATCATCATCATCATCATCATTATCATCATCTTCTTCTTCTTCTTCAACAACTCCATTATGTAAACATAACTCGTCTGCTATTCCCTTAAATTCAAATCTTCTCCAGCTGTTTCTCACCGGATCACATAATAAAATATAAAACGATCGGCTATTCCTTTTTGGCACATAAATAAACTCACCAGCATGAGTGAAACCTGTTAGTTTGAAACTCCGATCACAGCCATCAAAAGAAGGTGAAAGAAAGTCTTGTCCCAACCATCTGTGTTTCTGTGCATCCTCCAGAATCCAGAATCTTCTATCATCCCAACCATCAAAACAAGCTAACCTTCCCTTATACGTTATCAGGTGCCGACAATACTCCGAAGGTAATCTTATCATATCAAACTTTTCAGATCTAACATCGAAGCTCATCACAACTTCAGCATAATTTGCTATATAATATATTACACCCTCGATGCATCGCCCATGTGCACTGTCAGGACGATGCTGACGATTAGCTCTGACCGTTCTCCATGATTCTTTAAATGATCCCAACGTAAAAACTCTGCACACGTAACAAGTCCTCTTATAGGGAACGCACACTACTTTGTGTTTACCTTCGACAGGATCGTATCCTAACAACAGTGTCGACTTCTTCCAGTCCTTACAGGGTTCTGGTATAGCTGGTAACCTTATGAAACTCCTAGTGCTAGGGTTCCAGACGATCGGCTTTTTTAATTCGAAGCAGATCAAGCCGTGGACAGATTCGGTAGATGTGCAGTGAAGAAAATTTACTGGGAGTTTCGTCTTGTGGTGGTGATGATCGAAAGACAGAGAAGAAGAGTAGGAGGAGCAGTTTGAGTTCTTTTGAGTATGGTGTGGAATAGAGGAAACAAACAAGTCGTCATGTTTTTGGAAACAGAGAAGAAGGCGCGGCCGTGGGAAAGATGGGTCGGAGGTGATTGATGACCAAAGCTTGGAAACACAACTAAACCTCGCCACAGATTTTTCAGGCAGCCTCGAGAGTATCTCTATGGTTAGGTCTGTAGGAATGGATTGCATTCTTCTTTTTCGGTAGTTTGGCTTTCTCGTCATTCTTTTCTTTTAGCTCAAAACCCTAATTTGATCATAAAAGACACTTGTATATATATATATATAATCTAACCTAAAACAAAAAAAAAAAGCCAAAAACACCAAAAAGGGAAACACACCAAAAAGCTTAAACTCATCTCTCATTCGGATACCCAAAATACTCCGGTCTTCGATTTTGGTTTTATAGATATCAAAATTTTGAAACCGTTTGGATATTTAATTAATTTCGATTTGAATTCGGTGCTACTTTTTTGGATCGGGTTCGGTTCGGATTCGGTGCTGATTTTTCGGATCGGATTCGATTCGGATTCGGTGCTACTTTTTCGGATCGGGTTCGGTTCGGTTTTTAGGATTCAGATTTTTTGTCCAGCCCCTAGTTTTGTGGATGGAGTCTCGAGAAAACGTTTCAACAATGAGAAATCAGATGTATACTTGGTCGACAAGGAATGTGAGATTCAGATATGTTCATCGGTTTTGTTGTTATGATCCTTTGGTTATGATTCATGAGTTGTACGGATAACTGCAAAATTATATCTACTTGGACGACAAAATGAATGTCAGGTACGGGAGTTCAAGCTATACACGAATGTTTGTACCACAAGAAACAAGAGAATTGAGCAGAGAGTTGTTTCCAAAATGTTTCTTTATATAGACTCGTAGCAATGCTAATCAGTCATTTGCGCTATTACTTAGTTCTTTGTCTGTTCAAAGCTTCAGGGAACTTGCTATTCTGAGTGGAAATTGGAAAAGTAAAGTCCTTTAGGAGGAAATGAATGTTATGCTGAATTTTGTGTGCTTGATAGATTGTACTAGGCGCTTCTGCTTAGTTCTTTTGCCTCTTGATGCTTGTGTTAGGTGTCTTTCTGATTTTGTCTGTAGAGGAATGACTGGGATCCTGGTTGTGATTGGTTAACTGATGATTTTTGCTGTTCTTATTATCTTATATAAAGCTGTAGGGCAGAGATTTTCTTTGTTATCGATGTAAATCTGAGTGATAAATTCTGTTTTCTCCCGTTTTGATTCTGTTTTCAACATTGAGAACCTTAATGACATTTGGTCGATAACTTGACCCTTTTTGCTTGTGATGCATGTTGTTAAGTTGCATGACATTTGGTTTACAAATACACTCTTGCTGTGTGAATGTATTATGAATATCTCGAAAAAATTGGCTCACCAAAAACTTTTCAGTGTGGATAGAATCCATCTTCAGTGTGTGTGTGTGTTGCTGAGGGTAGGATCTCAACTGTACATAGAGCGTTGGTAGTTAGATGAGAACAGGGGTATCTTGAAGATATTTAAGAGTCCAATGAAGCTTGTGATGATGAATCACATAGTTTAATGACTGGCTAATAATGGAGGTCGATGATTGAGGTAGGCGAAAACCTCTGTCTCTGCTTGCAGATGCGCATTCCCCTAGCTGTCTCTTTCAACTGGACTTATTATCCCTTAGGGCCTGTGCATCGGGGCTTTTAGCAGTTTCTTAGGGGAAACACAAAAACATAAAAATCGTTAACCAAAAGCGCCAGTTAAGGATCAATGTTTGAGTGATCCTTGTACTGTTTTGCAGGTCCTACGATACGTGTCAGTCCGCGATTGATATCTTTTTTTTTTTATAAATCAGATAAGACAAAAAAAAAATTTAGAAACCCATTTTGGGTTTCACCCGATAATCATGGTCTTATTCTTATAGCTACAACAAAATGAACTTGAATCTCAAGGACACACTACTACCTTATGAAGAATGCTTAACTATATAGTCGAATATATGTCAGAACAAACATATATATATAACTATATATATCCACATTATAATCAACTCCAAATTTGGGAAAAAATATATCAAAAGGAATCATACAAGCACCTCTTTTTCTTCACTTATCCTCCTAAAGCTGGACAGCACAAGCATTGCATCGAGTAGTAATATCACTCAGTAAGGAGGAGGAAGCAAAGGCATCATCAGCTCGATGCTAAAATCTGTTAATCCTCTGTGATAAAGGAGGGACCGCTGATTCAGTCCCTAGAAGGTGCCTTGCAGAGATGCCCTGAGACTCGGATTCTGTAGTTCCCGAAGAGTTGCTTTTGTGCATTAATGCTTCTTCGAAAGATTTGATGAAGCTGATGAGACAAACGAGCTGAAAACACCAGACTCTTTCAATTCTTGTATAACAACCTGCATTTTACGACCAAAAGGTAAATAGCACGGAGCCGGATGAGAAAAAAGAGCATACACAGAGAAAGATGAGCCAGCGAGCTGCAACAAAATGTTCAAGAGTCAGATCCGTCACTGGAAGTGAAAGAAAATTCACAAATGCCAGACAAGGGAAGCGTAACACGTTGCACTGATATAGTGATATTGTCACATATATACGTTGTAGAAAAAAACAATACACATATAAGGTATGTAAAAAGAACTCACAGTTAAGTGCATAGTTCAAATATGTCAAATATAAGTAAGATACAAGAGATAAGAAGAAGAAAATCTGAGCTGCTTTCGGAGCTCTGTGAGATAAATTTCTCCACGAATGTTGACATTGCATTCGTACCAGAACTTGCCTTGGAGGACAACCACCTATACTGATTTTCGTAAAAAAAAAAACAAACACAGCCAGAATAATAGGTCGAGCCAGAAACAATATTATTATATTAGTCCTTCGTAACATATATGTGTTCATGCCAATCGTCCACGAAAAGATTATGTTTGTACTCTCTTTTATCTTTTAGATACAAAGAACTTGTAATGATTAATGAAACCGGATAGATAGAATCAAAGTAAAGACTCAGAAAAATCTATTATAAGAAAATCATAGAGTTGGCATAAGAGTATCATTCTAAGGAAAAGAAAAAACGAAAACAGCAGCACATTTGTTACAAAGACATTTGACTATCAATGTGATTCGGGAAAGCATGGAGCGCATAAGTTCCAGGTTCTTGTTCTTCTTCGTTATGGACGGTGGATATCTTAAATTCAAGTCTTCTCCAGCTGTTTCTCACCGGATCACATAATAAAATATAAAACAATTGCCTATCCCTTTCTGGCACATAAATAAACTCACCAGCATGAGTGAAACCTGTTAGTTTGAAACTCCGATCAACAAGAGATGAAAGAAAGTCTTGTCCCAACCATCTGTGTTTCTGTGCATCCTCCAGAATCCAGAATCTTCTATCATCCCAACTATCAAAACAAGCTAACCTTCCCTTATATGTTATCAGGTCCTGACAATACCTCGTAGGTAACTTTATCATATCAAACTTTTCGGATCTGACATCGAAACTCATTACAACTTTACCATAATTCGCTAGATAATATATCACACCCTCGATGCATCGCCCATGTGCATCACTGGCAGGACGATGCTGACGATTAGCTCTGACCGTTCTCCATGATTCTCGAGATGATCCCAACGTAAAAACTCGGCACACGTAACAATTCCTCTTATAAGGAACGCACACTACTTTGTGTTTACCTTCGACAGGATCATATCCTAACAACAGTGTAGACTTCTTCCAGTCTTTACAGGGCTCTGGTATAGCTGGTAACCTTATGAAACTCCTAGTGCTAGGGTTTCAGACGATCGGCTTTTTTAATTCGAAGCAGATCAAGCCGTGGACAGATTCGGTACATGTGCAGTGAAGAAAATTTACTGGGAGTTTCGTCTTGTGGTGGTGATGATCGAAAGACAGAGAAGAAGAGTAGGAGGAGTTGGAGTTCTTCTGAGTATGCTGTGGAATAGAGGAAACAAACAAGTCGTCATGTTTTTGGAAACAGAGAAGGAGACGTGGCCGTGGGAAAGATGGGTCGGAGGTGATTGATGTCCAAAGCTTGGAAACACAACTAAACCTCGCCACGGATTTTTCAGGCAGCCTTGAGAGTATCTCTATGATTATAGGTCTGTAGGAATGGATTGCATTCTTGTTTTTCTCCTCCTTCTTTTCTTTTAGCTCATAAGAGACCTTTGTGTATATATATATTATATATAGTCTAACCTAAAGAAAAAAGAAAAGGCAAAAACACTAAAACGCTAAAAACCTAATTTACGTAAAAAAGGAAACACACCAAAAACTTTAGAAAGGCTTAAACTCATCTCTCGTATAATGTTTTGTGGATGGAGTCTCGAGAAAACGTTTTCAACAATGAGAAATCATATGTATACTTGGTCTACAAGGAATATGAGATAATCAGATGTATACTTGGTCGACAAGGAATGTGAGATTCAGATGTTCCATCGGTTTCTCGGTTATGATTCATGAGTTGTTGTACGGATGACTGCAAAATTATATCTACTTGGACGACAAAATGAATGTCAGGTACGGTAGTTCAAGCTAGACACGATGTTTGTACCATACTACCATAAGAAACAAGAGAATTGAGCAGAGAGTTGTTTCCAAATGTTTCTTTATATATCTCATAAACTCTTAGCAATGCTATCATTCATTTGTGCTATTGCTTAGTTCTTTGTCTGTTTAAAGCTTCAGGGAACTTGCTATTCTGAGTGGAAAAGTAAAGTGAGGAATTGAATGTTATGCTGAGTTTTGTGTGCTTGATAGATTGTACTTAGGTGCTTCTGCTTAGTTCTTTGCCTCTTGATGCTTGTGTTGGGTGTTTTTCTGATTTTGTCTGTCGAGGAATGACTGGGATCCTGGTTGTGATTGGTTAATTGTAGATTTTGCTGTTCGTATTATCTTATATAAAGCTGTAGGGCAGAGATTTTCTTTGTTGTCGATGTAAATCTGAGTGATATGTTGATGTAATGTAGGTGCTTAAGGTGGTCACAAATAGAAGGGGACTCCAGAAGAGAAGAAGCCAGAGAATCTAATTCTGTTTTCTCCCGTTTTGATTCTGTTTTCAACATTGAGAACCTTAATGACATTTGGTCGATAACTTGACCCTTTTTGCTTCGGATGCATGTTGTTAAGTTGCATGACATTTGGTTTACAACTACACTCTAGCTATGTGAATGTATTATGAAAAATGGCTCACCAAAAACTTTTCAGCGTGGATAGAATCCATCTTCAGTGTGTGTGTGTTTGCTGCGGGTAGGATCTATACTGTACCATAGTCCATTGGTAGCTAGATAAGAATATGGGGATACTGTGAAGATACTTGAGAGTCCAATGAAGGTTGTGATGATGAATCACATTGGTTTCATGACTGTGGCTAATAAGAGTATGATGACTGAGGTCGGTGAAAACTTCTTGTCTCTGCTTGCAAATTCACAGGGTGTCCCCTCGCTATGTCCCTTTCAAGTGGGCTTTATTATCCCTTACTCCTTCAAAATGAAGCTTATAGCTACAACAAACACACTACTACCTTTTGAAGAATGCTAAACTCAAAGTTGAATATATATCAAAACACGTATATATATAATATTCTACATTATAATCAACTCCAAATTTGAGGAAAAAATATCCAAAAAAATCATACAAACCGCCTTTTTCTTCACTTACCCTCCTAGAGCTACACAGGCACAATATCACCCAGTAAGGAGGAGGAAGCAAATGCATCAGCAAGATGCTAAAACCTGTTAATCCTCTGTGACAAATCTAGCGTGTTCCATCCCAGGAGGTGATAAAGGAGGGACAGCTGATTCAGCCCCAAGAAGGTGCCTTGCTGAGACGCCCTGAGATTCCTTGTCCTTTAAAGAAAGGGACTCGGATTTTGTAGTTCCGGAAGAGTTGCCTTTGTGCATTGATGCTAAGAACTGCTTCTTTGAAAGATTTGATGAAGCTGATGAGACAACCGAGCTGAAAACACCAGACTCTTTCAACGCTTGTATAACAACCTGCATTTAACGACCAAAAGTAAAATAACCTTTTACACTTGACACTCCAACACCGTGTCTGGAAATTTTCTGTAATGAGTTGATGACTAGTTTCTCTTACCATTGGTGAATAAATGCGAGTCAGTATACCCTTCCTAAGGAGTTTCATCTTCACCTCTTTGTCACCCCACACAACGTGTTCACGGTACCTAAACAGAATAGGTTACTCTTGTATCAAGACTCCTTGTTCAAAGAGTAAAATTTTTTTAAGCCATGAACTAAGAAAGAATGCAATTCTGCGGCTAAGGCTCTTACCAGCTTATCATTTCATCTTCAGTTGCTGTTGACGCAATTATAAATGCCTACAATTGTTTCATCATCCAGACGACATCATAAAATAGTAAGTGGGATTGAACCACATTAAGAAATGACTTTTGAGGAATTGAAGAGATGTGAAGAAAAAATGCTTACAGATCTATCGAAATCCAACATAAAGCATCTTTTCACGTCTTCTTTTGTAGGCTTGCAGCCACATCGATCACGCCTCGATGTCAAGTCAGAAAACTTGGCATATGTGTAGTGTAACACGGCAGCCTCCTCCAACTTGATCTCACTGCCAGTAAATAACAGATCAATATTTACAAAACATTAGTCTTATCATGTTCCTCAACCTATAGAAAATTACTTATGATTGAATATTTGTGATCAACATACTTGGGAGTTTTCATGTAATTATGCCATCTGTGTGCTCCGTTTGGTCGGAGGTGATCTTGAACCCGAGCAACTGATTTGCCGTTACCATAAGTCAAGAAGTAGTTTGGATTATTCCGTGTTGCTTCTTTGTACATTCCAAAATATGTATCTTTTGGAAGATGGTCATAGTTCTTTTTAAACATCGACACCTGAATGCATCATACAAAAAGAAAAAAGAAACGTTGAAATCACAGCTCTTCAATTTAGTTAAGTATCTTAGGTAAAAAAAAAAGAGAAACAAGCTGAGTTATACCTCTGTAAAAGGATCCTTAATATCATCTCTTTCTACGCTGCTTTCCTATACAACAAAACCCAAACAATTATTCAAATAATGAACTCTAACACTCACCAAACTAGCTTGTATAAGTGTTTGACTCACATAATTTGGAAATATAACCATATCCACATTTGGAGGAACATCAAGAAGCAACCGTCTCAATGAGTACTCACGAGCACCTGCTGGGTATATCAGCTCATCTGTGTCAAGATGGAGTATCCAATCCATGCCCGCATCCTAATATTTAATAAGAACAAAACAAAAAGGGATTACAACATGAGACATGAACAAAAATCAACCAAAAAAAAAATGCTTACCCTTGCCATGACAATAGCCATTTCCATGTTGAGAGATTGTTTGACAAACAACTCGTAATTGCATGGCTTGTAAAAGAAAGAAGATAGCCACGTCTCATTCCAAATCCGGCTGATAAAGCAAAAACAAAATTGCTCAGTAGTAGTAGATGATACAACATTGCTACAATCCCCAGAACAGAGAAAGACAAAAAACATGTACGTAATGCCTTCTAGAGCTAAATATATTCCGCAGATAGTTAACTAACCTCTTTGCCTGCTTCTCCTCCAGCTCTTTTGTCCTGTATATCACCTTAACCCCCTGGAAAAGACAACATAGAGAATCATTTACCTCTAACACGCAATTGATACCTCTACAGGACTAAAAGAGCTACACTCATACAGCTAAAACTAGGAGATTAGCTAAACTCACAGGAATAGATTCGAGGACTTTAGAGATGCTGGGCGTAGCAGCTTTCCCTTCAACGAACAGGAAAAAAGTAGAGACGCCAAGAACCTTATGGTAGAACATCCACGGCAGAATCTGATCCAACCCTGCCGATGTGCTAGTCGTGATACATATCTGTAAATTAACAATGCCCGAATCATAAAGGTAAGAACTTTACAAAACCCAAACACACAGATCCGATCCAATCCAATCAACAATCTCTTTCGATTACAACGAGACAAGAACCAACACTTGAAAGCAGAGGACTTTAACTGATTAATCAATCACCTTAGGCTTTAGATTAGCATCAGCACCGAACTTCCAATCACCGTAGTAAGGAAAGGAAGGAGACGAGCTTCGAGCTAGATTCGAGCAATCGGAGGAAGAGGACTGGTGAGGTTTCGGGGAGACGGATGAAACAGTCTCCATCCCGGGAAACACCTCGTGGTTGAGATCGGAGGGGACGGAGGTCGAGGAGCCGACGGAAGCGGAGGCGGGATCGGCGAGACCGCCGCCTCGCCATTGGAGGATGAAGGCGAGGCAGGCGAGGGAGACTGGGAGTAGAGTCAATAGAAGAAGAAGCCTAGAGACGAAAGAGTTGCTCGAGGAGGAGGAAGATGATGAAGAGGAAGAGATTAGTGGAGCTCGGTGCATCGATTTCATGGCGAATTTGAGAAGAAGAAAACAAATCTGATTTTCTGAGATCTAATCTACAAAAAAAAATTGTGAACCTTTTTTAAATCTCAAATCATCATCTCTGTTCTTGAGAGATTTTTTTCCTATTAGTTTGTTTATTATTACTTTCCTAACTCCATGTTGTCCACGTACATCTTAACACCTAATTAAAAACATGTCGTCGCTTCTACGCTTTTGTGAAACAGCATGTTTCATATCGTTGTATTAAAAGCCCAATGGGCTTAGATGATGCACGAGTATATAAAAAACCCAGTTACATTGGGTCTAAACTAAACCCACAATAAGATGTCTAGCAAATCTTCTATACTAATAAAGTAGGCTTTTTTATCTCCTTGGGGGAAAAAATGCCATGTGGCATTTTTTTTAATAATTAAAATATTTTCTCAATTTAAATTTAATGAATTTTGGTATTAATTGTGAAATAAATTGGGGGTTTTAAATTTTCCTTCATACAGGTCCAAACGTTTATAAGAGTGTTTTGAATCTGACCCGGACCCGTAGTTGAACCGATAAATCCGGTGATCCAATATAAATCGGATTTGGGTTTAAACACACACAAAAACTCACTAAAATCTGATACATGTTGCAACACTGGTTGAACCAATAGATAATTTTTATTTTTTACTATTTTTTAGTTCAAGTTATGTTTTAAAATTATTTTTAATATTCTAAATTTCTAATTAAAAATTTAAAATTTTCAGTTTTATTGCCGTCTCCATCTTCTTCTACACTACAATTTGCGTTTGCAAGAAAGGTGAATCATGATTGTGCTTGAGCCGCACATCCGTAAAACAGACTAAAGCACGATAAGGCTTATTATTCCTCTACACTACAATTTACGTTTCAAGAAAGGTAAGTAAATTTTTTTTTTTATTTAACTTAGTTTATAACAAATAATTACATGTTTAATTTACAGCTCAAAAAGAATAAAATCATATGATCATGTGAATTACAAAACAAAGCTTTAGATTGTTGATGAAGAAAAACCTAGCGAGCTTGATTATAATAAATTAGAGAATGCTCTTGCTGAAGAATATCCCAAAGATGATGAAGTGGAAAATTTAGAAAATTTTGTTGGTGAGTTTTAAAATTTAGAGAAAACCAAAATTAGTTGATGTGATCTGGTGTTAGTTTATTTTTGTTATTGACAATTTATTACAATGATGTTTTAATTTTGGTTTATTTTGGATTGGAAGTTTAAATTTATGTCTTGATTTTTTTAGATGTCATAACTCTTATGTTACAATTTTTTTTAAATAGTCTAAAACTATTTCTTAATATTTTGTATGTACACTTAAAATACTTAACTTTAGCTTTTATATATATTTGTTTTCATAGCTAATATATTAATATATAATAAAACTAATTCATTTATTAATCCGCGATTCATCCGCGGTTGATCCAATGATCCAGTGATCCGGTAAATCATCCGATTCAGTGTTCGGGTCGAGTTTCAAAATACTGGTTTATAGGATTTCTTTGTATTTGATGTTGACGATGGAGAATATAGCCTCTACAATTCTCCTTCTTTAACGCAATCGACATAATCGTTCATATAATCAATCCAGAAATCCCACTATCTCCTATTGAATGCTTCTTTAGTTCCTGATTTCTCATTTTCATTGTATATGTATAGACGGTGTGAGAGTTCGGACGATAATCCCTTTACTTTTCCCAATTCAATCATTGTCGAATTCCCAGTTTCATTGCTCGGAGTTGAAGACAAATCGGTGTAGAGATATTCAGACTAGGCTACAATAATTTTGGCAAGCCTGAAATGTTAAAAAATGGATGAGATATTGGGGTTGATATGTTGTTGATTAATGGGAAGGTACACCGGTTTTTTATTTCAGTTTACCAGTTAATGATTGCTTATTTCTAAAGTAGTAGTTTTCTTAAGCATCATTTTCTTTCTCAGGTGGTGTTTTTACATGTGTTAATCAACTTTCTCAGGTTTAACACCTTCAAACATTTCTTGAAAGAAAGCTGAGTCTATGACGTGAGTATTTAAGATTCCAACTAAATTAAATTTTTTACGACTATCGATTTTTTTTCTATTTTTATTAATCGATTAGTAACAACTACTTATGCTATTCTACTTTGAACTAAACAACTTCAAACAAAATAATATACTACGATCGCAAACCACTATCAAAAAGATCAGAAAATATCATTTTTTACATATTTTTAACATATTTTTTTACTAAGACCATATAATAAATTATAAATTTAAATAAGAATACAACATACGAATCCGGCGCGTAGCGCCGGAATATCACTAGTTAGCAATAGAATAAGATAAAATAACATGTGGCGAGTGTATAATTCTTCTGAAGATTTGAAATTACTGTAAATTAGAAAGGTTTAATTTAATATATTCAATGAGTTTAGATGTTAATCAGTGAGGATGGCTTGTTTATGCGATTCGTATGAGTGGGGGACAAAGCTCTAGCTAAAGGCATCTCCAACCCAACTTCAATTTTTTCTCTAAAATAGAGTAAAAGTGAAAATGGGGTAACATATGCTCCAACCCAACTTCATAACTCACCCTATTTTAAAGTTTACTCCATTATGAAGTGAATAATGGAGTAGGATTGAAACATTTTTACTCCATAATCACTTTTACTCTATTTTGAAGGAAAAATAGAGTTTTACATTGGAGATGCTCTAATAGACACTATCACTCAGTCGCTCGTACTCACAAGTCACAACTAACATTCCCATCCATTTCAGCACGTTTAAAGTGGACGTATCATTGACTCCTCACTAGTACCTTCTTTAAAAGTCTGCAATTATGTAGCTACACATAGAAGTAGTTAATTAGCAATATTCAAAGATACATTTATTACAAGTCTCTCAAAGAATATTTACCTAATAAAAATTAAAATTCGAAAAGGAAGGAAACGATTGAGAAATGGTGAGTTTTAAATTTAATTTAATGTTGATAAAAATATGAATATTGTATGCTCCTGATAAATCTTAAACCACCTCGTAATTAGCAAATAAACGCCTGTACAGCTCAGCCATTCCTCAACTTTCCACCGTTTCAATCCATATATATATACACAAATAGAATCTTCTTCTTTTCGCCTCTCATCACCTCTCTATCTCCCGTTCACTTGCCTCTCAGATCTGCCAGCGATTTCAATTCCTTCTCCACTCTCTCTCTCTCCTGGCTGTTACTGCAATCTGTGGTCAAAAACATGGCGGCAGCTAACGCTCCCATCACGATGAAGGAGGTCCTTACGGTGAGTTCTTCTTCTTCTCATGGAATCGAGCTTGATTCTGCACGATTTTGTAGCCGTACTCTCTCATTTCCGATGACTACGATCAGCTCAGACTCTTTGTTCGTTTGATTCCACTGTTCCGAATTCTACTCGATCGTTTACTCACTCGGATGGCTAGTTTATTTTGTTAGTGATCGAAATTCTCTTAATATGCTCAGATCTGTGTTCAAGTTACTGGACAGTGTGCAATGAGCTGATATGCTCTGATCTCAGTACTTAAGTAAATGTTGCTTTGATCTTGTTTTTGTATCCAGCTTCCTAGCGTTGGGATCAATCAGCAGTTCATCACGTTTACGAATGTTACTATGGAGTCTGACAAGTATATATGTGTACGTGAGACTGCACCGCAAAACAGCGTTGTGATTATTGATATGAATATGCCAATGCAGCCTCTGAGGAGGCCTATTACTGCTGACTCTGCTCTTATGAACCCAAACTCCAGAATCCTTGCCTTAAAAGGTGATTTATTTGACTGATTTGAAGAAACTTGCGTCCTAGCTGCTTATCACTTATGATTAATTATACACGGAAGTGTTTTTTAGAACTAACTTCGTTAACACCTGTCACAACATATGCTATCTCTTTGGGATACTTCATGCCTTCATATTAGATTAAATCATAAAACCACATGAGTTACATGGTTCAAGTAGTCGGCCTTAAAATGTCTTAGAAGTATATGTACCTATTCTAACGATAGTCACATATAGAAGCTCTGTTATGCTAGATAAGTATTGGAAAAGTAACCATTTATAAGTTTTATTTCAACATGTGTTGTTTTCCGGTGGTTTCTGTTGTGTCTCAAGCTTTGTGTATTTTGACTAGAAATCTTGTTTGTAGTAGATGTTTCCTTACTTTGTCTTCACTTTTTTCAATTTGTATATAGCTCAAGTTCCAGGAACTGCTCAGGACCATCTACAGATATTTAACATCGAAGCAAAAGCAAAGTTGAAATCATTTCAGATGCCTGAGCAGGTGACTGTCGATGCAAAGATTTTTTTATCATTTATGTTGTACACCTGATTCAGAATCTGTCTTTTCTTTCCGGTCCGTGATTCCTTTTTAGGTTCTAATTTTCCATTTTTCTTATAGGTTGTCTTCTGGAAGTGGATTACACCAATGATGTTGGGACTGGTCACACAAACTACCGTGTATCATTGGTCAATTGAAGGTTGTATACATTTAGTTTAATATAATCTTCTTCTTGTCATGTATATGTGATTCTAACTTTGCTTTGAAATTTTTTCAGGTGATTCTGAGCCAGTTAAGATGTTTGATAGAACGGCCAATTTGGCAAACAATCAAATAATTAACTACAAATGCTCTCCTAATGAGAAGTGGTTGGTTTTAATTGGAATTGCTCCTGGCTCTCCCGAGGTAAGCTTAATGCTCCTGATATTATGTTGAGTAAGGATACCACGACTGCAGTCATGTTGTAATTTATCGACTGATATTAGTCATTATTATCTTCTGCAGAGAGCCCAGTTGGTAAAAGGGAATATGCAGCTTTTTTCTCTGGATCAACAGCGGAGCCAGGCCCTTGAAGCACATGCTGCGTCATTTGCTCAGTTTAAGGTAAACTACTTGGTTCTTTGGTGAGTTCATTCTATTCTAATTGTGAACTGTATCATGACTTGCTATATTATTATATTAGGTCCCTGGGAACGAGAATCCTTCTATTCTTATATCTTTTGCAAGCAAGAGCTTTAATGCTGGGCAGATAACATCGAAATTGCATGTCATTGAGCTTGGTGCCCAACCTGGTAAGCATCTTCAGCAGAATACTATGTATCCCCAGTTAATTATTGGCTTTGGTTACATATTTAATTGGTATTTGTCTAATTTCTAAATGTCGTTGATTATTTTGCAGGAAAACCATCGTTTACAAAAAAGCAGGCAGATCTCTTTTTTCCCCCAGATTTTGCTGATGATTTTCCTGTTGCCATGCAGGTTTGTGGTTGCATTAGAAAATCAATTACATTCAGTTTGTTTTGGTGTAAAATTCTCGACACTGAATTCTCTTTTTCCTGACAGGTCTCTCACAAATTTGGCTTAATATATGTCATCACCAAGCTTGGGTTGTTGTTTGTATATGATCTAGAGACTGCCTCTGCTGTCTACAGAAACCGAATAAGTCCAGACCCCATTTTCTTGACCTCTGAAGCTTCCTCAGTTGGGGGTTTCTATGCTATTAATAGGCGAGGACAAGTTCTTTTGGCTACAGTGAACGAGGCTACCATAATACCTTTTATTAGTGGTCAAGTATGTTCAACTTTTATTCTGTTTTCCCTTTATAAGCTACCATGTCATCATGTCATGTAAAAAATCTATGTTTATCACAGTTGAACAATTTGGAGCTTGCTGTGAGTCTTGCTAAAAGAGGAAATCTTCCTGGTGCAGAAAATCTGGTAAGCGATGTTTATTTTGGATCGTTATCCTGGTGAAGTAATTTTAGCTGAGAAATACCGGCTTGAAGAGAAAGAAAGACATTTGGTAATGTTAAGTTTCTAATATTCAGTTCGGATGCTGCAGGTTGTCCAGCGGTTCCAAGAGCTGTTCGCTCAAACAAAGTACAAGGAGGCTGCTGAGCTTGCTGCTGAATCTCCCCAAGGAATTCTAAGGACACCTGATACAGTAGCTAAATTCCAGGTATGTATTCCTTGTTCAAGCAACTAATCTTGTGTGAATATTTTATTTATTATTAAATGTTGGTAACACAACCTCGAAACTGCAACATCGCACTATATGACTTTGCAGAGTGTTCCTGTACAAGCTGGGCAAACTCCTCCATTGTTACAATATTTTGGCACTCTTTTGACTAAAGGGAAGCTAAATGCATACGAGTCATTGGAACTATCTCGGCTTGTTGTGAATCAAAACAAGAAGAACCTCCTCGAAAACTGGTTAGCAGAGGATAAGTTAGAATGCAGTGAAGAACTTGGAGACCTTGTCAAGGTAATGTTAAAATGGACTATATTCTTAAGAAATCTGTGGTATGTCTCCTTTGTTGTGTTGTGACGATCAACCTTTCTATTTCAGACTGTGGATAATGACCTTGCTCTGAAAATATACATCAAAGCTCGGGCAACTCCAAAAGTTGTAGCAGCTTTTGCAGAGAGAAGGGAGTTTGACAAAATATTGATTTACTCAAAGCAGGTAACTAACAATATCTAAAGCCTGCCCACCTCTGGTATGCGTACCCTAAACTTCATTGTGCTCAAGAAGTATAATTGTTTCATATTGTGAATGTAGGTCGGGTACACACCTGATTACATGTTTCTTCTGCAAACCATACTCCGTACGGATCCTCAGGTTAGTATGGTGCATTTTTGATACTTGCAACATGTTAAGCTCTTGATGGACTGGTTTACTAGATATTTGTTGGGTAAACACAACTAATTTTGAATAAATTTAACTTCTGGCTGAATAATTTTGATCTGACGTTATTTAAAATGTCAAAAATATTTTCCCCTGTATTAAGGTCAATAGTCTTTTTATCTGCAATTTTCAGGGGGCAGTAAATTTTGCATTAATGATGTCTCAAATGGAAGGAGGTTGTCCAGTTGATTTCAACACCGTCACTGACCTTTTTCTTCAGGTAGGTGAACACTGAACACATATAAATTTGTATATGCACCGATATTCGTAGCTCATTACTTGTTCTTCTCCTATATACAGAGTTTTATGAGCTTATGAAGTGCTAATTTATTTATTTTGCATATTCAGAGAAATCTGATCCGAGAAGCTACTGCTTTCCTTTTGGACGTGCTGAAGCCAAATTTACCTGAGCATGCTTTTCTGCAAACTAAGGTTGAAAGTAGTTGCCAACTTTTATGTTTCCATGCTTCTCTATTCACTTTCTTTCCTCAGACTTCTTAAATCAACTGTCAATACAGGTTCTGGAGATCAATTTAGTGACCTTTCCTAACGTAGCTGATGCGATTTTAGCAAATGGGATGTTTAGCCACTATGACCGGCCTCGTGTTGCTCAACTTTGTGAAAAGGCTGGACTTTTTATCCAAGCGTTAAAGGTTGGCGCTCTTTTTCTTGCTTTTCTTTTCCTGGCCAAATAGAATCATGTTTTCGTCTCCAACTTATCTTTCTTTAAATTTTGGCAGCACTACTCAGAGTTGCCTGATATAAAACGTGTGATTGTGAACACGCATGCTATTGAGCCACAGGTAATGCCTCTAAAATGAGTTTTAGTTGCTAGACTGTCAAGTTGTTGATTATCAGTCTGTCAAAATGCAGGCTCTTGTTGAGTTTTTCGGTACTCTTTCTAGTGATTGGGCTATGGAGTGCATGAAAGATCTTTTGCTGGTCAACCTTAGAGGCAACCTGCAGATAATCGTTCAGGTAAGTGGTGTATGGCACGATGAATCTTATTGTTCAATGTAACACTAACGTGTCCATACAATTGCAGGCTTGCAAGGAGTACTGCGAGCAACTTGGTGTTGAGGCATGTATTAAGCTCTTTGAGCAGTTTAAATCATACGAAGGGCTATACTTTTTCCTTGGCTCATATTTGAGTATGAGGTGATTCTTATAATCTACTGTTATTCCTGTAAACAAGCAAGATTCCTGTGTTTGTATGCTGACGATGACAATGTTTTCTCTCTGTCGATAGTGAGGATCCTGAGATTCACTTCAAGTACATTGAAGCAGCTGCCAAGACTGGTCAAATAAAGGAGGTTGAGCGTGTGACTAGAGAGTCGAACTTCTATGATGCTGAAAAGACGAAGAACTTTTTGATGGAAGCTAAGCTTCCTGATGCCCGACCTTTGATAAATGTCTGCGACCGTTTCGGCTTTGTACCTGATCTTACCCATTACCTCTACACAAACAACATGCTTCGTTACATTGAAGGTTACGTTCAGAAGGTATATAGTTTTGTGACTATTTTTATTGGGTTTGAGATCAGTATTTCCTTAAATTCTAACACCTGATCCTTGAAGGTAAACCCTGGGAATGCTCCCTTAGTTGTGGGACAGTTGCTTGATGATGAATGCCCTGAAGATTTTATCAAAGGCCTCATTCTCTCTGTTCGTTCATTGCTACCTGTTGAACCCCTTGTCGAAGAATGCGAGAAGAGGTGAATCCTTTTGGTCATCCTGGTTTCAGTTCATGATTATCTCTGTTTGTTTTGAAAGCTCTAAATTTTTCTGCTTTGTCCAGAAATCGACTCCGTCTCCTCACTCAGTTCTTGGAGCATCTAGTTAGCGAGGGAAGCCAAGATGTGCATGTCCATAATGCCTTGGGTAAAATTATCATCGACAGTAACAACAACCCCGAGCATTTCCTTACCACCAACCCATACTATGACTCTCGGGTTGTGGGTAAGTACTGCGAGAAACGTGATCCTACCCTGGCTGTTGTGGCATACAGAAGAGGGCAATGTGATGATGAACTCATCAATGTCACCAACAAAAATTCTTTGTTCAAATTACAAGCCAGGTATTCAATCATTGCTTATGAAAGATTTCTTACGTATTTCACAGTGGCTACTCTATTTGAATTTGCTTATACACGATTTTATAACTATAGGTATGTAGTGGAGAGGATGGACGGTGATCTCTGGGATAAGGTTCTTGTCGAAAACAATGATTATAGAAGACAACTTATTGACCAAGTTGTGTCTACTGCTTTACCTGAAAGCCAGAGCCCAGAGCAAGTTTCCGCTGCTGTCAAAGCATTCATGACTGCTGATTTGCCGCACGAGCTTATTGAGCTTCTTGAAAAGATAGTGCTTCAAAACTCTGCCTTCAGTGGAAATTTCAATCTGCAAAATCTGCTTATACTGACGGCTATTAAGGCAGATTCATCTAGAGTTATGGATTACATTAACAGGCTGGACAACTTTGATGGACCTGCTGTTGGAGAAGTGGCAGTTGAAGCTCAATTGTATGAGGAAGCATTTGCTATTTTCAAGAAGTTTAACTTAAATGTTCAGGCTGTCAACGTATTGCTGGATAACGTCAAAAGCATTGAGCGTGCTGTTGAGTTTGCTTTCCGGGTCGAAGAAGATTCTGTTTGGAGCCAAGTTGCAAAGGCTCAACTCAGGGAAGGACTAGTCAGTGATGCAATTGAGTCTTTTATCCGTGCTGAGGATGCCACTCATTTCTTGGAGGTCATACGTGCTACTGAAGATGCTAATGTCTACGATGACTTGGTCAGATATCTTCTGATGGTTAGACAGAAGGTGAAGGAACCCAAGGTTGATAGCGAGCTCATCTATGCATATGCAAAGATCGATAGGTTAGGTGAGATTGAAGAATTCATTCTGATGCCAAACGTTGCTAACCTACCAAATGTTGGTGATCGCCTGCATGACGAAGCTCTGTATGAGGCTGCAAAAATAATATATGCCTTCATATCAAACTGGGGAAAGTTAGCCGTCACGCTTGTGAAGTTGCAACAGTTCCAAGGTGCTGTTGATGCTGCAAGGAAAGCAAACAGTGCAAAGACATGGAAGGAAGTCTGCTTTGCTTGTGTTGATGCAGAGGAATTCCGGTTGGCTCAGATATGTGGTCTCAACGTTATCATTCAGGTGAATAAGAACCTGATCTTAGTTCCGTCGATTCATTATCACAAAAGTTTCCTGTTTTAAATCTAAACTCTGTTTGATTTTATTATATCCCAATGTATCTCTTATATGTCCCGTGCCACGTTAATCTTTTGGTGCTTGATAGGTTGATGACCTGGAAGAAGTCAGTGAATTCTACCAGAACAGAGGGTGCTTCAATGAATTAATCTCACTTATGGAGAGTGGACTTGGGCTGGAGCGTGCTCACATGGGTATTTTCACTGAGTTGGGTGTACTCTATGCTAGATATCGTTATGAGAAACTTATGGAACACATCAAGTTATTCTCCACTCGCCTCAATATTCCCAAGCTTATACGGGCCTGCGATGAACAACAGCACTGGCAGGAACTTACGTACCTGTACATTCAGTATGATGAGTTTGATAATGCTGCAACCACTGTGATGAACCATTCTCCTGAAGCATGGGAGCACATGCAGTTCAAAGACATTGTTGCCAAGGTTGCAAATGTCGAGCTTTACTACAAGGCCGTGCACTTTTACTTACAAGAGCATCCTGATCTAATCAACGACCTTCTCAACGTGCTTGCTTTGCGGTTAGATCACACTCGTGTTGTTGATATTATGCGGAAGGTTAGAAAGCTGACCAATTGACTTTTTCCCCTTAAAAACAGCCCGATCTGTCTTATTGAATAATCGCTTGCTGTTGATATCAGGCTGGTCAGTTGCGTCTTATCAAGCCATACATGGTTGCAGTTCAGAGCAACAATGTCTCTGCTGTTAATGAAGCTCTGAATGAAATATACGTGGAAGAAGAAGACTATGATAGGTTGCGCGAGTCAATTGATTTGCATGACAGCTTTGACCAAATAGGCCTCGCCCAAAAGGTATGCTCGTATATATTGTTTCTTCACGGGAAAAGAGAAGATGGTCTGAGCGATGATAATCTTTTGTGAATAGATCGAGAAACACGAACTTGTTGAAATGAGACGTGTGGCTGCTTATATATACAAGAAAGCGGGTAGATGGAAGCAATCGATTGCTTTGTCAAAGAAAGATAGCATGTACAAAGACTGTATGGAGACTGCTTCACAATCTGGAGACCATGACCTTGCAGAACAACTGCTTGTTTACTTCATTGAGCAGGTATGGATGGTCTGAAAGAGGATTACATCGAAAAACTTCTGGTCATGAAGATGAAATTTATATCCTTGGTCTTATGATGTGCTTATTATACAGGGCAAAAAGGAATGCTTTGCAACATGTCTTTTTGTATGTTATGACTTAATCCGACCAGACGTTGCTCTAGAACTTGCCTGGATAAACAACATGATCGACTTTGCCTTCCCCTATCTCCTCCAGGTGAGTTATCCTAATTTCTCAAATACCATCTGTATTCTCTTCTTGGTGATGAGATAGGAACCAAATGATTAACTTTCTTAATCCCCTACTTTTTTGTTGCAGTTTATCCGAGAGTACTCGGGCAAAGTGGATGAGCTAATAAAGGACAAGCTGGAGGCACAAAAAGAGGTGAAGGCCAAAGAACAGGAAGAGAAGGATGTCATGTCCCAACAGGTAACTTGCCAGCTAAACTCAAATATAATGGCACTCTTTTCTTTTTCTTGAGGATGAACTTGAAAGTGGTATTTCTATTTCTTTGTTTTGAAAAAAAACAGAACATGTACGCCCAACTATTGCCACTGGCTTTACCCGCACCACCGATGCCAGGAATGGGAGGTGGTGGTGGTCCACCACCACCAATGGGAGGAATGCCAGGAATGCCTCCCATGCCACCATATGGAATGCCACCAATGGGTGGCTACTAATTGTAAAGTTATCAGAAACCTATAATACTTAAGGTTATAAGAGGTGTGGATAATAGCTGTACTTTCGTTGTAATAGTTTCCGGGGTTTAGGTTGAGTCATTTTTTGTTGTTGCAAGCCATTTTTCTTGCAAAGAGAATAGACTCATCTTTTGTCATTTTAACCATGATTCGTAGTTTCTCTCAGCTTCTCTTACCCACTTAAATTTTGTTTTTTTCTAAGCCATTTTCGACTGACAATTCTTTGTAAAAGTCGATTCTTTGTAAATGTTTAATGACTTTGGCTTTGACTAGTTCTTATTGGCGGGACGAAAGGCTCCTTGTACAGTTGAAAATGCAAATTATCATTTTTTTGCTTCTTTACTGCATTAATCGCGCTTCCCAACATAAAATGGTTCTATAATCAACGCCGGCGGTATGCAAAATTGCAAATTATCATTTCTACAAAATTTCACAAATCCGATGTGCGTATCATATTAGCTAACATAATTACTATATAAATCTTCGCATAAGATTGCCATCATCACAAGCAGAATGATAGAGATATCTCGCAAGAACATAATCTTAAAACAATATCAACGAGGAAATAGTCTTCTGGACATCATGAAACTCAAAATTACAATCCCTCATGATAGTCAAAGATCTAATCAACCTACACAATTTAATTTCATTCATTAAATGCAATAAACATTCCTTCCGTTCCTATATTAATTCACATAACACTTTTCTATTAGCTTAGTTTCCAATTCCATGTTCATAATATCAAAGGTTCGACGCCTCAACGACCTCACAACTCAAAAGGATATAAAACCAATCCTACGCAGACACTATCTATACGATCATCACTGAGCCACAGTTATAACTTATAAGCAGATTGTAGAAAATAAAGTATTAAATCGAGAACCCACGTGGATCCTTTCATGTAATAAACATAATCCTGATAGAAAACATAGCTTCTATTTGGTCCAACAAAAAAACATTCAAATTCAGATAGGAAACCAACAAAACTCTCACAAATGTTTGGTTTCAAAAGGGAGAAAAGACAAAAGCAGGTTCCCAAACTACTTAGATCGCTGTCTCATCTTTCGTCTCTTCCTCTTCAACCTCCTCATACGCTTCTTCTTCCACTGATACAAACCAAACACAGAGTCACGATCAATATGCTTCTAATTCTCATCCATTAACAATACAAAAAACATTACTCACCTTAGCTCTCATCCTGGTTTCGCAGAAGCTTTAACCCTTTCCCTCCTCTGTTAATGTTTTCGTTTTCAGAAAATGAGAAAGGAGCGGCGGAGATTCTGTCATTCTTGCTCAGCTTCACTCATTTAAATGCAGCAAAACCCTAGAAACTCGTTTGATGGGCTTTACTGATTCATAAGGCCCAATAAAAGCCCAAAAGCCTTTGGTAGCCACTGCCGACATTGTTCCTTCCGACAAGAGAGAAATTGAAGAAGGTTGATGATGATTGATTACATAGAGCGTACATTTCATTAAATACACACAACTAAAACAAGATAAATTCTCGTTGATTGAACTCAAACCCCTAAAAATACAAAAAAAAAACTTGATCTCATCTCCAAAAAAAAGGATCAATCTTTCCCTTTCTCCCCATGTCGAAACAAACGTACAGAGTGTGTTTCTGCTTTAACCGGAGGTTCCGGTACACCGCATCGGAGGCGCCGCGTGATGTCAAGACCCTTTTCGACAAGTACTCGGAGAACGGCGTCATGACCGTGGATCACCTCCAGAGGTTTCTGATCGATGTTCAGAAGCAGGATAAAGCCACTAAAGAGGATGCACAGTCGATCATCAACGCCGCGTCATCGCTTCTTCATCGGAACGGTCTCCACCTTGATGCTTTTTTCAAGTATCTTTTTGGTGACAGTAACCCTCCGCTTGCTCTACATGAGGTATGATTCTCTCTTTGTGTTCTGTCTTTTTGGGTAAAGCTATGTGCTTTTATTAGGCAAGTGTCACTCACTGTTTTATTAACCTTGACTCCAAGTCCATGACACTATGATTTAATTATTTACTTAAGTGAATATAAATGTTAATTGAGTTATTTCATTTAGTCTGATTCATTCAAGAGTTTGAAGCAAGTTTAACTCTTTTTCTTTATATGACTAGAGCTAGCTATTGTGAAAGCAGAAAGTACAGGAGCTATGTAATTTACTACTAATTTTTAAGCAAGTGCACATGTATTTAATTATTGTGGCTTAATGAATATTAATGTTAATTTGAGCTATTTCACATAGTATTATGATTCAAGAGTTTGAAGAAAGTCTATAACTCTTTTTCTTTATATGACTAGAGCTATATCTATTGTGAAAGGAAAAATAAAATTACAGAAAGTAGCAGGAGCTATGTAATTTTTAAGCAAGTGCACATGTAGCTAATTATTGTGGATTAATGAATATTAATGTTAGTTTGAGCTATTTCACATAGTATGATTCAAGAGTTTGAAGAAAGTTTAACTCTTTTTATTTATATGGCTAGAGCTATATTTATTGTGACGAAAAATAAATTTACAGAAAGTAGCAAGAGCTATGCAATTTTTAAGCAAGTGCACATGTAGCTAATTAATTGACAATTCCAGGTTCATACATGTATTGTGGCTAAACTTATTCTAGCTTTCATTTTTTTTGGATTGATTGTGATGAATCTATTGCATGGTTTTCAGGTGCATCAAGACATGGATGCTCCTATATCACATTATTTCATATTCACCGGTCACAATTCATATTTAACCGGTAACCAGCTGAGCAGTGACTGCAGTGAGGTACCTATTATAGACGCATTGAAGAAAGGTGTCAGGGTGATTGAGTTGGATATTTGGCCTAACTCCAACAAAAATGATATTGATGTTCTTCACGGAAGGTATAAAACACTGAAGTTTAATTGAATAAGTGCTTGTTGTTTTTTTACTTGTATACTGAACTACTCTAACAGGACTCTCACTTCACCTGTGGAGTTAATCAAGTGTCTAAGAGCTATCAAAACACATGCCTTTGATGTATCTGAATATCCTGTTGTTGTCACTCTTGAAGATCATCTCACTCCAGAACTCCAGTCCAAAGTTGCTGAGGTAGCCTCATTTGATTTTTTTTTTCTTATCTGTTTTAGTTGATCATTGCATTAAACTCAGAGATGTGTTGGTCTTGTTGTATTATAGATGGTTACCGAGATATTTGGGGAGATCTTGTTTACTCCTCCTGTGGGAGAATCTTTGAAGGAGTTCCCATCACCAAACTCATTAAAAGGGCGGATTATAATCTCAACGAAGCCCCCAAAAGAGTACAAGGAAGGAAAAGATGAGGATGTGGTGCCGAAAGGTAAAGCCTTGGGTGATGAAGAAGTTTGGGGAAGAGAAGTTCCGAGTTTTATTGAGAGGAACAAAAGTGGTGACAAGGTTTGTGTTGGAGACAAGTCAGTCCTGTTGGTTGTCCATACACAAAAGTTGTTGATATTCTTTCTTGTTGCAGGATGACTTAGGTGAGAATGATGATGAGGAGGAGGAGGATGAAGATGATGATGCAGACAAGTCCAAGAAGAATGCACCACCGCAATATAAACACTTGATTGCGATCCATGCTGGGAAACCAAAAGGTGGGATTACTGCGTGCTTAAAGGTGGATCCTGATAAGGTAAGACGCCTTAGCTTGAGCGAGGAACAACTAGAAAAGGCTGCAGAAAAATATGCTAAACAGATTGTGAGGTAATCACATGGAGTTATGGTCATAGAGTTTTGATATATCTTTTCCAGTTCAGTATGAATCATGTTCACCATGATGTGTGATGCAGGTTTACTCAGCAAAATCTGCTGAGGATTTACCCCAAAGGAACTAGAGTTACTTCATCAAATTACAACCCCTTGGTTGGGTGGAGCTACGGTGCTCAAATGGTGGCTTTCAATATGCAGGTTTGCTCCTACGGACATCAAATTTATTCTTCAGATGAGTCTATTTATGAATCATTTTCGCTTGTACAGGGATATGGAAGATCATTGTGGCTAATGCAAGGAATGTTTAGAGCCAATGGCGGATGTGGATACATCAAGAAACCAGATATTCTGCTGAAAGGTGGCTCAGATAGTGACATCTTTGACCCAAAAGCTACTCTGCCTGTTAAAAAAACTCTAAGGGTGAGAGATATCTAAGTCTCTATTTGCTTCTACCTGTGAACTCATTCATTTTTCCTATCCTTAGGTGACCATATACATGGGAGAAGGCTGGTACTTCGATTTCCGCCACACACACTTCGATCAATACTCACCTCCTGACTTCTACACGAGGGTAAACTTCAATTCCCTTAAGCAGTAGAAACTGTTCTTGGTCTCTTAGATTTTTTTTGCCACAAATGTTTCAGGTGGGGATAGCTGGAGTTCCAGCGGATACAATTATGAAGAAGACAAAGACGCTGGAGGATAACTGGGTGCCATCTTGGGATGAGGTGTTTGAGTTCCCACTAACCGTCCCAGAGCTGGCTTTACTGCGACTAGAAGTGCATGAGTATGACATGTCGGAGAAGGATGATTTTGGAGGACAGACATGCTTGCCTGTTTGGGAGCTGCAAGAAGGGATAAGATCGTTTCCTTTACATAGCCGCAAAGGTGAGAAGTACAAATCCGTCAAGCTCCTGGTGAGGTGTGAGTTTGTGTGATAAACTGAGTAAAGAGTACCACGAGTTTGTGAACTTCGATTCAAAGGATTTGGTGTGTGTGTGTGTTGTGCTTGTAACACTATGTGAGAGAGAATGTTCGCTTTATTTGTTGTGTGATATGTGTAGAGTAAAAGGCAAGAGATGGTCTTCTCTCTTCTTTTCTTGTGTTGTATTAAACACTATGTATTATAGTTGCTGAAGATCTTGTGTAACACTACTACTTGAATTATTACTCCCTCCATTTAGAAAAGATACATATTTAAAAAAACTTGTTTTAAAAATACATTTTTACACTTTTAATACATTATTTAATAATAAATTGTAAACTTCAAATGTAGTTGTGTTTATTGAAATTTTATTAATTAAAAATTGTGAAAATAATTACTTATAAAAATAATAATAATCAACATTTGATATGTTATTTTAATATATGAAAATTTTGAAATTCACATCTTTTTTAAAAAAAATAAAAGGAGTATTTATACACAATTTAGAATTTTTTTGTGTGTTTATTCACCAATGGAAAAAAGGATATTTTAGTAACTGAAATAAAAAAGAGAAGACGAAAATGAAAGAGAAGATCAAAAATAAACTTTCCTCAAAAATTGAAAAACCGTAGAAAAAAAATCTCCGAATTTTCTCCAAAATATAAAAAGGTTCCACCTTTCCTTTTGATTCTTTCTCTTTCCCTCACCTCTTTGTTTGAATCCCTTCTTCTTCGCATAATCCCCACATGTCCGACAGGTAATCTAACTTCTTGATCTCTCAAGGCTCTGTTCATCATCAACATATGTTAAAGTCTTTGAATGTCCTGTTGAGACAAAAAAAGATTGACTCTTTTTGATTGATTACTGGAGAGCTTCTTGGTTTCTTGATGATTCAAAGATCTTTTCTCTTGTGAACAGGATACTCTGCAAGTTCTTTATCCATGGCTCATGCTTGAAAGGAGAACATTGTGAATATTCCCATGACTCTAATGTAAATGTAATCCCTTCTCAATAAAAAGGTTGATTCTTGATTCTTAACTGATTCTTTCTTTGATTCTTGGTATCAGGTGTGCACGTTCTATCAGAAAGGAATATGCTTGTACGGAAGTAGATGTAGATACCAACATGTCAGAACCACTTCTCAACCACATGTTCCTCCACCACCACCACCTCTTTCTTCAGATTCTCACCCACAACAAAAAGGAGACACCTTCACAGGGGAGAACAACAACAACGACGTTTGTTACATCCACCCAAGAGAATACCCAATCTGCTCCTTTGCAGCAGCCGGCGACTGCCCGCGAGGGAGCCAGTGTCCACACATGCACGGAGACATCTGCAGCACTTGTGGTAAAAAGTGTCTGCACCCTTTCAGACCAGAAGAGCGAGAAGAGCACACGAAAGAATGCGAGAAGAAGCAGAAACGCATCGAGGCTTTGAAAAAAAGCCAAGAGATCGAGTGTAGCGTGTGTTTGGAACGTGTCTTGTCGAAGCCCACTCCAGGGGAGAGGAAGTTTGGGCTGTTGACAGAGTGTCATCACCCGTTTTGTATACAGTGCATTCGTAACTGGCGTAGCAGTGCTCCTGTTTCGGGTATGGATGTGAACAGCACGTTGAGAGCGTGTCCTATATGTCGCAAGCTGTCTTATTTTGTTGTCCCGAGTGTTGTTTGGTACTCTACTCCTGAGGAGAAGAAAGAGATCATTGACATATACAAGGAAAAACTCAGGTATAGATAGCTTTGATGTCTTCACATTAGTCCCATTTGATACATTGTGATATGTTCTAATCTTGAAGGTCAATTAACTGCAAGCACTTTAACTTTGGAAATGGAAGCTGTCCTTTTGGAGGAAGTTGTTTCTATAAGGTATTAATGATTGTGATATTCTTTATAGCATTACAGAAATGATTTGATAGTCAAAATTGTTTTTTGGTTTTTGCTATATGATAGCATGCTTATTCTGATGGTCACTTGGATGAAGTTGTTGTTCGGAATCTTGGTTCTCAAGAAGGAGAAACTGTAATAGCAGACAGTATCAGGTACTGTTTCTTTTTTGCTTCCTTCTTTCACTCTTGTCCCACCAATATGATTTAACTTCATACCATGTATGTTCTGTTTCCAGGCTATCTGAGATCCTTGGTCGTGTGCAGATTTGAAATATCATTTCCTAAATAATCTAATGTAAGTTTCTAACACCGTTTGTAATCATCAGAATGCTTTAGAGATTAATCAGCTTGTTGGTCTCTTATTTTGATGAACATTCTTTCTAAAATACAGAACACAGGTGCTGATGACAACATCTTTATCTTTCAAACTCATTTGATTCCCGTTGACAATCCTTTGAAATTAGGTGAAAAGCAATTTCTTTCTCTAGTTTATCTTTTACTAGTTTATCTTTACTAGTTTATCTTCTGTGGTGGCTGATTCAAGCTATGTATTCTGATTCTAGATATGAAGACATGCTCAGAGGGGGATACTAGTTCAAAAGATATTAGGACAACAGAAGAAAACTCATTTTGTAAATAATATTTAGATAGTGAAAATGTTGTAAATAGAATAAGATTGTTTGAACAAGGCATTACCCAACAAATAATGTAAATAAAGCCTTTCAAAACCAACTCATGCAAAAGATTTTTTTTTTTTTTTTTTTTTTTTGGTGAAAAAGGTTCAAGATTCTGAATATCTATTCAGCACCCTTAGATCAAATGGCTAATGGATTTAAGGTGTTTAATGGGTTTTTAACGGACCAATCTTGTTTTGTGGTGGGTTAATGAGAGGGGTGCTAAGCCACACTCAACGACTCACGTAGATCGTGTAATATGCACATGTAATAACATTTTGTGTACACCCAAAAATCAAGATTCGCGAGTTCACTAAGTGCATACTGGGATCTTGTATAAGCTTACGATGATTAGGTGCAAGGGTTTTGCGGAAACCCAATCCTATGACTTAGTTCACTGGTACTTTGAGACTACTCAAAGACATTTATGGTTTCACTTCCTTGTGTGTTATTGATTTTGACATATACAAGATTGTATAAGTGGGGCCAGTGGCGGGGCCAGCCGAGTCTTTGAGGAGGGTCATATGCATAACTGATACATATTGCATGGGTCAATATGCCCAAAAATTTCAACATTTTCCTAATTTTTAATAAAAATACATGTAAATTTTTTTTAATTTTAAAAATTCACCAGGGTCATTTGACCACCCTCCTAACTAACTGCCTCCGCCGCTGAGTGGGGCATTGAGGTCAGATTTTTTTTTTTTTTTTTGCATGGAACATGTCAGCTTAGATAAAACTGTCACTCTACAAACGGAATTTCTATAAAATTGAGTAACAACCTTTGTGGACTTTTTTGTGGACATCAAGTCAATGATTCAATTCACTTGAACTTTGAGACACATCAGAGACATCTATTGTTTCATTTATATGGTTGTTCTTGATTTTAACAAATACAAGCTTATAAGTAGGGGTGTTGGGGTCAATTTTTTGCATGAACATATCACCTAAGATAAATCAGTATTAATTCTACAAACTAAATTTTTTATAAAGTTGAGTAAAAACATTGTTGCTTCTGAACAAATTATCGTTCTTTCTTTTCTTCTTGTAGAGACGCATATACATTGGTGGTTTTAACACAGCATGAGATTTACTCTAGAGTTATGTCGCTCTTTAGGCTGATATATAGCTTTCAGAGATCATCTCTTCATTCCAATTTGGCGCTATGGATTGAATGAGAGCCTCACTCTAGATCAACTCTTCAATTATGTTATCTCATCATCACTCTCCAACTTTTGCATTCTAATACCATAGTCAGGCCCGGTCCTGGGCTAAAGCCCGTGAAGCTTGGGCTAAAGTCCGTAAAGCTTGGGCTTTAGGCGCCAAACAATATCTAAATTTTAGGGGCGCCAAATGTAAATAATCTCGTAGGTCTAGTGGCTTTAATTCTTCTCCTCCAACTTTACGTGCGCATGTTCGAAACCTGTGTATTCATTTTTTCCATTTTTATAATAACTGAAAGAATATAATGATTTTGATTCCTTTATTGACCTTAGTTTCTTTGTTTAATGTATTAAATAATATAATAACTGCATATAGAAAAAAACCAATTAATTTTCTTTGGCAAAAAAACAAAAAGCGATGCCATTTATGAGAGACTATTCCTCTTATTTTTTCTTCGTTAAAGCATTGTTCTGTTTTTCAATAAAATTATTTTAATTAGGCGTGTTGCTGGCAACAATATAAGAAATGAGCTAAATGCACAAAACGAATTACTGAAATCTTAAACCCATAGTATTTTCAAGCAACATGTTAAATGCATATGAACGTTTTAGAATATTATTTTATCAATATGATAAATCAATGTATTACGGTTCTTGATGAATTTTTGTTTGGTTTACAAGCTGAGTGGTTAAAAATTTCTTATTGTTAAGGGGCATAAAATTTTAATCCGCTTTAGGCGCCACGAAACTCCGGACCGGCACTGACCATAGTAAAGCCCTCAATGTATTATTAAGGGTTATGGAGACATCTTTCACCAGAAAACCAACATTTATGATGATATCTTTGACAACATGATTGGTGCTTCCATGTCATTTTGTCCTTATTTTTTTCTAAATAATGTCAAGAAATTTATTGAGCTTACTGCTGCGCATAAGGGAGATGTCAAAGTTCTTGTAGTCACCATCATGGTAACCCATTGTTAACCTGTAATAAATATCTCTTGTAAGAATCATAACCCGCGGCAAGCTGGCATGGATTTGAACGCAAAAGGCTTTAACCTTTTAATAGATAATGTTTGGAGAATATCCCATTCTGAGGCGAGGTAAATGGGAAATGGAAAGAAGTTACAATCGAGGAGAAGGAATATCAACCCGTGCAATACATATATGTCCATGTTTGGTTTAGCAGTTGATGGGAAGGAGAATTCTAATCACAAATGGTGGTCAATATATAAATATTAATCCCAGTGATTTACGGTGGTCCGATAGTAGAGTTTTAGGATTAAGACGGAGAATGATCTATGCTCCCATCAACACTTGATGTTATCTATCCTTTATTAGTTAAGCAAGCAATGATTTTTTTATTTACAAACGTTTTATTGGATGCACATTATTTTCAAAAAAACTGCTCTGAAAGTTTTTGTCCACTTCTTTTGAAAATGCTGGTTTTACTTCGGCATTCTTTATAAATATACTCGTTTTTTATTTGTTTAATGGGTTTTATGTCACGTGAACTGCATGTGAATTTTCTTGGAATGAACTAATATTAAATAGAGAGTGGTCTAAAATTATGTTTTCCTTTCTGTCCATTCACGTTACACATGTTTTCGTTCCGATTTGATATCATCTGTTTAGATGTGTTGTCGCGTCGATCCTATAATATTCTATTATGTCCACATGTTTGTGGAAGGATCTTTAGTCGCTTCTAAATATTATTTTATTAGATTTTGCTGATTTTGTCTTAAAATGGATGTTGCTTCAAAACATACCTATTTCTTTTTTTTTTGTCGGAAAATATAATATTTTTTTGCTTTGTGAAATTTGGTTATTATTCATCGTTTAGGACAAAAAGATATCCTAAGAAAACAACAATCAAAAGTTATACTCGTAAACTTACAGCTCATGCATTTATTTTATATATTTGATACCTCAAAATGTGATGTGGGCGTGAGAAAGAGGTTGGTCATGTTCTTGTCTTTGACTCTAATTCCTCTTTTTGATGTATTTTTCTTCACTCGCAAGTCTTTCATCATGTTCTGAACGAAGACATGTTTATTTAAATTTTTTTTATAACAAGAAAAGAGACCCACCTCTTGCTTCTTCTTCACATCCCTCACTTCTTCTCTATGTCTCTCTCTCTCTATTAGAGGGACTCTCTACTCTACCCATCGATCCCAACAAACACTTTTCTCCTTTTTATATCCTTTACACATGCATATTCAATATCACTCCAAAGCAACCCCACAAATCATATCATCTCCATCTTTACTTTCTTCTTATATAGTCTCTGCACATTCTAAATCTCTATCTGTGTAGTCTTCTTAAGAAAGACTCCACGAGTCCAGATGATGATGAGCAATTCGGCCATTACTAAAATCATAGACAAGAACAAGCCAAATCATGCATGTGGTGGTGGTACTGGTAATAACAACAAACCGAAGCGAAGAAAGGGACTTTGGTCTCCTGATGAAGACGAGAAGCTCATAAGATATATGCTGACCAATGGACAAGGATCTTGGAATGTGATTGCTAGGAATGCTGGTCTCTTACGCTGTGGTAAAAGTTGTCGGCTTCGTTGGTACAATTACCTGAGGCCTGATCTTAAACGTGGTTCCTTCTCTCCTCAAGAAGAAGATCTCATCGTTCATTTGCATTCCATGATTGGTAACAGGTAATTATTCAAATGTAAAACGCAAATGCAAACACTTGAAACAAGAACAACATCACAACCGAGACTTAGAATGAGTCTATACTCTCTCGGATACAAATGTTTGATGGTTTGACTATTTCACATATATTAAAAACAATAAATACATTATTTTGTTTATCACTTTTTGGTTTTACTAATAAATTTTCACCGCTCATAATTTTACATTTTATTTGATGTTTCAGTTTTAAAGATAAATGTATTAACTATACTCTGAAACATCAATTTTTCATATATAATAACAAAATCTAGAACATCAATTGTTCGCTAGAATTTGTCTCATTGTTCATAACTATTTTTATCCTAAAACGTTTTATCAGGTGGTCTCAAATAGCTACTCAGCTTCCAGGAAGGACAGATAACGAGATCAAAAACTTTTGGAACACGACGTTGAAGAAGAGGCTTAAGAACAACAGCAACAATACTTCTTCAGGATCATTACCTAACAATATTATTTGTAATTTTTTGGACCCAAGCGATCAACATGTGGACATGGGAGGCAAGTCAAATCCAATGATGGATAGTTATCATCATCATGATGACATGAAGGTAGTGGCAAATACAGTGCGCATGTACTCTTCTTCATTCAGTTTTGCACCTGTGGTAAGTGGTGTGAGCTTAAACCAGTTTGATCCATTGATCTCAGTACCATATCATAACCGATGTCAACAAATGGGAAACAAAGAGAATATTTTCAACGTTAATGGGTTAGGAGATTATGGAAACGTAATTCTTGATCCTATTGGCAAGAGAGCATGGGTAGAAAGTGAACGGTTTCTTCCCCCGTCAGAGAATACCAATGTCATTGCTTGTACCACAAACAGCAGCTTAAACATGTTGGGCATGGAGAATAGCTCTTGGGATATAGAAAACCCTAAAATAGGAGATTTGGATTTGGATGGTCTCATCGATAACAACTCTTCTTTCACCTTCCTTGATTTCCAAGTTGATTGACAAATATTCTCTCTCTTGCATTCTATCTTCCTTTTACTCATTTGTCCTTATTCTTTCTTATATATACTTCTTCTTTTTTATTAATGACGGTTTATACTTTCACGAACCGGTTACCAGAGCAGATAAATACGAAGCTCGAATTCGAAGTTGGTCCTCTCTATTCCAAGAGAGTCTCCATGCATGCATGGTTCCTTTTAGTACATGAAATGTGAATTGGAAGGTACATTCAGGAGGACCGGTCCTGAGATTTTGGGTTGTAGATAAATCAAGAAGGAATTCAATAATTTGGGGGTTTAAATTTGTTTTTTACAAATTTGGGGGTTTATATCCATGTAGATTTTTTCAAAAATTTTAGGAACTTAAAGCGAATGTTTCATTAGGCTTGGTTCAGGGCCGGTCCTGGATACATTGAGATTTTATTTTCTGAGGTACTACTTCAATTATGGCCCACACATTGAGGTGCTTAGTTGGTTTATTTTTTGTATAGCTTTTTATTTCTTTTTTCTTGTACAAATCTGAGTTTGATAAACACGGTTTCGTAATAAGAAATCATTCTCTCTTTACCTATAACTGGAGTTATTTATTTATACGACCAAACATAGTTATTCAATTGCTTGAGATATCATTGTTTTCAACAAAATGTCATATTTCTCATCCAAGTTACAATACCAAATTTATCGATCATTTATTTATTAATTGGCATGGTTAATGGAAAATGAATTACGCACTAACGTGACGTAGAAAAAAAAACGTTACGTAGAAAACAAAAATGTCTTTGACAAATGTTGGGTTATGATGGTTTGGACTTGAGTGAGCTTTGTATTGAAATGAATCCAAGCCCAAAAGAAACATTCTCCTAATCATTCAGTTCCGGTTTGGATTCGATCAGGTTTGGTTTAGAGATAAAGGCTTTTAGGAGTTCAAGAAAATATTTTTTAAAATAAATCAATTATATGTTGGCCATCACAATGAACACACAAAACTAACTAAAAAAGGAAATTGGGTAACGTATATAAAAAAAATTATTTGATCAATTATATGGCCATCACAATGAACACTGACACAAAACTAACTAAAAAGGAAATTGGGTAACATATATAAAAAATAATTACATACATATAATGTGAAATATTACAAAAAAAAAAAAACTAAATACTACTTAGTTTCCTAGTTAGAATGATTGGTTTAGTAGTTATCACCAGTTTAAACTTAAGCATGAAGGATATTGGATTGCAAAAACAGCAAACCCAAATCATGACTTGTGTAATTATAGTTATATCAACCGTATCATTTAAAACGTCATAATTGATGCTTAATCTACTCCACATCAATGAAACGTTTCAGAGAAAACCATCCTTCACATGTATCTCTCTTGAAACTATATATGAACCCATCGATCATATAATTTTCTGCCATCACACACTCACAAAACCAAGAAAAAAAATATCAGGAAAACATGTCATTAATGGAGAGAAGAGAGGAACATTACTCAAACTACTTTGTACAAAGCCCTTCATCGGTTTTCCACGACCCGGAAACCGAATTTCAGTCCCCATCTCACTCTGACTCAGTGCCATTGGTCTTAGTCCGCATCAATGAATCCCCGAGGTACTCAAATTTCTTGAAATACTCTGAAAACAATTGTGTGTACGAGGATAATGATGATGAGAAGAGGTTGATGCCATTGCGGAGCCTCAATTCGGGTTGGTGGATCGTTCTTCAAATATTGTGGAGGTTTCTGTTTAGCTTTGGAGTGGCATTGCTCGTATTTTACATTGCTACTCAGCCTCCTCGTCCAGACATATCTATTCGAGTAATATGCATACTCTCCTAATTACCTAGTCCCAAAAAAAAAAGTTAGATTGGGTTATTATGATAGTGACCTTAAGTAATAGTTTGGATTTACTCGGGTTACCAATTCGTATAGACTTACACCATTTTTACTCTTTGAGAAATAGTATTCTGGTCCAACAGTTTGAGAAAAAAAAAAAAACAAAAAAAAAGCAACTTATTGGTGGTGCCGATAAAAAAAGGCAACTTATTGTGGTCTTAAGGGTTGAAATGATCAATAATATAATTTGAGGACTAGTTTTTCTACTGCGATATCAATGTTGCCTTGTTGGTTTGTGAACGTTTTAAATGGAAAGAATACATAAGTCTTCCTTGGTTAGGATCCGATGGTTAGTGTGAGTTTCGGTTCTAGATCTCTCAAAAATCTATTAAGAAAAAAAAAACTAAAAATATGAATTATGAGCTCTATTCTGATAGATGCTTTTACGAAAATATAGCTTATATGTATACTCTACCTAAAATGTATGTAATTTCACAGATTGGAAGGTTTAATCAGTTTTTATTAGAGGAAGGTGTGGATTCACATGGAGTGTCAACTGTGTTCCTCACTTGCAATTGCTCTACCAAGGTCATAGTGGATAACAAGTCTTATGTTTTTGGCCTTCACATTCATCCTCCATCTATCAAATTCTTCTTTGGCCCCCTCAACTTTGCAAAGGCACAAGTAAAACCTTTTATATATAAACCTAGTAATGTATAAAATCAATATCATCTAAGTTATATGAACTCATACACATGATTTCTTCAACTAGGGAACTAAACTATATGCATCAAGCCATGAGTCAACAACATTTCGGCTATACATTGGAACAAAGAATCAGGCGATGTACGGGGCAGGAAGACAAATGGAGGATATGCTTCAATCTAGAGCTGGATTGCCTCTAATACTAGGAATAAACCTAATCTCCGACTTTCGAGTTGTCTGGAGTATTATAAACCCTACGTACCATCACAATGTTGAGTGTTTATTGTTTCTTTCTTACAACAAGAAACACAAACAAGCTACAGTAGTAAGAAAAAAATGTAGGTTGGTATCTTAATTAATCAGAGATTCTTTCTCCCTGGAAGCATTTGAAAGTATTTGAATCATGCAAATGAGATGCCATGATTATCTTACAATGATATTTTTCATGTGTGTAATTGTTCTGTGATGAATTACATATCTTTATCTAGTAAAATCCTGATGATGCACACAGAACCAAAACTAAACTAATTTATATCCCGAATTAGATAATTTTATATATACATCTCTATATTTCTACAGATTTATATCCTGAATTTTAATTTAATTTGACATTCGCAATATACATCCATCATTTTATATACATATGAATAATGGTAATTTCTCTTTTGATTTTATGCCACGAAAATTAAATGAGAAAAACTTGCTTCTCATTTACATCATTATTATGAAATATTTTATATATGTCAATGTCTACACCGAAAAAAAAACATTTACAAATATCTCTGGTTCCATAGTTCCCAATTAATCAATTTATTTGCAAACGATAGACTCACTTGGGGCCATAGGTGCACAAATGTCTTCCCACCTCATTACCTCTGGTAACAATACATCTAATAAAGCAATCATACAAATACAAAAATAGTTACTCGTGCCGTTGTGCGACTAGACATAATGCTGTCATTCTGGAGTGTCGATGTCTTTGTGGTTGAATAATTTCCGAGAGATGTTAAGTGTTTTGCTATGAAATATTTAGGCCACGGTACATTCGTACTTTTTCTTGTACTCTTTAAAGAAAGTATTGTGTGTTGTCAAGAAAAAAAAAGTATTGTGTGTTGTCAAATAATTTTATCTTTTGAATTTAGAGTGCGCACTACATATCTAAATTTTCATAAAGAAAGTTAATCAGAAAAATCTAATAATTTCATCATCGAATCATTTTACATTTCATCTGCCAATAGTTTGAGATATGAATCATATTATCAATGCCCATTTATATAGGGTAGCTTATAGTAGATGATAAGAAACGTGAGATATCAAATATTATTGGAGATATACTGGGGAGGAAGATGTGTATCTTGCGAATCATAACCACTGAAATCCGATTATGAAGTGAAACTTATGAAATCTATGAAGTTCAAAACCGAAAATATTATATAAATTCTATTGTTATAGAAATTAGTTGATTTAGATATATATCATAAGATTTAGATAAGTCATATATTCATAACTGAGATATAATATAACTCTATTGTAAGTTTTTTTTTTGAAACACCACTCTATTGTAAGTAATTAAGACAACACAATAATGTATACTTCAATGGTTATCGTGTTGGAAAAAATATTAGGTAAGATGATGGCGCATAACAATCAAAACAAATATACAACTGTATTAAGTATTAACAAATATGGGAAAGAAAGGAGAAATGAATGTTAAACTAAGTAATCATTTGTTGCATTTTAATTGGGAATCCTACGTAGCCCACTCTTACTGCATAAAATGTTTCGTTGATTCTGACTTCAGCGACTACGTCACGTCTCTCATACGTTTCCTACTCACTAAATGGTTTTGGTTTCATACTCAAATCGAATATTTCGTATTCATACCTATTAATCGACGAATTGTCAGCTAACTGTTTGACTTTAGATACGGTAAAAAGCAAAGACGCTTAGAACTAAATCAGTATGGAACATGATTTGAAAATCATCTGATCAAGAGACGAAACTTAAGCAAAAAAATTGGTTAGGCCTGGACTGTATCATATCCTTGTAGTCAGAACGGTACAATATTAGCAAATCTGAAATTTACATGCATATATATTTCCAAACTTATTATATAAATTATTGTTTCTTGTAAGAAATTGTGGATATTGATGTGGTATGTGTTATACACACGCCTTGAAAAGCTGAAAAATTAAGTAGTATATATCACCCAACTTTTAACAAAAAATAATATACATAAAAGTTTAAAAAGTAGGATTGCATTACTTTATAAATAAAGCATAGTGTGGAGAACATATGGACAAAAATGAGAAAGCGAATATGAATGGAATTTGTGCATAAATTGGAGCCAAGTGTTGGCACACACTTATTAAATTGGAGCCAAGTACTACTGCTGGCACACGCCTAGTATTTATTCTCTTTCTCCCAAACACTTACTTGTCACTACTCATCTCAAGTTCACGTGATTATTTATACAAGCGTTGACTATATTCAGGTAAAGATATTTTTACTCCATATATCTCATAGTTAAGTTCCTCAAATGCTTCTTAGTATAACATATATGTTATCTATCCCAAAAGTGTATATTTTTGAACATAAGAAGCTCATTTTTCATGTATCTAGCGTATGGTTGATTATGATCGTGAGAAATACTATATACTATATATACAATATGTGATAATGTTATAAATTCATATATCTGGTATAAAATCAGTTGGTTGTCAATTTCTACTTCCTCCTTTTTATTTTGCATAAAAGATTTCAGATTGTTTTTTTAGTATAATCTAGTTGACATCTTCAAATCATTCAGTAAATCATATGACCACGATGCCAAATGTTAGACGTTAAAAAAAAATTCTTCTTCTTTATTTGTTAATGTATGGTGTTAAGAATTAATGTAGAAACGTATATATACATAAATAAAACTTATTCATTTATTGTTTTTATGTTAACATGTATGCAGTTGACTAGTGACACATACTGTATTACACAATCTAATGACCAATTACTTCATGAATTAATTAAAATGCTAATCTTATCATAATTAATAATTATATTACCATAAGTATACCAAAGAATGAACGGGGGGAGTGGTATTGTACTATTGTTGGTAATGAAATAGACGTGGACGCTTAGGGAAAGATGGTCATATCTTACGGAACAATTACATACACGACACGCACTATATACAAATCACCTGTTCTTGTTTGTGTTACCATATTTTATTTTATTTTTTAACTATCGCGTTCATTTAACTAAAATTACAAATTGTTTAACAAACACAGAAACACTAGGAAGTTTTTCTAACTGTCGAGAAAAGGAAAAATCTCAGATTATTAATTTCTATTTAATGATAAAGCAATATTTTTGGCAACTAGTGAAATTTAGTTCAGTTTTTAGTGGAATACATCAAAACTAAATGAGGATCTAAGGGAGAAGTCAAAACTCTATCCTACTATGAAAAATACAAGTAAGTAAATTCAATAAAAAGTGATGATATCCTTTCACAAAAAGCTTGATCAGTGCCATGCCTTTTGTTATATTTCATGAGGACCATATTTTCATATGATAAATATAGAAAGATTTATCAAGAAGGGCAATCCGAAAATTTCTATAAGAATTATTAAATACGATGTTGATTTTGTACATTTTCCCTTGAATAAAAAATAATATTTGGTGTTTCTATATAGTTTGGACGTAAATAAAGAGCATGAACAAGTTAGGGATGGAGACTTTTTTCAAATTAAATACTAAATACATGCATGCTCATTACGTGTCTATAAAATAGATACATTTGTACAAAGTCACAAGTATAAACGTTCGCTTTGCTTATTCGATTCTTCGAAACACTTATGATATTTTCAGACACGACAAATTAAACACAGTGACCGTTTCTTTGGAGAAGATCGATGACGGAAGCTGGTGATCTTACTTCGGTTCCAACCAGTGTGATCAAGCCGTTCCCATTTCTTGTTATCTTCAAAGATTTAAAGTAAGTTTGTTGATATGAACTGGTGAAGATTAATATTAAAAGAGAATGAGCTATAACGTTTATTTATATCTATAATGGCAGACATGTATTCAGTATGGATGCCATTGGGCGAGA
Organism: Brassica juncea; assembly: GCA_018703725.1. Classification (NCBI taxonomy): domain Eukaryota; kingdom Viridiplantae; phylum Streptophyta; class Magnoliopsida; order Brassicales; family Brassicaceae; genus Brassica; species Brassica juncea. The sequence continues at coordinate 57,302,222 of CM031941.1, forward strand.
GATACTAAGCATGGCGTTTCCAGCGGCTTTAGCTTTCGCTGCTGATCCAATAGCGTCTCTGATTGACACTGCTTATATTGGACGTTTAGGAGCGGTTGAGCTAGCTGCGCTTGGAGTATCCATTGCGATATTCAACCAAGCTTCTAGAATCACGATATTTCCAGTTGTGAGCGTTACAACTTCCTTTGTTGCTGAGGAAGACACGATGGAGAAGATGAAAGAAGATGAAGCAAACAAAGCCAATCTTGTTCATGCAAATACTTTAGCTGTTCAAGATTCCTTGGAGAAAGGTGTTGCGTCACCCACAAGTAACAATACGAGCCTGCCGCAGCAAACGCCAGGTAAATCCCTCAATTACACCATTTCTAACATTTTAAGGGTTAAGGTTATGCGTTAGCGTTTATTTTCGGTTTGTGCTTGACCTTTATGTTTATATCTTTTTGGTTACAAACTTCTAGAATATATTTTGAAAACTAAAAAATGTTAAAAAAATGGGTGAATGATCTATTTTTCCCATAAAAACTACTCCCTCTGTTCGTTATTATATGACGTTCCATAGGCTGGTATATAAATTAAGAAAGATGATGCAATCTCCATTTTAACATTTTCAATTAGTGTTTAATGTTAAATTTTACTTTGTATCAATACCAATTGTAAGGGTAAACAAAGTCATATTTTGTTATTAAATGCTTGGCATTCCGTGAACACGTCAACTATTTTGATACAAAAAAAAAATCGCTCAAACGTCATGTATTACCGGCGGAGTGAGTATCAAATTGTACCATATCCCCACGAAATTAAACTCTCACTTTATATCTCCATAAATGAAAATTAAATGCAAAATTCTACCATGACTTCAAATTGTGATCAATCATATTTACCTTCATGTGAAATATTGTTAAGTGGTAGTTTTAGGATTCGCGCGGATATAATGCTACATATAATAGTTCTCAGGAGAAAATAATGAAGCAAATTTTTTTTTTTTGTTGTTGTTGTGACTAGCTTCGGATACAAAGCCAAGCAGCGGAAACAAAGCAAAAAATAAAGGAAAGAAGAATATCAAATCGGCATCAACGGCCATGATCATAGGGTTAATCCTGGGCCTTGTGCAAGCTATTGCCTTGATTTTTAGCTCGAAGGTGCTTCTAGGCGTCATGGGAGTGAAACCGGTATAAGATTATAAAAAAAAAATAGACATGCACATATTATTGGATAGGACAAAATGTTTGACTAATCTGGGTTGACTTTCGATGATCAGAATTCAGCAGTGTTATCACCAGCGCACAAGTACTTGACCATACGGTCATTAGGTTCTCCTGCATTGCTTTTATCGCTTTCAATGCAAGGCATCTTTCGTGGCTTCAAGGACACCAAAACTCCTCTCTATGCTACTGGTAAGTTAAATTTTTGTCAACCTTCTTTACATCATGAGTCTAATATGTATAATCGTGATGCATGAAACAGTCGTAGCAGATGTTATCAATATCATTCTCGACCCAATTTTCATCTTTGTGCTCCACCTTGGCGTCAGCGGTGCGGCCATTGCCCATGTCATTTCTCAGTAAGAGAGAGCTCAAAACTTTTTTGACACATGAAAATGGGAAATTAAAACTAGTAAATCCCAAGCCTTGCTTGAATCAACTCCCACTAGGCGCATTTTGCTTTTGTGGGAATTAATCAAGATTTAAGATTTAGAAAAAAAAAACTAATGATTTCGTTTGTGTGAAGGTACTTCATGACTCTGATATTGTTCATCCGCCTTGCGAGTAAAGTTAATTTGATGCCACCAAACTTCGGAGAACTGCAGTTCGGAAAGTTCATTAAAAGTGGTAGGGACGCATATTCCTTATCGTTGTTTTTCTCACAATGATCAAAAAAAAATTGTTACTTGTAAAAAACGTTTTCTAAAGTATTGTGAAAATATCATATAGTGATGAAAATATTTATTTACATTGTGCACACAAAAATGTCTAACAAGATGTAACATTGTGCACACAAAAATGATAGGGGGATTATTGCTGGCGAGGACCATAGCTGTGACGTTTTGTCAGACATTAGCAGCAGCAGTGATGGCTCGGCTGGGAACAACACCAATGGCTGCTTTTCAGATCTGTTTACAAGTCTGGTTAACTACTTCTCTCCTCGCCGATGGTCTTGCCGTTGCCGGTCAAGTATAATCTATTATCATTTAATTTATCATGTTTGCATTGTACATATGTATACTATGGTTTGATCAAGTTGTTTAATTATCACTCCATTTAACTCTCTTGCAGGCCATTTTGGCTTGTTCCTTTGCGGAGAAGGACTACAACAAAGTGACTGCTGCTACATCTCGTGTTCTACAGGTTATGTCTTGATATCTTCTTTCCTGAAAACAATACTAATTCCTTAGGGATAATTGTTTTTCTCAAATATTATTATTTTTGGTAACTATAACATATGAATTTTCGACGTGCAGATGGGTTTTGTTTTAGGACTTGGACTGTCCGTTTTCGTTGGATTCGGTCTATATTTTGGTGCTGGAGTATTCTCCAAGGATGCTGCCGTTATTCACCTTATAGCCATCGGAATACCGGTACTAATAATACCATTAAGCAATACTAATAAATACTATAGAAAATATATCCTAATTTAGTTGAGAAAATGTATTGATTAGAATAAAAATAGAGATTTGAAGAACACATTGGAAAAAGTCCACTTCTATTTAATATTTCTTCTATGTAGAAGAAAAACAATAGAGATCATATTGCCTACCGGTTTAATTCGAAAATAAAATAAATGTTTTTTCTTAATTAACGATGATATAAGTAGTAATGATGACTAATAAGAGGTTATATATTATTTGTGTGGGGGACATCAGTTTGTAGCAGCAACACAGCCAATAAACTCACTCGCTTTTGTGCTGGACGGAGTCAATTTTGGAGCATCTGATTTTGCTTACACTGCATACTCCATGGTACATACACTATTCCATTCATTAATTAATAAGTTTTCAGAATGATTCTTTCTTTTTCGCATGTTTTTATTAAAATTTGACTCTTTTTCGATAATTAATTATGATAAATCAGGTAGGAGTTGCGGCCATAACCATTGCAGCAATAATATACATGGCAAAGTTCTATGGTTTTCTAGGAATATGGATAGCCCTTACGATTTATATGGGTCTCCGAACCATTACTGGAATTGCCAGGTAATTTTATTGGGCCTTTAAGTAAATTGTATCCACACATTATAGTGGACGGCACCTCATATTTTATAGTAGACTACACATGACTCGTGTTATATTAAATTATGCAGGATAGCAACAGGAACCGGACCATGGAAATTCTTGCGTGGACGATCCCCTTCATCTTCCTAGGACTTAGTTAATAATATAAGAGAGTTGCATCTTTATCTGTCTTTCTTAATTTTTGTTTCTGTTTCTTGTGTGCTTTACATTTTGTTTGAAAAACAGTTATATGTATTGTTATCCTCACAGCTGCAGATAAATAATTGGATGAAACGTTCTCTTTCTGCTTGCACAAGAAGCCCTGGCTGGCTAGACATTTTCTTTATTGAAAAGTTATGTCAGTCTAGGTGCTTCAAAGTTGTTGAATTTGTTATTTCTTAAAATTTACTAACACTAGTATAAAACTATATAAAATCTGAAAAAGTTATGAGCAATATCAATTTTGAAAACTCAGTCTAACCAATTGTATAAGTTTTAAATCTTCTTTAACATAAAAGGAAGTTTGACTGCACTTTTAAGTATCTTAATATTTTTACTTTTGTTAGTGTTTTCTAAAGTTTCAACTACTACTTAAGTTTAAAACTTTTATGGGGGAGATTTCAAATTTTAATTTTGAATCTTCAATTTATTTAGTAGCTCACAGGTTTTGTAGCACTTTTAATTATTTCAAAATTAATAGTAAGTTTTAGCTCTAGTAATTAAGTTCTTGATTATTTTTCCTTATTCTGTATTTAACTAAAAGCTTCTCATATCACAATATATATCAGTAATTAACTCGAAGGCTATAACTTAAAGCCACAAGGAGCAAGATGCAAGACAAAGAAAGCAAAGAACCAAGTCCAACAGTAAGAACACAAGATGCAGTGGTCATAAAGATTACAATCAATCTAAGCCACACGAGAAACCACAATCTGATCAATGACAGGTCCACAAAGAGACCCAATATCGTTTTTCTTGGTATGGTAAAAACCACTGAAGAAAGTAATCCTTGTTCTTGCCTCGAACGCCTTGAACTTGAGACTTGCTGTCTTGACATGACCTCCACCAACTGAAGTGTGTGTCACTTTCAATGTATCTCTAGCCGCAAAAGCTTCAACCATCATGGAACCATGACAGTCGTTTTTAGCATCTCCAACAACAAAGGAGAGACTATAGGTTTGACCTGGTGAAGTCCTAATAACTTGGGCAATAGCACTTTCTTTCCCCGCCACGAGCTCGATGGCAGCTTGTCCAAACGGAACATTGAAGTTCTTGGAGTCAATGAACTTCACTGCCTTCAGTGACTCAATGATCCATCCGGGTAAAGGGGAGGTAACATCTTCTTGTTTAGGTGGGAGAAGCACTCCTTGCGTTGAGTTCACAAGACGGTGAGGACCTTCTTCGAACCCTCCGTTCTTCACCAAGTTGCCTTCGGTGTAATTTGGATGAACAAGCTCTTTGATGGCCACAGCGTCCAGCAACGGACCACAAGCAGGGTCTTCTTGAACTCCAGGGTTATGGAACGTCACCGTAACTTCAGAAGTCTTGGGGACGAAAGCCCACGCGTACACGTCACCTCCAAAGCTGTTGTAGAGTGTCTGAAGCGGCAAGTCACCGGACTGAGGAGGGACAGAGACTCGAAGCACTTCTTCTTGTGCACAAGTTCTTGATGCACCAAAGGTGAGTGAGTAGAGAGAGCCTGGCTTTACTTTTAGCTTCTGAGAGATCGTTGCTTCGTTTCCTAGCCTCACGGCGTGGACACCGTGAGCAACGTGGAAGAACATGCCTTCCGGTTGAGGACCACCGGAAATGTACTCGACGAAACCGGTGGTTTCCCATTCGGGTAAGGCGGTTTTGCCGATTAGGACTGTCTTTTTCATGTCGGTTTTCTTTGGTGACACCTCGAAGTTGCCATTACGAAGGTATCCTGAAGACATAAACAGAAAAGAAATCTCAGACATACAGACACAAGTAATCTTTTACTTCAAAAACATCAAATCTTGATTTATAGTCCTGAGCAGAGACAGGAGGACCGGCCCGGAGACTTGAGGCTATAGACAATTTAATAAAAGTATATAATTTCTTTTTACAAAATTTGGAATTTATATATATATTATATATAAGTTTTTTGGAATTTATAGATTTGACCAAAAAAAAAAAATTTTTTTGGAGGAAAAAAATTTGAGGGCTATAAACCATCACCATTCTATACTCAAGACCGGCTCTGAACAGAGTAGACCTATCTTATAAATCCAGAGAGAGAGAGAGAGTGTAACTTACCTTCATAAGCAGAATCCCCAATAGCAGCACCACAGATTATTAGTATGAGAGGTAGAACAATGGCTTTAAACACAGCCATTTTCTGTTTTACTCAAGAGAAGAGTGAGTGAGGAGCTTCAGGAGAAGGAAAGAGAGAGAGAGAATTCGAAGTTGAGATTGTGAGAGGAAGACGATCTCGAGATGCTGCGAATTTATACAAGAAAAGTGGGGAAGAGAGAGAGAGATGATAAAGGAAATCACGTAGAAAGAGGTAACGGAACTGGACCCCCATTGATGCATTTTGTCTGCCTGTCTTGCTGAGCTGAGACCGACTTTCTCCTTAATTCATGCTCTCTTATTACGTATTGGCACTTGTGCCCTGCTTCACATCTTTTCACACACCCACACATGTTAAGTTAGGCATTAGAAAAAAGAGAGTTAACGTAGGTTTCCTTTCTTAACAATATTAAAGATTATAGTATAGTTTGAAGGCAGATCAAATAACTCCAAGTCGGTAACATAGACTTCAGTAACGAACTGCATGCACTTTAGTAAATGTTCTTTACCTAACAGTACTAAAAAAAACTGTTACAACTTTGTTTACAAAATGTCAACGAGAAGGTATTATTGTTTGGGAAGATCGTATAAGAATTGTACAGGGGTTTTTGATATTCGTAACGGGATATGCGGCTGATGCAACGGTAATTATGGAGCGGAGAGAAGGTGTTGGGATTTTTCTGACTGTGGCTGGTTCCAACTTCCAACAATAATTGACGTTTTAAATGAAATATCTCATCCCCATACATGAGGGGCAAGAAAATCAAAGAGCATGTGCAATAGGTTATGTATATAGTCAGCGAACGCATGTGATACACATCACCATATTACGTTTGTCACAAACGGTTTGTGTGGGGTCCCTCCACTCTATCTATCTATGGCTTCCTTAATATTCCCATGTAGCCTCGTTTGCTCCATGTCGCAAGTTTTGGTTCGGAATGGTTGTTATCTCTTTTTTTTTTTTTTCTTGACTAACCATAATTTTTTTTTTACTGAAGAATAACCATAAAGTTTTACGAGTACTGAAGGCAATCACTCACTAGATACTATAATTAGTAAGAAAAGCTATATATTATACACACGACTGGATCTGAGATTGTGGGGACTTGAAACATTTCTTAAAGAATTTTAGTAAATTTTTTTTTTCAAAATCTGAGAGCCGATACTTATGTAAAAACCTCCAAAATAAGGTAAATATTTCATTTGGTCTATGTCTAGATCCGGTCCTGATTATACATGCATGTGCTTTTCCCGGGAATATAAACCTAAAAACAGTTTCAAACAGATGGTAGTAGATTATAGGAGTATAAAATATTATTATTTTATTACGATTTTCAATCAAAGAAAATAAAAGTAGTTCGAAAACATAGTTTGAGTATGCTTTCTTTCTAGAAAGACACAGACTTTAGTAAGGCTCAAAAACACATGTGGTCTTTTAAGTGTTAGGCAAAAGAAATGTTGACTGGGGCCTGATTATTCAGAGTACAACTCGAAACATCAATAGTTCAATACAAGTAACTTCTCTTAAGCAGATGTCGTTTTGATAATTGCTCGGTCGCATTGATTTGTATGATTAAGCATGTGCATCCAAGAAACTAGATCAATACATTTTACTGAGCTAAATATTGAACCTGTCAACCAAAGTCAAACTTGGCTAAACTCTAGCCATTCAACTATGTATGAAAGCAAAAACAGACATGACATATGTACTTCAACAGAGATGAAGCAAGAACCACGAAGCTCTACGCTCTCAATAAACAAACCCAGCAGCAAGACCAAACACGTAAGGAGACTAAAAGCCTGGTTTAAAAGGAGAAGAAAAGCCCATAATAGATGTGTTACTTCAACATTCATAATCTCCCCCCAAGATTACTGGGCTGCAAATCTCTATTAAATTCAGTTTCTCCTTTTAAAAAAGTTTAGGCCTTCAGAGTAATTTTTTTTTTCTTTTTAACTTAAAAATGATCCAAAATTGTCGTGGAGGAGAATGAGATTTAAGAGCTGACGTGGAGGCTTATGATTGGAGAAGAAAACTTATGGCTGTATGTATCATTAAAACACCGTTTTGATTAAGCTGTGAGATGATGAGAAAGCCACCTATCTATGCCCTCTCTGCCTCCAAAGTCCAAACCGATCTCTCAGAACTCACAAAAGAGACGACCGACCCTTCTCTTCTCTATCTATACAAAACTACTAATTAATACTAATTATATTACTTATCGATCCTTAAGTTAATACTTTTATTTATTTTTTAAAAAATAAATAAAATAAAGAGCGAAGCGATCTCTAAAAAAATCAAAAATCTTGGGGGAGGAATAATTGTTGTTGTGTTTGGGTGTGTGGGGGATAAATGGCCTTTCACGTAGCTTGCCCAATCACTTGGTAATGTTCTCTTCTTTAACGCTCCTCACTATCTCTCTTCGTCTTCTTAGCTCTCGATCGATCGATTTTAATCCCTTCTTTATCGCAGCCGTCGGATCTGCTTCTGCTCCCTAGGGTTTCCTCGCGATCTCCGTGGCGCCGCCGATTCGAAAGAGGACTTTCTCAGAGGCGTTCATCGACTGGAGGATTCTCTAATCGATCCTTGGGGATCTTCTTCTAAGGCTGTTACGGTTCAGGTTAGGGTTCCTAAGGTCGCTCCCGCGGCTTCGATTACGGTGGTTGGAGATGGGAGGATTGTTGATGAAGCCGCGGCGGAGGAGGAGGAGGCTTCGGCGCAGAAGAAGCGTGTTTCTCTCCAGAGACAAGCCGCCGTTACGGTTGAGGCTGCTGAGGATTACGCTCGGAGGTTCGAATCTGGTGTCAACGAGGTTAGCTTACCTTACCAATTGGCATTGACTAGTATTCGTTGTGAAGATGACGATGAATGATGAGATGAAGAATCGGTTTTGTTTGTTTGTTTCTTTGTAGAATCAGGAGTTAGCTCAGTCTGGAGTGAATGTAATGTGTAGAATGTGCTTCTTGGGGGAAAGCCAAGGGAGTGAGAGAGCGAGGAGGATGCTTTCTTGTAAATCCTGTGGCAAGAAGTATCATAAGAACTGTGTTAAGTCATGGGCTCAACATAGAGGTACTTACATTCTATTCAATTCAAGTCGTTGTTGTTTCCTACTTTCTCTTAGCTTTTGGTAAGGCTTTTAATTGGCTGTGAGTTGCAGATTTGTTTCATTGGAGTTCATGGAGTTGCCCCTCGTGCCGAGTTTGTGAGGTCAGTTTGAGTTTGTTTCTTTCTCTTGTTCGTGGTATCGGCTGCATTTTGAATGTTTGACTAACTTCATTGAGTTGTTATATTCTTTAGGTCTGCCGTAGAACAGGAGATCCTAACAAGTTTGTGTTCTGCAAAAGGTGTGATGCTGCTTACCATTGCTATTGCCAACATCCTCCACACAAGGTACCGTACAGATTAGCTTGTTCATGCCATGCCACATTATCTATGAACTTAAAGTAAATTGGCTGATGTATGGTTTCTGGACCGTATAGAATGTAAGTTCTGGGCCGTATTTGTGCCCGAAGCATACTAGATGCCACAGCTGTGATTCTACCGTCCCTGGAAATGGTTTAAGTGTCAGGTATGCATTCTTAGTCCCTTGTAGTTATAGGAGTGACCAGAACAAGGCAATTTCAGAAGGATTTTTAGCTTTTTTTTTTATTCAGTGACCATTTATTCTCTCTCTTTTTGATTTCTTATGTAACAGGTGGTTTTTATCATATACTTGCTGTGATGCTTGTGGCAGATTGTTTGTGAAAGGAAATTATTGCTCTCTATGCTTGAAGGTATTTGTAAAGCAAAAATGCGTTTTTATTGTTTAGTTTGTGATGCCCTTGGCCAAAACATGCAGTTTTGTTAAATTTGTACCTCTTTAGTGTTGCGTCAACCATGTTGCTTATCCTGTATAGGTGTATAGGGATTCAGAATCAACGCCAATGGTATGCTGCGATCTTTGTCAGCGCTGGGTGCATTGCCATTGCGACGGAATAAGGTTCTTCATTATTATATTTCGTAGATATAGTAGTTATTGCGGTGTTGCCTCTTTGTACTTGATTTGCTACCTTTAAATATGCATTGCAAAATGTGTTTTAGTAATATTAAATCCGGAACGGGTTGTTTTGAAATCATGCAGTGATGAGAAATATCTTCAGTTTCAAGCTGATGGGAACCTACAGTATAAATGTGCCACATGCCGTGGGGAGTGTTATCAGGTATACCTGTTCCTGTTTATAGTACCCTCGCTTCTTAGCCACTCTTCTTGTTTCTTTTTATTTGTATTAGTATTGCTCGTAGAGCTGCCGGTGTCAACAAATCATAAGAGGTTTCTTTGTTTTCTTATTCTGTCTTGGTCCGCAGGTGAAGGATCTGCAGGATGCAGTTCAAGAACTTTGGAAGAAGAAAGATATGGTGGACGCAGAGTTGGTTGCTAGTTTAAGAGCCGCTGCTGGTTTGCCAACAGATGAAGAAATATTTTCGATGTCTCCGTTTTCAGAAGATGAAGAAAGTGGTCCCGTGTCTGGGCGTTCGGTGAAGCTTTCTATCAAAGGGCTGGTGGATAAATCCCCAAAGAAAAGCAAGGAGTACAGAAAACATGCTAGTAAAAAAGGTCATCGTACTAAGTCAGAGCCCCAACAGGATTCTGAAGTTCATCACGGGATGGGATCTCAGAGAAGCAGGCTAAGTGGTGCTAATATTGATAGGTTTGGGATTCAGATAAATGAACGATCTGATGTTCGTTCTTCAGTGGCTGGAATTTGCTCAACGCATGAACCTAAGATTGTGAAACACAAGAGGGTTGATGACGTTATGGTGACTGATGAGGAAAAGCCATCAAGGATAGTGAGAATAAAGTGTAGCAACAAGCCTCATGATTCTGATAGCGAGGAGAAATCAGTAAAGGCGAAGAAGTTGGTCATTAATCTCGGTGCGAGAAAAATAAATGTCAGCGATTCTTCCAAGTCCGATGTTATGTCTCATTCGAGGGACAAAGATCAGTCTTCGGGTGAGGTGCGAACCTTGAAGATATCTGGAAGGTTTGGGAAAACTCAATCTGAAGAAAGTAAAGGCACATTTGGGTCGATCACACAGTTCCCTGCATCAACTAGTGCAGGTAGTCATGTGGATGACAAGACTTCCATCTCACCATCTTTACAGAAAGAAGCTAGACCTCTGCTGAAGTTTAAACTCAGGAAACCTGAGTCTGGAGATCAGACATCTTTGGTTACAACGCAATCCGAGGATGAAAAGCTGAGTTCTGCAAAGGGTCAAAGATCGAAGAGAAAGAGACCTTCAAGTTCAGTGGACAAGGCTTCTTTGGAGGAAGACGGTGAAGCTCAGCAAGATAGTTCAAGGAGCGATGAGATGATGGATGCTAACTGGATTTTGAAAAAGTTGGGTAAAGATTCAATAGGAAAGAGAGTCGAAGTCCAGGGATCTCAGAACTCATGGTAAGTTTGATCTACTTTGACTTATTAAGCCCTTGTGTTTTTTTTATTAAGCGCTTGTGTTTTGTGTTGCTTTTTTGTATACAAATCAGACGTGTAAAACTAATAATACATTTCCTGTCTAAAGGAATAAAGGAACAGTAACAGACGTTATTGGAGACACGTCCACATTGTCGGTTTCTCTAGATGATGGAAGCATGAAGACATTTGAACTTGGGAAGCACAATGTCCGCTTCATACCGCAGAAGCAAAAGAGGTCGAGGAGTTGATTGGACTAGCGTTTTTAGTGACTAACTTTCTGTGTACGAGCCACATGAGATGATTTGTGCTGATGAGGCATTTCATGGGTTTTAAGCTCGTTTTGGTGGTAATTATCAGTAAGACGGAACTTTGTAGATAACATGTGGAGAAAATTACTCACAAAGACACATTTTGACTTTCTAATAACACTTATGTTAGCTCCAATCTGGTCTTGCTTTCATATGAATTGTAGAACCTGTAGGCGTTCTTAAGATTGAGATTTACTTGTTAAAGATTTGTTATTTGAACCTTTTATTTGCTCGTGGCCCTCGTCTCCTTTGTACCGTAACAGACTCTTCGTCGTCGTCTTTCCACCCTCAAAAATTGAAAGCTGGAGTAACAATGGTAAATTTAAAATTATTTAGACATATGGTCCTCCATCTTTTGTACAGTTTCGTTTAGACCCCCAAACTATTTGATGTACAGAAATATACTCTTGTCTCTCTTTTTTTTTGTCAACTTTTATATTAAAGGGCCTTAAGCCCAAACATACAAACAATTCAAACCCATCCTATATACATTTTCACTCCAGAATTTATCCACATTCAGAAGATAAGATTACAAGAGAAACACGTGTTAACTAAAGATGAAAGTCTGAAAACATGATCACCACGTGTCCTATGATGTAGCAAAGACTTGTAAGGATTCGAAGGAGGATGCCACCGGTGGTATCGCCGGAGAGTCTGCCAGACCAATAACCCTCAACACCTTTCTTCGAGTAGGTTGAATCGCTTGATCGCTCTTCCTTTATGAGTTCACCGTCGATCTTTTAGGGTTCTTCTTCTACTCGCAAGAGTTAACTCCGGTGAAAAGCTTAAAGGAGATAAAGGCAGAGTCTTACCAGAACGTTATCAAGAAGAGAACTCCAGCTTATCTGAAACTGCATCTATTCTCCACCACTTAATCAAACACCACTCTTAATTTCGTCTCAAACTTCTAATGTACACTCTAAACCCTGATAAATGTAAATATATGCACCAAAAACCTTTAAATTCATCGTAAAATGATCTATTTGAACTAAATCACCAGATCTCAAATATCCAAAAATGTTCACATACATTTGTTCACCATGAACACCGCGAACACATCCACATCACTTTCCATCCATCTATATCCACATCTTTTTTTGTTCAAATTTTTCATATGTATCTACTTTTTTCATATCTACGCTTTTATATAATTGTTAAATAAAAAAAATATAAATGGATCTTAAAATATATAGAGAGAAAATTACAATTTATTATAACCATTAAATTTGTTTTATATATCTCAGAATTTAAGAAACAACAAATAATAACACAAGATATAATGAATAATAATAACAATAAAAATAGTACTAATTTCCAACCACCAACATAAGCATTATTTCACTTCAATTTCATTTTTTATTCCAACATAAAGAAGCTACAATCACCCTAAGATCTAAAACATTTTTAAAATCGCGTGGCTCAAAATCAATACCACTAATCTATAAACCTAACTAACAAAAAAGATAAGTTACCAATTTTCAGTTGCCCCAACAACAACCTATTTAGTTTCCTGAACGCTCAAAGGTAAAAAAGTCCAAAAACAACATCGATTCCAGTATTTGTGTGTCTCAAGCAAAAAATGTCTAATTGAGTTAAAAAAGATAAAAATGCTTAAAAGTGTAAATCACTCTAACATGTGATACTGAAAGTAGCTTATCTTGTTAAGGCTCGACTGGTCGTTCCTTGTAACTCATTTGCACTTGGTTCATAATACTACTTTTTGCGAACATGTAAGAAAATGCAGTTGTATTCTGTTACTAAATATGGTATTACCAATTATCAAAGTTAAATTAAACAGATCTGGTAGCAAATCAATAAGAAGCCAAAAGGCAACACAGTCATCAAATCAAACATCCTTTGGAAATGTCTTATTCGGTTGAACATGGCTTTCCTAAAAGAGTTATTTCGAGTATGTGTACCTTTTGGGCAGAATCAACAGCATTAATAGTAGTAGCTAATTAACTTTCAAACGGATTTGTGGTGTACGGACGACGAGCCAAGCCACTCTAGTTGACAATCTTCTAACTTGCCGCTTCATCATCCTCATGGATAGCTGGTGGAGAGATTTGATTTCCAAGTCCGGTATTAATCTTTTTATTCTCCGCAGACAGTTTGTCCTCACCAACATTCTTACGCTTCTTTGATATAAGTTCTGAACTTTGATGACGCTTGCCCGTAAGAATGAAGCATTCAGTATCCTCGTCGAAGCTTCTTCTAACTATAGCAATGCAATCAGAATCCTCAGCCTTGGACAAGTCATTGTACCTTATGTAGAAGGTAGCATTTTTGGCATTGATCCCTTCATCCACATCTGTAGCCACTTTCACAATCTCCAAGTTAAAGACACCATGCCTAGGTTCATTTATGGCAACAGCAAGTTCTAGATAAAGACGAATCCAGTCATCATTGTCTTGCAGCTCTGATTTCACCTAATCAAAAGCAAAACATATATGACTACTTTACTGATCATACCAAATTTTTTGGTCTGTAATCTTACCATGCAATATTTTTCAAAAGGATTCTCTGCTGGCCACTCAGGCAAGTCAATATCAATGATCATCGATTCCTTATCATCCATTGTTTCCCCTATACAGTGATTAAATCAGTAATTGTTAGTGTAAACAAGCTAAAGGATGAAGATGATCTGTTATTCAACCTAGGTGAAAATGAGTAGAGAGTGTACCTTATATAGTGAATTTAACCAAATACTAATAACACGATTTAAGTTGGAGATATGCCAATAATGCAACCATGTTTTTACCTCGTATTCTTGCAATATCGCAAGTCAGAATAAATTGGCCGCGGCTTTCTTGCGATACTTGAGTCTGAAACGTTTGAAGCGAAGAAGATCCACCACCACCAGCTGTGTCGTCAATTGCAACCGAAGTCATGTAATAAGAGGGAGCAGCAGAACCAGTTGTGACAATGTACTTCTCTACGTGTTTGAGCTGAAACTTTGTACCCTGAAGAAAAAAATTATTGAATAATCTAACATAGCACAACATAGAGAAAGAACGACCATGTAAGGAAAAAGAAAAAAAAAGAACCTTGAGTAAATTGTAACGATGAAGGCCCATCTTAGCATACAGGGTGACTAAGCGAGGAAAAGGATGATCTTTAGTACATTTGGTTTTTCTGTATCCATACACAGAGCCTTTCATATCGAATACCTGAGATCCCATATGCAGATAATCAGCTAACAAAATCCGGATTCAATTCTGTTCATTTAAAGATAAAGTAAAGATGAAAGGATTACACCGTGTTTCTCCACTAGTTTCCTAGTGGCCACCATCTCTGCAAAGCCTCCGCCCGATTTTCGGATCATCTTATTGTGTTGGAGGAGCGATTTAGGTTCGTGTTCGTCGAATCGAAGAGGATGATGATATTGTACAAACCACTATATATATCCCCATTGGTTAAGCTCATTCAAAAAAAAAAGAAAATCAAGTCCTATTTCAAAAAAAAAAAGAATAATATCCTCTATACAATTAATATATATTAATTCTGATCCACAAAAATAGTTTTTTTTGGTATTTTCACATATATTAAAAACATTAAATCACTACGATAAATGTATTAACTTTCAATTTTTAATAATTTATAACTAATAATAATTTAATAAAATCAATTAATTTTGTTGAAATGGACAAAAAAAAATTCTAAAACATCTATTTATTTTAATGAAACTGAACGACTTTTTTAACTTGGCCTGTCGAGTATGGGTATCACCAGAAACCTCCTATAGTCAACTTGATCTGACGTATTGATTTGATAAACAGAGATGAACACGTCTAACTATATATAATAATGAGAAACATGTTCTGTTTTGTATTGGTTAATTAATTCTTTTTAAAATGACAATAAACTTGGACTGCATAAGAGTTAATAAGAAATACAGGTCAACATCTATACACATCCTTTCTTTCGCGTTTAAAGAAACGCAAACACAAAGAAGAAACAATACTTGGTTAAACAAAAAGAAAACCTCAAGTTAGTTTCGTCCTTGGGTGTGCTGCAAGTTAATTAGAATGGATTGGTCTCAAACTCTTTCAGTGTCTTCAACGAAGATCCTGAAGATGAAATCCCTTAAACGCCGAGAGTATTGCTTTGGATCAACGGCTGAGATCGAAGTTGGATCGTACTGCATTGATTTATATGCATGTTCTAGCTTCTTGCTTATATCATAGTCTTGTAGAATGTCTATAACACCAAAGTAGAGAATCACGTCGTAGAATTCACCAGTTGATTCCCCAACAAGCTGATTCTCAGCGTCACTTCTTCTCACTGTTCTTTCAACTCTTGCAGGCATGTTTATACCCAGTTGCATCGATGCTAACCTGAAAAAAAAACACATTCAAGAACCACACATCGTATTATAAAAAAAAAACATTTGCAGTTTTCACAGTCATTATGGTTATATAACCATTGAGTTTTTGGTTTTTTACTTGCTGGCATCGAGAAGAAACCGGTCCATTTCTCCTCGGGAGGGACGATTGTCTCCTGCTCAAACAAGATGAAGTGGCCTCGATCAAGCAAACTTTAAGATGAATAATTTTGACAGTTAAGACAAGTTTTTTACCGGTCGGGGTTCTAGCACCGGAGGTAGGAGTGGCCGAGTTATTGCACGAAGATTCTCGAAAGTGAAGACCAACCAAGAGACTATAATCCACGATCCTCTCTTGTTCAGGAAATTCACAGTCTTTGTCCACTTGTCTGTCAACATAAACAATTGGTTACTAATGAAAAATGTGGAAATATATATATATATATATATATATATATATATATATATATATATATATATATAACAAATAATTATTATAGGTAATGAATGAATCACCTACAGAATTCTTGGAACCAGATCTTTTGCAACCGGAACAAGAAATTTAGATCAAGATCTTTAAGCGTTGTGTTTGGATCGATTACAGACTCTGGTTTAGTGGTAAGACGGCCATGAGATGATCCTTTGAGGTCAAACCGCCTATAGATGGAGTGGCCAGTACAGAATAGATTCCCCATGATCACAAACCTAACCTGCATGCACAAGTACTCTTCCATCAGTACCTCCAAAACTGAAATTGCTAATAACAATTCACTGCATAGACATGAATACAAAAAAATGGTTGTTTTTACCTTTTTCTGTGCAGTGCTAGTCAGTTTCACGCAGTGAAGACCGAAGAACTTGGTAACTAGAGTGTTTTCACATGCCCTTGCATGGTTGTAGTAAGCCGGAATCATCCTTATAAGAACCTGTTTAACAAATGAGTTAATCTTGATAAACAGATTTTTTTGGATTTTATCATGATACTTACTTTTGTTTCTGCCTTCTTCATTGTCTTGATCATGTAACGGTCATCATTGGTCAAGTAGAGAAACTTCCACTTTTCCCTGGAGATGATAGCTCCCTAAGAGCATCATTTCCACAAATCGATAACATATACTCTGCCGCATCCACATTAAACAGTTTCCGCAGAGTCCTACACAACATTTTCATAAGTTTTCTTAATACGAAAACACACATAGAGAAGAAATAAAAAATCAACCAAAAAAGAGAGTTTCCACCTGAAAACCACAGGACAGTAGTCCTTCCATTTGAACTCACAAGACTGGTGTGGAGGAGTGTATTTAGATCCCTCAGATGGAAACTTGGTCCAAAGTTTTTCCTTTGGATCAAACACAGAAGCCTTCAGATCTAGAGATGTTGCCGGCGCTGGTCTTCCAACAGAATGTCTTAAACAAAAAAGAAACAAAAATTTATATCAAACATCAAAGAAACACACACAAAGCAGATTGTTTGTGCTCGTCTTATACGGAGGTGATGATTAATGAAGGTTATGATGATGGTGAATGGTGATGATTAATTAGTAAACCGATTACATAATAATTGTTTGCTAAACAGAAAATGCATAGATGATAGTATTGAACTGGAATAAGATACCCAACCGATTAAGTGTATTTTTCTACATCATTTTAAATGTTTTCAAAAGACACAAGTGCTTTTGAATGATGAACAATTGCCACTGGCTTTTACAAATAATATTTCTAACTATTGTTTTTGGTACTATTGCTTACAAAATTCAATCATTTTGGCAGGTTTCTGTTGAATTTTGTTTCTATGTCATGAATTGTGTATTTTAATTATATTTGTTTGACTTATATTACAAATTTGATCATGTATGTTTTACATGTGTCACTGTTTTTAACAAAAACATAAAAATATTAAACATAACGTGTCATTCCAAAATATATAATTACAGCATATACAAAAATATACAACAAATTTTAAAATAGTGATTCTATAAAATAGAAAGATTTTAAAATTAAACACTATTAATTTATGTAATATATTTGCGTATTTGTTCATGTCTGCACAAAGATTTTGCGGGCGAGTCACCTACTTATAAAGTGAAAAACGATAAATAAATGGAAATATACTATGGTCCGAAACCAGGTGCTGCATATGGCGAGGAACATGCCGTGATGATTGTTGATTTCAGAGTAGTCCGACAGATGAAAGTGGCTATCTGCAAGCTGAGCAATGGTGTTAGAGCTGCTACTGGTGGATATATAGCTGTGAGTCTTCAAACTATAGTGACGATGGTCGGTACAAAGAAGAAATATACCTGGAATAACAAGCCGAACTATCTTCTAAGGGAGTCCTATTCTGTCAACGTTGAAGATTCAATTCGGCTCATCAATCTAATTAAAGATAAAGGAAGATGAAATACTTACACCGTATTTCTCCACTAGTTTCTTAGCGGCTGCCATCTCAGCAAAGAGTCCGTCCGATTTTCTGATCATCATATATATTATCGTCGGAGCGATTTAAATCCCTCATCGAGAAAATCTGTAGCCACGTTCACAATATTCAAGTTAAACTTCACATCACCATCCCTATCTTCAGTTGTGGCAAGAGTAAGCTCCAAATATAGACAAATCCAGTCATAGGATTTCACCTCTTCCTTCACCTAACCAAAAGCAAAACATATACTTATATCACTAGCTACTCTGTTGACATCATACGATGCTGCCAAATTGTGTGGTCTTAACCTTACCAGGCAATGTCTTTCAAAAGAATTTTCTGGCGACCACTCAGGCATGCGAGTATCCACAAACATAGTTTCTTCTTCTATTTTTTGATTCCCCTGTAAAAAAAGGGACTAAATCAGCAATTAAGTTGAGATTATTTCGTTGTATACACATGTTTTACCTCGAATTCTTGCAATATTGCACAACAGAGTAAATTCGCCACAAGCCTCTTCCGATACTTGAATCTGAAAAGTCACCAGCTCGGTCAATTGCATAGACGGTCATGTAATAAGTGGCAGCAGCAGAACCCAGTGTTTCAATGTATTTTTCGCGTTTGAGCTGAAACTTAGTACTTTTGAGAAGGGTGGATTCCGGCTTCCTTAAGGAGAAGGGTGGATCCAAACAAAAGACAAACGCTCAAAGGAATTAGCTAAAAAGAAAACATCAGCTGCAACGCCATACAGCTCTGAGTTAGGGACCTCAGACTTTAAGATCTTGATTATTTTCGCTGAGTCCGATTCAAGTCGAAGTCGTGGGAGATTAAGTATTTATAGTTGGAGGTGCTTTGATGTCATGTAAATCAGCGATACACTGTTTCCATAAAAGCACATTCAAAAGAAAAAGAGCAAATCCTTTTAAAAAAAATAGAATAATATCCTCTATACAACTAGTAAAACCTCTATAAATTAATAATGTTGAGATTACATCAGAACTATAATTTTTTATTAATTTATAGAGATTATTAATTTATTGATAGACTAATTAAACCAAAAACTTAATTTCATAGAGATTTTTAGTGTATATTAATTTATAGAGTATTAATTTAAAGAGGTTATACTAGTAGATATAATAATGGGATTAGAAAACCATCAGCATTGACATTTAGCTTGGCATGTCGTATGTGTATCACCAAAAATGTTCTATTCTTTATTTCTTAATTAGTTCTCTTAAAAATGAAACTATAAACTTAGACGGGACAAGAGTTAATAAGAAATACAAGTCAACATCTGTACACATCCTTTCTTTCACGTGTAAAGAAACCCAATACAAAGAAGAAACAATACTTGGTTAAACAACGAATATTAAAATTTACAGATAATTTCTATATAGAAAAAATAGAATTTCTAACAAAAAGAAAACCTCAAGTTCGTTTGGCCTTGGGTGTGCTGCAAGTTAATTAGAATGGATTGGTCTCAAACTCTCTCAAGTGTCTTCAACGAAGATCCTGAAGATGAAATCCCTGAAACGCCGAGAGTATTGCTTTGGATCAACGGCTGAGATCGAAGTTGGATCGTACTGCATTGATTTATATGCATGTTCAAGCTTCTTGCTTATATCATAGTCTTGTAGAATGTCTATAACACCAAAGTAGAGAATCACGTCGTAGAATTCACCGGTTGGTTCCCCAACAAGCTGATTCTCAGCGTCACTTCTTCTCACCGTTCTTTCAACTCTTGCAGGCATGTTTATACCTAGTTGCATCGATGCTAACCTGAAAGAAAAAAAACATTCAAGAACAACGCATCGTATTATAAAACCTCTTTTGCAGTTTTCACTTTAATTGTTGTTATATAACATGGAGCTTTTGGTTTTTTACTTGCTGGTATCGAGAAGAAACCGGTCCATTTCTCCTCGGGAGGGACGATTGTCTCCTGCTCAAACAAGATGAAGTGGCCTCGATCAAGTAAGCTTTAAGATGAATATTTTTGAAAATTAAGACAAGATTTTTACCGGTCGGGGTTCTAGCACCGGAAGTAGGAGTGGCAGAGTTATTGCACGAAGATTCTCGAAAGTGAAGACCAACCAAGAGACTATAATCCATGATCCTCTCTTGTTCAAGAAACTCACAGTCTTTGTCCACTTGCCTGTCAACATAAACAATTGGTTACTAATGAAAAATGTGGAAATATATATATATATATATATATAACTTGCCTGTCAACATAAACAATTGGTTACTAATGAAAAATGTGGAAATATATATATATATATATATATATATATATATATATATATATATATATATATAACAAATAATTATTATAGGTAATAAATGAATCACCTGCAGAATTCTTGGAACCAGTTCTTTTGCAAACGGAATAAGAAATTTAGATCAAGATCTTTAAGCGTTGTGTTTGGATCGATTTCAGACTCTGGTTTAGTGGTAAGACGGCCATGAGATGATCCTTTGAGGTCAAACCGCCTATGGATGGAGTGACCAGTACAGAATAGATTCCCCATGATGACAAACCTAACCTGGATGCACAAGTACTCTTCTGTCAGTACTTGCAAAACTGAAAAATGCTAATAACAATTCAATGCATAGTCATGAACTGTTGACCTTTTTCTGTGCAGTGCCAGTCAGTTTCACGCAGTGGAGACCGAAGAACTTGGTAACTAGAGTGTTTTCACATGCCCTTACATGGTTGTAGTAAGCCGGAAGCATCCTTATAAGAACCTGTTCGAAAGGGAAAATCAAATGAGTGAATCTTGATACATTTTAAAAAAAAAATTGTATCTTGATAGTTACTTTTGTTTCTGCCTTCTTCATGGTCTTGATCATGTAGCGGTCATCATTGGTCAAGTAGAAGAAACTTCCACTTTTCCCTGGAGATGATAGCTCCCTAAGAGCATCATTGCCACATATCGACAACATATAATCTGCTGCATCCACATTAAACAGTTTCCGCAGAGTCCTACGCAACATTTTCATAAGTTTTCTTAATACCAAAATACATATAATAAAAGAGAAAAAAAAATCAACCAAAAAAAAAGAGAGTCTCTCACCTGAAAACCACAGGACAATAGTCCTTCCACTTGAACTCACAAGACTGGTGTGGAGGAGTGTATTTAGATCCCTCAGATGGAAACTTGGTCCAAAGTTTTTCCTTTGGATCAAACGCAGAAGCCTTCAGATCAAGAGATGTTGCCGGTGCTGGTCTTCCAACAGAATGTCTTAACAAAAAAAAAAAGAAACAACAATTTATATCAAACATCAAAGAAACACACACAAAGCAGTTTCAAAATCACAAACCCACTCACCTAATCCCAAGCTGCAAGTTAAGCATGAGATCATAATTCTTATGTCCTTTAGAGATAGTCTGTCCTTGTTTCTTAGCCGGTTGTATTCTCAACGGCCCCAACGGTGATGATCTGTTACTCTCCGTATCATCTACCTGAAGATAACCAGAACCATTATTCCTCAGCTCCATCTCAGCATTGCTAACTCTTCCATCAACCGACCTTCTCCTCGGCCTCTCACTGCTCTTAGTCCTGTTCCCGCTACTACTCTGCTCAGAAGAAGAACCGTACCAAACCGGCATTTTCTGAGACGGCAAAACCGGGATTCTCTGACAAGTACAAACCACACACTCACTCAGATCAACGTAGAACACTTGCTGCGGTTGCCAATCGAAGTTCCCCGTAGACGTGGACAACGGGTAATAAGTCCCGTTCTGTTCTTTCGGATCTTTACTCCAAACACCGACGTAGAAACTCCCGTCCGACCAGCGAAACGTCCCGTTCCCTTTA
Source organism: Brassica juncea (assembly GCA_018703725.1). Lineage (NCBI taxonomy): Eukaryota > Viridiplantae > Streptophyta > Magnoliopsida > Brassicales > Brassicaceae > Brassica > Brassica juncea. The sequence goes on from CM031941.1 coordinate 57,324,065, forward strand.
GGAGCAGAGTCTTCCCAAGACCCGTCGTAACGGTTCCCGTTGCTCCATATCATCGTCCCGTTACCGTTCATCATCCCGTTCTTCCACTGACCGATGTAATGATTCTCGTTCTTCCACTGGTACCTCCCGTGTCCGTCCTGCAACCCCCTCCTCCACTCCCCGTCGTAGCAGTCCCCGTTGACGTAGCTCTTCGTGCCTTGGCCGTGCCGCAGGTTCATCACCCACGAGCCTCTGTAGAGATCTCCGGAGGAGTCGATGTAAGTGCCTTTCCCGTCCATGTAGCCGTTCTTGAAGTCGCCTTCGTAGGTGGCGCCGCTGGGCCAGCTGAAACGGCCTTTCCCCATGGTTTTGCCCCGGTGCCATTCTCCCACGTACATGCATCCGTCGGTCCAGAGGTATTTGCCGTGTCCGTGTGGGAGGTTGTCTCTCCATTGGCCTGTGTAGAAGTCTCCGCTCGGTAAGGCTTTCTCCGCGTGGTATGTTTCTCCTGTTGGTCGGGTGTAATCGTCGGCGTCGTCTGCGTGTGCTACCGACATTTTTGTCTTCTTGTTTTTTTTTTTTTTTTGGTTTTTGTGGTTTGTTTCAGATATGTCTTCGTCTTCGAATCAACGTTGTTCTCGTTCGTTCCTTCATAGCTAGATCGTTAAGCCGCATTTGCAGGATCAGATTGTATTAAAACAATGGGGAGGATCTTGGTCTTCTTCAGAATAACGACGAGAGCATAGAGACAGAAATGAGATGTTTTGATTGGTGTGGAGAGATGATGATGATGATGATCAACAGAAAGATAGAAAGAGACGAGAATGTGTGTTGACTCGATGAGGATGATGGTGATTCGATAGAGAGGTTGAAGAGTTTGGTAATGGCCATGTTTTGTTATTGGAGCTCCGCGTTTGATTCCTAAAGCGACTACCTAACCAGACATCTGGAGGGGCCTCACAACAATTGCGACGTGGTTCCCTTGTCAATGCTTACGTCATTTCCTATTTATTTCTTTATTTTTGTTTCGATTTTTTTTTTCATCTATAACGAGAACTTCCCACCAAATACATCCGGTTATTGTTTTCTATTCAAATGTTTTTTTTTTGACTAATTTCTATTCAAATGTTTGACCTCATGAATCTGTTCTTTCATGGTAATCCCTCTTTTTAATTTAATCATTCATTTACAAGTACATAAATATATGCTTAGGTTGATAACACTGAGATTAGAGTCATCCCAAAAAAAATAAAAAAAATCAAATCAGACATTAAAGCGTTTTGACTTTGAGAAGTTTGGAGAGGTGAAGGTATAACTTTATATTCTCTAGTCCAAGAAAACTTGTTTTGTTTGTCCAAAGGGAATGCACTATTTTCAGAGCAGTCATAGGTAATTTACGGAGAAGCTGATTGATATAAAAGCCAATTTTCATTTAGTTAAAAAAAAAAAAACACTGCCCACCTGAAACAAGTAAGAACCCTCCCCACACATCGCTAGTTTGCAGTCTCCACTTAAACGCTATCCAAAGCATCACTCTGTGACTCTTCTTTGTTCCTTGGAGGAACCACCCTTTCCGTTGCAAGTCTCTCCTCTAGAGCCCTTGCTCCTCTTTCTCTGCAACAATCAAAGATTTTTTTGAAAGGTCAAAAAGAAGGCCGAGTTTTTCTTTTCAGGATTTGGTTTCCATACAAACTAAGCAGAGTCTTTACAGCTTGATACAAGTGATGACAAAACAGTACTATCTATTCTTAGAACTAAATGACTAAGGATCATTCATTACCTCGGTTTGAATCAACAAAAATCCAAGACTATGTATCAGCTATGTCTATAGCCAACAATATGAGACAAAAAAAACTTAACACAAAAGAATTTTACCTCCTTCTAGAAGCTTCAGCAGAGTCAGAACCGGGTAATGGAGCACCGCTGGTAGAATAACCATGGTCCTCGGTGGTGGCATTTGATCGTCCACAAAGCATCCGATGAAAGATTGAGGCTATAGGGTCAATTATCGGTCTGCATTTTATCAAGGCAGCGCGTAAGCAAAGTATATTACTTTGAGGGAAAACTCGAAAATATAGTTGCAAAAAAAAAGAGGAGGAAATATTTATTCACCCACCTGAGAGGTTCAGGAAAGAAAGTAGAGAATGCAAAGTCATCACTCGGATCACCTCTGAGCTTAGTTTCTGGCCTCCTCTGTAAGTATCGGAGGTATAACCAGCCCATATATGTACCGAATATCAAAGTGGGAAGGTATGCTGCTGAATTTAATGTGAAGAAGCTTGAGGCTATTGACAAAACTAGCGTAATAGAGGGCAACCACTGCACACAGAAACCACAAGCAAGAATAGAATGTGAGCACTTCTTCAACTAGCCGCAGTTGAAGTAAGAAAATGTCAAAGCTTTCAACGGTTCTTACTAGAAAGCAAGATTATTACCTTTGCTTTGATCTTTACGAGCAACACCTCCTGGTCAGGTATAATCTGCTTTATCCCGACAAGAAGACCTGCCAAGACACCATGAAAACCTGCAAAGGGCATATATCTAGCCAGGAGTAGACAGACAACATGTTACATAACTACATCCCTTCATATTTAAGTTGAGAGGATAGAAACAAACAAGCAAGCATAAGATTAATATGTAAAAGGGTGGTACTAGAGTTACTCACAGGTAGATTTCGAGCCTGGTAATGTAGTACAAAGCAATGGCTGTGACGAAAACACAGAGATAGGTAAGAAAGTTCACCACAAAGACGAACTTAAGAAACTCCTTTGAACCCCACACAGGCTCAAGGAACTTCCCCATAAAGAGGAGAGAAACCGTGCTGATGACAACCTGCAACATTGCACAAACAGTCACTCACTCACGTATCCAAAACATTACAGATTCGAAATGTGGTATTGGATAGAAACACATACCCCATGTACAGAGAGTTCAAAGTAGCCGCTAGTAATCAGATTCCAGCCAAAAGGAATAGTCCTACAAATGAAGAGAGTGTAACAAACTCAGGATCATTTTGATTACAAAGCGATCATCAAATTGGCATCCTAAGCAATATAATAGGAACCCTAATTTACTCCAAATCACGCAGAATCAAGATCCGTTCAGTGAGAAGGAGTACCTCGCGGGAATGAGAGCAAGGTAAGGGACGGTGGCGGGAACGAACTGAACCAAGAGGTGTCCCACCACAAGCACGAGAGCAAGTCCTTTGCAGAGCTTGGTGAAATTTGTGAACATACTCGTTATTCCCTGATTGAATCCAACAATGTAAAAAAACAAAAGAGTGTAGATTCGTAAGATCAGATGAAAGACCTTATCGATCAAATCTCGTAGATCTGACTATGAATATCTACGTACCGGAGAGCTCATTGTCGCCGGAGAGTGTAACAGATCTTAGATCCTAGACGGTAGATCTCGTCGACGAAGCTGCCAAACCCGGGAAGATTATTTATTTTTTCTCCTTTTCTTCCGTAATTAAATATATATCCAAAGTTTATATAACAACTATTAGTAAACGTGTTACTTGACCCCATTTATCATGCGTTTATAACAAAACCAAGCGAAAACACGTTAATTATTTTCAACTTTCGTTGTAAAAAAAAATTCAACATCATAAATGTATTTTTATGTATTAAGAAATATGGAAGTTATTGTCCTAGTTACTTAGACCATCTCCACCATAAACTCTATTTTTTTTACTAAAGTTGAAATAAAAAATACTCCCATCATATTCCATTTTTTATTTTATAATAGAATAAAAATGAATATATTGCATAAATTGAAATAATGTACTCTTTTCTTATTCAATTTTAATTCCCAAATATAGTAGGGTTGAAGCAAAATTCACTCCACTATGGAGTGTCTATATTTTGGAAGAAAAAAATAAAATTTTATGTTGGAAATGATCTTATTTGTGGCCTTCTTCTTTGGCGCCTGTGTTTGACCCTTTAGGCCTCATCAGGGAATGGTGTAAACCCTCAACTACTCAGCTAGATCAGCTTTGTTGCTCTTTACAAAGAGGTAAGATTATCCTCACAAGGCCAGAGAGAGAGAGTAAATCGAAACGAGATTAATTCCATTATGGTTTTGATTAAGAACCTATATATCAATTTTAAGAAACATACATCCATATCTTTTTTTTTTTTGAAACATCCATATCTATATTTCATGTTATTAGTGACTAAAAAAAATATTGTTTGGGAATCAGTTACTGTTGGTAGCTTCAGAGACCAAACATACAAATATAATGGGGTCATGCAATTGATTCTTAATCGGTGTATCAGCTTACAATATAATGGTTTTTTTACAAAGGTTTTAAAGGTGGATCAAGAAGAAAGTAGCATCTGTTCACTATCAATAAAAACAACAAGAAAGAAAAAAAAAAAAAAGAGAGGGAGAAAAGTAGAGTGTTGTTATCATTGAGTGAGAGGAAGACATTCAAGTTGTATCTCAAGAACACCTCTCTCCACCTTTTGAAGCCTGAGTGATATGTCTTGTTTCACTTTCCCTTCTTCCTGTGAGATTATTCCATCACTCACCAACGTGTTCTCTTTGCTCGCCACCCAGCTCCCCAGCTGCATCGGTTCTTTTATGCTCGATGTCTCGTAAGCTTTTGCTGCATTCACCAAAGGTTGTATGTCTATCTCTGCCTCCCCCATGAAATCATCTGTCGAGAACGTATCCTTGTCGTACACTAGCTGCAAAAGAATATTACATGTTAAAGAGTTTGGTCTAGCTCGTTCTAGTAGTGTTCAATCTAGTTTGCTAGTGGTTCAACAACAATCAGTTAATGGTTTAGACCTTTAAGTTAAGGAGTTAAAAACAGAGCTCTCTGTTTTATACTCTGCTTTGTACTCTGTTTTCAGTAACTGTTATTATTCTTCTACCCACATGTTAACAAAAAAACATATGCACTTACCACTTTGAGAGGAGGCATCTGCTCAGGTATCGAAAGCATCAGCGTCTCATTCCACACGGGATTCAAGTTGTTCTTTATCACCCGTGTCTTCACCGACTTCAACAACATAAAGAAACAAGACCAGACTTAGTTTACATGAGTAGCTTAGTTCTAAATCAAAGAAGAGTAGAGATGTTTTTCAGAGAGCTTACTTGTTGTCCAAGAGTAAGGATAACATAAGGATCACTAGTCATCACATCTCGAACCGCAAGGTTTGTTCCTTTAACCACATTAACCTTAATCAATCCGACAAACTCAATCATACCTGCCTATAAAACACACACCCACAATAATTAACATTAGCAGCATTGTATTGACCTAAACATGTATGTATTTATAAATGGTTGTTTACCAGAGAATTGCTCTTCTTGTGGCCTTTGTGATCAGATTCTCTTCTTCCCCAGCTATTCCTAAATGCATTACCGATACGGTTTTTCGTAGACCGGTGGTTAGCAGAACACAAAGACGGTGTTGAATCATTTGTCTTGCTAGCCTGCTGCTGGTAAGGGCACAAAGCACAATCTTTTGGATCCATAAACTGCTGCAGCTCATACTTCTTCCTGGAGATTCAGTATATAAACAATGACATAACTACACATACATGACACTATAAACAGACTGTAAGCAAAATATGTTACCTGATAAAATCATTGCGTTCTTCGTTATTGGAATCAGGTTTTGGTTTCTTTAAATGGTCAATGTTGCAAGCTTCGAATCTCTGGTTCACTACAGTGTTTCCACCGTACTCTGCGAGCATATCAACTTGTTCATCTGTCCAATCATCTAGCTTAACTGATAAAACCTGTGATTAACAACCAGTAAAAATTGGTTAAATGGCTCTAAACAAAAAGTAAAAACAGAGAGATGAGAAATGAAAGTACCTTTGTGATATGAACTCCAAGGCTTCTGTGTACACCAGAACACTTTATGCAGATAAACACACCGAGACTTAACGATCTAAACAACAACATGAGAGGATATGAATCAACCCATCAATAGAAGATAATGTACAAATGCTCTACACACGTAAATGGATCAACTTACACCCATTTTGGTTCAGGAGATCCACAGTCAGCACAATATTTATTCGAAGGTTGTTTCAGCAACTTCTCTAACCGATCTCGAGGATCTGAAAATGTCAAACAGGTCATGAGATTTGTCTCCAATTAACACTAAGCATAATCATCATCTGAAAAGTTTAGGTGTTACTACCAGAAGAATTCGAAGGTGTCTCTAAATCATTTTGAAAAGTCTGGTTTGGTGTCTCTAAACATAACAGGTCATATAAGCAAGCATGCGACCCTAAACACACAAAGCCAACATTTGAAACCATTTTATCATAGGTAAGCCTTGTAAAAAAAATTAATAGGTTTGTGCTGGTTACCAGAAACTTCAACAGGATTGTCATGTTCTTGGCCGAGAGACATTTGGAACTAGAGCCGAGACAATGAGAAGATGTTCAGACAAAAAGTCGGGACATTCAAACAGGTTTTGTCCGAAAGATTTTCTCCAAAATCATGACATCCCATGAAGAGGCCATTGCATTGTTAGACAACAAGAATCTGAATAAAATAATGATAAAACGATTAATTCGGTTGCATCAATGAAAAGTTGATAAAGGATTCGTCAAGAATACCGTAAACAAGGGGCAGCTATGAAAATCCAAGCTCATCAAAGCCTCCTTCAATATTCAATTTCTTGGAAGAACCAAATAGCTCAATAGATCAGTTGAATTATTATAATTTTTTTTTTTTTGTAGAAGACCGAGGGAGAACAAGTTATGTTTGTATAATAACGCGAGGAGAAAAAACTTAAACAAAGTTTTGAAAGGATTTGGAGGAATGATGTCTGAGAAATTACATCATCCTCCAGACAAAGGAGATGGGGAAGCCTATGATTAGGTGTGTTTTATTTGTCGGCCAGAGATGAGATGAGAGGAGATACACCAATGAGATTTTTCTTTCCAATTTTCTTTTTTTTTTTGTAAAATTCTGTAAGTGACACGTCATATGAGCAAAATTATTACGATATTATTTATTTACTACTTATTGATTAGATTAGGCAAAACAAAGCTTCTAAATCTCTTTATTTAGAACCACAATTTCAATGATAAACACACACAAAATTAAACTTTCTGATTATTGCATGTGCTAATAAAATCATCGATACCAAATTCACCTTTAATTTTTTTTCTCAGCGTTACATTTAATTGTATTTAATTTAGACCTAACGTACTGTACACGCATTTATTTGCTACCTTTTCTGGTCAAAATAAAAGTTATTCCGTTGATTTGCTTCATAACAACAGTTGCAAACCCCATATGATTAAAAAAAAAACATTTGAGATAAAGCCCAATTAATTCGACTAGTTTCGAGCTTAATTTCAATTAAACTAAATGAACCGGGCTTGCAGGCCTACGGTTTAGACTGGTTCTGTATGAGGTCGGTGACTGTTCGCCTTGTCCCGAACGGCACAAAATCCATTGTCCAAGGAAGTAAAAACTTTAAAAGGCGGCGGCGAGGACAAGCGCAAAATTATTTTCCGAGAGACACACACAGTAAAGAAGTTGTCTGAAAACCTCACAAAAAAACAAAAACTGTTGAAAAAAGATGGCGAGAGAAACTATATCTGCCATCGGCGGCGTTTTAAGTAAACTTTTCTCTCCCTTTCATTTTCATTTTTTTTTTTTTTTTGTTAAAATATCATTTTCATTTTTCCACTCTGGAAAAACCCTAAATCTCTATTTATTTGAAAATCTTGTGTATATATATCTCAGGTGATGTTTTTGGAATTTACGAGCCGACTATATTCAAGGTAACAACTTTTTTCAAGCTTGTAATGAAATATCTTCTGATGAGAAACTGGAAAGAACATTGTTTGATTTTTTCTTGTTGAAGCTCAGTTAGAGCTGGAGAGAAACTGGAAAGAACATTGTTTGATTTTTCTTGTTGTGTTTATTTGTGAGCTGGAGAGAATGATAAAGTCGGAGTCTTGCTAGCATCTTTAAGTTAGACTTAGATCTCTGCGACACCTAGGAATGCTTTTTATAGTGTGAAAACAATCTCGATAGATGATCATTTGTTACTTTAAATTTTCTGCAGGTCCCTGGGGGCTGGGCTTATGAAGCTAAGGTACTTAGGTCAACCAACTATGTGCAGCTCGGCGATCAGTCTTTTCGTATTCCTAATTGCTGGCCGTTATATACACTGTCGACAATAAGCGTCAAGTTTGTGCCTTGCAAAGTCTCATGGTGAAAGATTTCTCAATAACAACACTAAGCTTTTTATCTGATTAGTGTTTTGGATGAATTGTCTCATGTGTTTCTGCCGCTATATGAATTTATCATCTCTTGGATTTTGATGCTTGTTATTCATTTTGCCGACTGTATACTCTTGTTAATGGAAAGATCATGTTACAAAGATCTTAGTTGCAAAATTGAAGCATAGAAAGTGGAGTTCAAAGAGCATATTATTATTTTTTTGCAACTGATTTTCAAAGAGCATATTATTACTCTTGTCTTAATGATAATCGTTGTTTTTACAACCATATGTGCAACAAAAGAAGTTTTAAACAGTGGAAGTTGATTGATTATTTTTAAACATACACTTACATTGTTCCAAGCCTGTCCCTTTACAGTGTTCCCTGAAGTAACAAGATATCATTTCTATTTGAACTTCCAAACCCATTCCATGCCTTACTCCTCACACATTTATAAGTAAACTCAGAGAAAACAAATAATCTAAACTTCTACATGGAACAAAACTGTTATCACCATCATCACAGTGAAGAACCAATTGACTAGAACCATTTCAGTATTATCATCATCAACGCAAATAATAACATCAACCTCATTGAAATAAACCAAACGACGCTGGGCCTGTCGTTTAAATTGTTAGGTGAGAGCCGACGAGTCCTCATCACTGAACTATCATCGTCGTCTCTTCCGAGTCTCTCCTTCGCCGATACTTATAAATGACTGGAGGAACCATCTCTTCTTCTCCGATGTGTCATCTCCCTTCCCCACCTCCTTCATGTCTGTAAACCTTTTTCTTGGGCCAAGTCATTGGCCCCAAATCTAAATACAGTTTTATCATAGATGGGCCGAACTTATGATAAAGACTAACTAATTCGATTAATTTCGATACTAATCATAATTCAATTCAATTAAACCAAATGAACCGGGCTTGCATGACTATGGTTTAGTCTGGTTCTGTATAAAGTCGGTGACTGTTAGCCTTGTCACGAACGGCAAAAATCCATTGTCCAAGGAAGTAAAAAACTTTATAAGCGGCGGCGAGGACAAGCGCAAAATCATTTTCCGACAGAAACAAGTTGTCTTAAAACCTCCCGGAAAAAAAAAAAAAAGATGGCGAGAGAAAAAACTAGTTGTTTGAGCAGAATCGCTGCCGGAGCTGCCGTCGGCGGCGCACTTGGCGGCGCTGTAGGTAAACTTTTCTCTCCCTTTAATATTTTTTTTCCACTCTAAATCCCTATTTCGACGACTTTTGAAATCTTGTGTGTAATTGAATCTCAGGTGCTGTCTATGGAACTTACGAGGCGATTAGATTCAGGGTAACTAACTACTTTTTCTATGAACATCTTTTCAATCTTGTAATGAAATCTTTTTCTGATTAGAAAACTGGAAAGAATACTGATAGATTGTTTGGTTTGTCTTCACCATCATTTTAGAGAATGTTAAAGCAATAGTTTCTGTCAAGTGCTCACTTATGATGGTTTGCTCTTGTTGTGTTTACTTAAAGTCTGAGTCTTGGCGCTTGTAAGTTAGATAAGAAAGATGTCTACACTAGGAATGTTTCTTTATATTGTGAAAACAAATCTTTATATTCTTCTGCAGGTCCCTGGGCTTTTGAAGATAAGGTACATAGGGCAAACAACCATGGGCAGCGCAGCTATCTTCGGGCTCTTCCTAGGTGCGGGAAGTTTGATACACTGTGGAAAATAAGCTTGAAGTTTGTGTTCTCATGGTGAAAAATTTTCTGGAAAACATTTAGCTTTTTGTTTGATTAGTGTTTTGGATGAATCCTCTCATGTGTTTCTGCCGCTATATGAATTATCATCTCTTGGATTTTGATGCTTGTTATTCATTTTACCTACTATACTCCTGTTAATGGAGAGATCATGTTACAAAGATCTTAGTTGCAGAATAAAGCTTAGAAAGTGGAGTTCAAAGATCATACTATTACTTGTCTTAAAGATAATCGTTGTTTTACAACCATGTGTCCAACAAAACAAATTTTAAACTGTGGAAATTGATTGATTATTGCGCACATACACTTAGGAACAAGATACTTTGCACATCGCTTCCAGCTTTGCTAATCCTTAGTTCTGGATGTCCTAGAGATTGGCTCTTTAATTTCTTTATCATCTTCTCAAACTCTGTTTCGGTCATTGATGTGATCAAAAACTATGGAAGGCATATGCCTTTCGGTTTGGTGTTATAAGCTTCTTGTATCCATAAAGCTCTCTGACGATGAAAGTATAAAACCTTGCCTTAAGAACTTCTAAACATAAACCTTAAAATTGACCTTTGAAATCAATCAAAACCGTAAAGTGTGTACTTGGATAGCGTGGCACATGTTCCCTCCATGAGATGCCATAAACACATCACTCTCTTTACACATTGTTAATGTTAATAAGAGCTTATGCATTAGTTGCTCTTCCTGTTGAAATATTAAACTCCGATATAGTGGCAGTATTAAACTTTAGTAATGACAATGTTGTCTTGCTTCTTACCGGCGAATTCTCATTCATTCACTCATGCTTGACTTTTAATTTATGACGTAGTGAAGCGCCAACTTCTTATACTATTCGTCCTGGTGATGAGGGATCTCCAATAAACTAAAATAAGATCATATCTAAATTTCGTATATGTATCCAATAGTGTATGGTACTTAAATAGTTATATATAGATTAACAAGATTTCAAACTGCATTCATATAGGTTTGATTCACACAAAAAAAAACATTTTATTATTAGACAGAATTGAAACACATTTAATTTTCAAGAATTTAATTTTTTTGACCATTTTAACATGTTTTAGTTTTATAAATATTTAAAATTTTGAGTATAAAAACTATTAAAACACACAAGTAAAAGTATTTATATGTTTGAAATTTAAAATCATGTTATATTTGTTTTCTTAGGTTGACATAGAGCAATCATTCTAATTATTAGTTTAGAAAACACATTCCAATTATTTTATTATGGTCTATATAGAGCTCAACACCACATAAACTTATAGATAGACAGAAAATATGGTTGTCATTATAAATAATTTGGTTGTAGTTATATCTTTGCAGTGATATGTAAATTCTTATTAATGTTTCTGATTTTCTCTATTAGTGACATGTACTCATTTTGTGCATTAGCTTTTAAGAATTCCTTTATTTTGAATATAATCAGTTTACTTTCTTATTTTTTTAATTAGGCTTTTATTGTGCCACACTTATGTGCTAAATTCTACTTTAACAATATTGTTATAACAAGATGGTAAGAAATTAATGTGGGGTATTGGATCTAAACACTTGACTGAATTGGAGAGAATTAAAGATTCTACTAAATTCTAGTATTTTCGATTATGTATTTCAACAATTTTCTTAAAAATATTTTGTTATAAATTAAGAATTTATAATCATTTTCTAAAATATTTTAAATGCTTGTGTTATTTGATTTAGTAGTTTTCTAATTCTATTTTTAAAATTTTTGGTATATTTTGAGATAATAGAATTTGAAAGAAATTTAATGAAAAATTATTATAAAAATAAAGAATCATTCTATGCTTTTATGCTATGATTTTAATAGAATTTTCTATTGTTTATCTATCAGATATGTACATATATGTTAAGGTTATTGAGTACTATGGCATGATGACTTTAAAATAGATTTTTCTTATAGTATTTTATTTTCTTAAGTTTTATTAGTGTTTTTTTGCTGCAATTCTATAAATTACTATATACATCTTAGGACTGAAAAAAAAACAAAAAGCCTATGTGCTATCCATCTTCAACTGCAGTGATTATCATTGCTTCTGAGAAGGGGTTCACCATGATGAATGACACAAATATAATTGTCATAATCCATGTTGTAATAAATGATCTTTTAATTATTTTTCTCTCAAACTTGTTCATAATAAATTTACTTAATCATTTTCTATTTCAGCTTTGTATTCAATTAAAATATTATCTTTACATTTAATGATTAAATTTTTCTTTCAAAAAAGTTATATTCAATTAGAAATTTGACGTGGTTTGTATTAAAATGACAAATATATTGTTATCCAGACGTGGATTTTTAAAAAATACTTTAGCATCTTATATTATTGAATTTATCATCTTATAATACATTCCAGAGATTTTTTTAGTTATAAATATCATAGTTTTAAATGAGATTCTAAAGCGTTTTAACGAAAAACACACTAAATTTTCCGATTTACTTTTAATCATCTCAAAATTGATTAAAAATTAAATCAATTCGAATTTTTGATTCAATACAATCCTTTAAAAAGATTTATAATCTAATACCGCCTCTGGTTAGGTTAGTGGAGTCGTGGATTCACGTATCTTTTAAACAAATCTGATAAAATTAAAATCAATTATGGGATTTCTTCCCCCCGATGAGAGAATATGATCCAACGATAATCGATGATATTACATCATCTCCATGGCACTCCAGCACGTTTTTGCCTTCTTAGTTTTAAACTTTTCTAAAAAAAGTTAAATAACTATCATTAAAAAAGGGTGTTTCTTATAAAAGATCTAGACAAGCCAATGTATCTTCCTAATGTTAGCATTCAATTGATACATTATCCCCTGTTATCCTAAGAAAATGACAGAGCTAGTACAGACAACTTCAGGGTCGTATTGGTCATTTACTAGAAGAAGGGAGAAATTCATAATCTTGCCATAACAATGATTCAAAAGTTAAACACGAGCCACTCTATTCATTACTCATCTACTAATCTCACTCTCTAAACGCTCCAAAATCATTTTCATAAAATTATAAAATAGCCCCATAACAATTCGAGGCTCACAATTCAACCCCCACATTTATATCTCTGGAGATAGATAATCTCTCCCTATCCTACATCTGTCTCTTGACTCTCTTCCTCCTCCTCCCAACTTCTCTAAATCATTCTCTGTTCGACACCCGAGATACGCGTTATTCAATTCAAAGCACCTCTGGATTCTCATTTCCTTTTCTTAAAAAAAAACTATTTTTAGTGTGTCTTTACACTTTTTTCCATTTTTAGTCTCGTTGTTCATCACGAGAGTTAGAGCTAGAAGAGACCCCAGAAAAAAAATCATTTGTTCTTCGCTTCAGCTTCTTTGTTTTCTGTATTTTTAATTCACAAAAAGAGAGAGAGAAAGCTTCAAGGAGATAGATAACGTTTGCAGAACGTGACAACATTATTATAAAATATTTAAAAGGTTACAACTTTGATTATAAGATTTAAACTCTTTTTTCTTTTCTAATCCAATAAAGTAAGCTTCCTTTTTTGTGACGGTGTCCATGTTTTAGTTCTCGTGCTTGGTCCGAAATTGACGAAAACAATACTATTAAGACAAATCTGGAGGAAGAGACCAGACCTGTTTTGAATTTCAGACAAAAGATGTTCGGGATCCAAAACAGAAGAGACTTAACAATGGAGCTCCAATCCCAAATCCCAATCCTCCGCCCGAGCATCCACGCCAGACGAGCCAACATCGTCGTCAAATTCCAGGACATGTACGGTTTCACGGTGGAGGGAAACGTCGACGACGTGAACGTGTTGAACGAAGTCAGGGAGAGAGTGAGGAACCAAGGGAGAGTCTGGTGGGCTCTGGAAGCTAGCAAAGGAGCTAACTGGTATCTCCGGCCTGATGTTCTCTCGATCGGCGACGGTATCGCGTTGAAAACGTCTCTGAAGATCTCGGCTCTGGCGAATGCGATCACGTTGAAGAGGTTGGTTAGGAAAGGGATCCCTCCTGTGCTGAGGCCTAAGGTCTGGTTCTCTCTCTCCGGTGCTGCTAAGAAGAAGTCTACGGTTCCGGAGAGTTATTACAGTGATTTGACTAAGGCTGTTGATGGGATGGTCACGCCGGCGACGCTGCAGATCGATCATGTGAGTTTGATTCTTATCCAAAGTCTCAAACTTTTGAAACTTTTTGCTGCTGTGTTACTGTTTGATTGATGGTTATTTGAGACTAAGTTGATTCAGTTGTCTTTTGAGTGCAACGTCCTTGGATCTTTTCATCATTTGTCTTCCAATGCTTGCAGGATCTGCCACGGACTTTCCCTGGCCATCCTTGGTTGGACACTCCAGAAGGTCATGCTGCTCTAAGACGTGTGCTTGTTGGGTATTCATTTCGAGATTCTGATGTTGGCTATTGTCAGGTACCCGCTTATCCTTCTCTCATCTCCATTTTCTCTATGCAAATGAGTTTTCATCTTAACTCAGTGCTGTCTTTTTTTTTGTTGTTGCAGGGACTAAACTACGTTGCGGCGTTACTATTATTGGTCATGAAGACGGAAGAAGACGCGTTCTGGATGTTAGCAGTTCTTTTGGAAAACGTATTAGTCCGTGACTGCTACACGACCAACTTGTCTGGATGCCATGTTGAGCAGCGGGTTTTCAAAGATCTGCTTGCCCAAAAATGTCCTCGGTAAGTTCTTGGATGCTGAGGTTCACTAGTTTATTCAAATTGTTAACACATTGTGTTCCTTTTTTTTTTTGCAGAATAGCTTCTCATCTTGACGATATGGGCTTTGATGTTTCCCTTGTAGCCACGGAATGGTTTCTATGCCTCTTCTCCAAAAGCCTTCCTTCAGAGGTTCTTAAGAAAGAGCTACTTGTTGAATTGTATTTGGCTTTTAATGTTACCTTTATTAAGGATACAGAGAATTTTTGTTTGCAGACAACTTTAAGAGTTTGGGATGTACTTTTCTATGAAGGAGCTAAGGTTCTTTTCCATGCAGCTTTGGCCATATTCAAGGTTCTTTACTTCTCTTCCTTTTGATAACATTTTCCTCCTTGAGTAAGTTTCATCTCACATATCTCTCTCTTTCATTTGCAGATGAAAGAAAACGAGCTGCTTATGACTCACCAGGTTGGTGATGTGATCAACATAATACAGACCACCTCACACCAGCTCTTTGACCCTGATGAGTTATTAACGGTAAGCCAAGAAACTAGTTTATGTATTCAAGATCCATCATAGCCTGTGATATCAATCAAACAAATGTTTTATTTTTTTTAGGTGGCGTTTGAGAAGATTGGATCAATGACTACCAACAACATATCGAAGCAGAGGAAGAAGCAAGAACCGGCGGTGATGGCAGAACTTGACCAGAGACTTAGGAGACTCAACTCTCTTAAAGAAACTGGTAAGAACACATAAACAAAAGGAAACGAGTGTTGGTTTTGGAGAGAAGATGGTGAGCCATAAAGTGTACAAGAAGGGAGTCCAATGGCTTATATATATACTTACCCCTCTTGAATGGTCCTTTTCTTCTTCTTTCGCTAAAGTAAATAAAATAGGATTTTTTTTTTTTAATTTTGAGAGCAAAACAGAAAGACCAATAAGATCCATTTTCTGAGATGGTAAATGTTAAGTTAAAAAAAAAAGAAGAAGTAATAATCAATTGTGATCTTCATGTTTTCCCAGAGATCCATTTCAATACTTCTATGCTTTATAGTAGTGTGTCTTCTCAATACTATTTGTTCATAAGATATTCAAAACTCTCACCTCTTCATTTTTTTGACTGAGACAATTTGTCATATCTCATGATCCAACATAATCATAATTCATATATCATCAAACACATGTTAAGAAGCGAAAGGAGAAACAATTTTTGAGAACAAACACATACTGATTCCCACCAACGGCATTACTAAAATCAAGATCAAAGACGAAGGAACTATCTGTCGTTCTTGTTCTACGATGGATCGGTAAACGATTCACAATAACATGTTCACGTGAAAAAATGGAGAATGGGAGTGAAACAAACACACTTCTACTGACAACAACACTTCATTCTCAGGAGAGTTTGTTCTCGAGTTTCAAACCGCAGGCCATTCTTTACGGATGTCAAAGCTGTAGTTGATCTCCAAGTAGCACTTGTTATCATCATCAAGAAACTGAAACAAGATTTTTTGGCAAAGTAACTTTTAAGAATCAACACCACCAAAGAATATCTATCACAGAGTTAGTTATAGGTTCTGAATGTGAATGGTTTGTGTCAGTATCTGAACCTTAGTTCTTGCAGAATATGATCCTCGAGCAAACATGCCAGAAGGAGTGGTCTCTTCAGGCATCACGTGGTTGTATGGCTCCAACTGAGGACTAAATGTTCCAAGCATTTCCTTTCCTCTGTCCACTGAACCCAAAGAAGGAAGATCACATTCATCGTCTCTCTTAAAAAAAAAAGAATCGAAGACAAAACTTGTGTGTTGTTTTAATTCTTACCCTTAACACCGGTCTTCCAAACCGTGTTGGTGTACCTAAGACCAGAGACAATGTTGTTGTTAACCTGAAATGTGAATTTCAAACAGTACTTGCTCCCTTCTTTCAAAGTAAACCACATCCCCTTTGGATTCCCATTCTCAGGTACCATAAGAACAATGTCTGGTCTTCCAGGGGATAAGATGGCCAAGCTAAGGATCCTCACTTCAGGGTCAAGTGTCTCTGCATATATATTAAAAAGATAAAACTCTATAAACTCCTTAAAAGAAACAACAAAAGAATCTATAACTTATCCACAAAACAACTCATAAAATCACATGATCACTATCCTGTTTGAACACAATGATCTAATGCCACAACAATAATTTCCAAGATTATTATAATTATTAATAAAGTTTGCATTTTTTTCAAAACAGACCTCCAATGTTGGTGACGTCAACACTTCCAAGAAGCTGTTCCTTCCACTTCCTCAGACTCTCATCATCCTATAAATTCAGATTCGTCAAGAGAATTCTTCAAAACAATTAAAATTTAATTTGAAAAAAGGAAAGGAAAAAAGAAAGCGAACCTTGTCCTTCTCGAGATGCTCCTTGATAGTGTACTGAGGACCCAAATGTAATTTGGAATCGTCTTCTTCTTCTTCCTCTGTTACGCAAAGAGATGACTCGCTCATCTGTCTCCCCACGGATCCAACACCCTCGTCGTCTGTGCCTTCATTCTTCTTGTTGTCCATGTCCCTGGAACCAGATACAGCTCCAGACACCAAAGACATTTAATCAAATCAAATCAAATTCAACTCAGCTTCCTCCCTCAAACACCCTTCAGAAATCTTCCAATTGGGATCGATCTAATCAAAGAGAGAAGAGAATGGGATTAACGGGAAGAAGGAGGAGATGTGGTGATCCGTGTTATAGGAGAGAGAAATGCAGAGAGATCGTGAAAGTCACTAACGAGAATTCCGACAAAAGCATAATTTGTTTAGGACACGAGCCTCGAACCACGACAAGACAAATCTGAAATCTCTTTTATGTTCTTTTCCTTTTTTTAATCTTTAAAATTAAATATTTATCTCTCACGGATAATTCATTATATTATTGGATATTTGGATTATTCGACCGAGTTAGTCTTTTTAACCACTTTTTAATTTATTGCAATTGCACTGATGGAAAAAACTAAATTACTACGTCGTTGTAAAAGACTAAATTACTACGTCGTTTGTGTTAGAGGTTCGTAGCTTAAAGCCTTAAACGAATAATTTTTCAAGGCATAAGATGCAGTTAAACAGCCATATGTGCTTCTATCCAAACATGCACGCATCAAAACACATATTTGATTCATCCAGTTTTTATTTGTTTTGATTTGATAGACATATAGCGAAGTATTATCTTATGTCACATTTGATAGTTCTAGCTCATATATATATCTCAGCATTTATCTTATTAACCAAACAATTTTTTTTTCACACACATTTCTAACTGCTTACTATCTCTACGTAGAGTATGCCATTTCAGAAAAGTTCGAAGACTACTATTTTTACAAAGCCGTTTAGATCGGATGGTAATACATAATACTATATATCAACAGTTGTTCTGGCTCATGGATCCTTTACTTTTATTATACATAAACATGGCCATTCCTGAACCAAATCTAATGAAACATTCGTCAGATCCTCAAAATTTTTGAAAAAATTTATGGGCCTACGATCCAAAATCTATGGGCCTAATGCCATTATGAGATTAATTAAACATTGTTTAATTACATAAATTTACATTGTTTAATCACATAAGTTGGCTAAAAACTAACCTGCCAAATGCCATTATGCCCTTTTTCAAAAAAAAAAAAAATATACTAACCTGCCAAAAAATGAACGTATCAGTGTATCACATAAATGCTACAATTAAACATGTAGAACAAGTCATTCGTCTAATAATAAAACGCTAGTTTCTCGAAATAATTTAACCTTATACTTCCTTAAAAATGGATCTAACAATCTAAAAATAACGAGACGTTGAGAGAAAAATGGGCATCAAACATAAATCCATTCAAGGCACTATATAAAGCAGCAGATGCGTAGTAAAAATCTCAGAAAACAAAAATAAATAAAAACAATACAAAATAAAAATAAAATAAATAAATAGAAATGGGTTCGTATTTGGGAATCTATACAATTTTGGTTCTATGTTTGCTAGGATATTCAGCCAATGCTGAGGTGTTCAACGCTGGTGGTCCTCCAAATTCTGATATCACTGCGGTTAGTATCTTTAATTCTTTTTTATTACTTGCATCCCAATCAATCTGTAAACCGTTTCTTTTATTTTTTTGGCTAACATACTCGTTGGAGCTGTTGTTGCAGGCAGTTCTTAAAGCATTCACATCGGCATGCCAAGCTCCGACACCAAGCCAGGTGCTGATCCCAAAAGGTGACTTCAAGCTTGGTGAGATCGCGATGACTGGTCCATGCAAATCTCCAATCGAGTTCACCTTGCAAGGCAACGTCAAAGCTGACGGTGGGTCTACCCAGGGAAAGGATAGATGGGTTGTGTTCGAAAAAATTAATGGTTTTAAGTTGAACGGAGGTGGAACATTTGACGGTGAAGGCAATGCAGCTTGGAAAGCCAATAACTGCCACAAGACTTTTGAGTGCAAGAAACTTCCCATCGTAGGTGTTTCTGTCTTTAATATATTAACACTGATTAAAGTGGCTTTGATATTATAATTCAGTTATGCATGCTATCTTGCAGAGTGTAAGGTTTGATTTCGTGGATAACGCTGAGATAAAAGACATAACCTCATTAGATGCCAAAAACTTCCACTTCAACGTTATTAGCGGCAAGAACATGACCTTTGATAACATCAAGATCATTGCTCCAGCTGAAAGCCCCAACACTGACGGTATCCATTTGGGAAGATGTGAGGGAGTCAAGATCATCAACACTAAGATCGCCACAGGAGATGACTGCATCTCCGTGGGAGATGGGATGAAGAATCTCCTCATTGAGAAAGTTGTGTGCGGTCCAGGACACGGAATCAGTGTCGGAAGCCTTGGAAGGTACGGATGGGAGCAAGATGTCACCGACATTAGGGTTATGAACTGCACCCTCGAGGGAACCGACAACGGTCTGAGGATCAAGACATGGCCATCTGCAGCTTGCACCACCACTGCCGCCGGTATTCGTTTTGAGGATATCATCCTTAACAACGTTAACAACCCAATCCTCATTGACCAGGAGTACTGCCCTTGGAACCAATGCAACAAGAACGTAAGAATCTTTTATTAGAGTCTATGTCTTGCCACTATCACCGTATTCTATGAAATTGGATAATCAAACATAGTATTTTGATGGTTTTCTAGATCATTAGCATTCACCATTTTGGTAGAGTACACATCAAGTTCTTAATATGATTCTGATTCCCAAAGTTTGTTTTTATTTGCAGAAACCATCAACGATTAAGCTGGTCGACATAACCTTCAGGAATATTAGAGGAACATCAGGGAACAAGGACGCAGTGAAGCTATTGTGCAGCAAGGGACATCCATGTGAGAATGTTGAGATTGGAGATATTAATCTTGAGTACAAAGGAGCCGATGGTCCACCCACTTTCGAGTGCACAAACGTCACCCCTAAGCTTTCGGGAACCCAAAACCCAAAGGCTTGTATTGGACCCGTGGTCAAGGTACCTGGCAAAGAGTAAAATGTTGAAGCTCATATCATCACACTAGGGCTTTCATCACATCCAATTTTGTTTTTTTCCTTTTTTCTAACCCTTTTTCAAGTCACATATGGGTGAGTTTTAGAAAACTGTAAGAAAAAAATGTATATTCGATGCCAACACATATGTGTGAGTGCAAAATGATGTTAATAAAACTAAATTTTATATATTTTGCATATGATTGTTCCTTTTCAACATCTTAATATGCGCGCTAAGTTTTATACACTTCAATCTTTTTTTTAAAATAAAACGAATCTTAAAAAGTTAAAACTACAGTATTAAACAAGATTTGACTTCAACCTTAATTAACTAATACAGTAGCAGTTTTGTTTTGTTTTGTTTTTTTTTTTTTGAAAAAAGGCTTCAGTAGCAGTTTTGTTTTTAGAACTCATTTTAAACTAGAACTCACATCATTTTAAATATTTCACTAACATATAGTATTCTTTCCAAGTTATATTGAACTAGAAATCAAAGATACACTTTTCCCACTTGTTCATACATAATTGATGCAAGCATTTGGACAACGAAACATGACATCGTCATAAGTACATTGATTGGAAAAGTAAGTTTCAGTCGATCTTTTGCGTTTTGCTTATGATCTCTTTGGAAAAATTTCCCTTGATATTATGAGGTGCATAGTCTTCCTCTACTTTGGTTTAATGCTCCATAAACATGTTGGATATTTTTTTAAGCTTCAATATTAGAAAGAAGTTCGGACAAATTTATTGATATTTCTAGTAATATCAAATATATGATAATCAAGAAAAGCATGAGTTATTATAAGAACTTATGTTGTTGAAAACGACGGACATAAAAATGCAATGCAGTTAATTAAAGACGAAAGTGACGAATTACATTAAAGTCATCGATTACTGACCAAGCAAAGATTAAAAAGAAATTGACGAAAAACATACATATATATTCACATAAAGTTATAAAATACATACACATATTTGACAAACAATAGAGTAGAAGCGACGAAATACAAACAAACACCTAAAAAGTTAATTTTCAAATACAGTAGTTCAACTTCTCCGAAAATCGTTTGCTTTGAAATGCTCTTTTTAACTCAGTCATAAGAGCATGTTTATCAGAGTTGCTGATCCTCGATTTCATAACCAAAAAAATAATTGAAAATTTATGGACCTCATAAAAGTCACAAAAAACGTTTCTTGTGTATGCAAAAAAGAAGCCTTTTCGTTTCGTTTCTTAGACTGTTTTGTGGGCTCCACGATACGTGGCGGCCCACAATTAATCCCTTTTTTTTAATTTTTGTTTTTAAATCGACTAAATAAAAAATAATTTTTTAAAAAAACCTAGGCTAAGAGACAAACCGATAAACATGCTCTAAACATCTTCCTCTTTTTAACAATAATTCTTTTTTTTTATCAATTGGTTTGCCTTTTCTCTTCATGATATTTGGTTCAATCGTTCCAACTTTTGCTTTTGGAATTGTGTAAATCTATTTAATTATTTGTTGACCATTTAGTCTTGCTTTTCTTTCATCATATCATTTATTTAGTTGTATACATTCTCCTTGAATGATCATTAAATCTAACAAATTTGGAATCACTTGCATATTTTTCGTGGGATTCTTTTAAACCCACTATTTTAATACCAAATATTTAACTTCTGCCTGACAACGAGAACATATTTATTCACAGATGACGACCCATTCCAACATGGTGAAATGTATAGTCTTGGCATTTGAACAAAGTTCATGCGTTTTGTCAGTGTATCATTATTCTCTGATCATCCATTTTGGTGCATACACTTACTGTTGTTGTCAGTGCAAACCATTTTTCGAATAGTTTTTTCATGTAATGTATTAATCTTTCCAAACGAAGCTATAACCGTACTCTAACACTTTGAAAAACCAATCAATTCCAACGTCCTCATATATTTGCCGCAGCCTGCACAACAATCTTATCGGAACGTAAATTAAGTTCTAAATACTGTAGTACCTTATAAAGTTCTACTAACAATTTGATATCTTTTTAGATGGTATAAATACAAAAACATAAGTGGCTAGCAATCAACCTCCCTAAAATGGAGTTATCATGCAAATGCTATAAATACTAGTGGAACAAGTCTTATGCCTAACAATTGAACGCTAATTTCTCAAAATTAAATTAACCTAGCTAATACTTCCTTAAAATTGGGTCAAACAATCTAAAAAATGAGACGTTAGGAGAAAATATGAGCCTTCAACATATCTCTCCACTTAAGGCAATACTAGACTTTGATCCACACACCCTCGCATGTGTATTTTTTCAAAAATATGTTGTTATTTGTATTTTTATATCATTATTATATATTATATGTGTATAATTATATAATTAATTATATTTTATACATACTATCATATAAGTAATCATATAAGTAATAGTATTTTATATCTACCATCATATAAATAATTATATATATTATATTTTAAAAACTTAATGTAAAATATAAAAACCATAATTTAAATGGGTGTTTGAAATAGTATTTGTATTGTAATTTTCTTATATACATTGAAAACATTTTTTATAATGGTTACTGAAAAATACTCCCTCCGTTTCTAAAAGATCCATGTTTTAGAAAAAACTTTCGTTTCAAAAAGTTACATTTTTTTACATTTTCAATACATTAATTAATGAAAAATTGTACATTTCTAAAAATATAATTATATTTACTAAAATCTTATTGGTTCAAAATTATGGGGAATTGTTAATTGAGAAAAACAATGCATTGGTAACTAAAATTTTATGCTTTTCTTAATAAGTGTGAAAAATCTAAAACATGGATCTTTTAGAAACAGAGGGAGTATTTGGTTAGCAATTAGATGGTGTAAATGTAATAACATAAGTTGGCTAGCAATTAACCTCCCAAAAATGGAGGTATCACGCAATTGCTATAGATACGAGTGGAACAAGTCTTATGCCTAACAACTGAACGCTAATTTCTCAAAATTAAATTAACCTAGCTAATACTTCCTTAAAATTGGGTCAAACAATCTAAAAAACGAGACGTTAGGAGAAAGTATGGGCCTTCAACATATCTCTCTATTTAAGGCAATATATAAAGCAGCAGATGCGTAGTAAAAAATCTCAGAAAAAAACAATAAAAATAAAATAAGAAAATAAATAAATAAAAATGGGTTCATATTTGGGAATCTATACAATTTTGGTTCTATGTTTGCTAGGATATTCAGCCAATGCTGAGGTGTTCAACGCGGGTGGTCCTCCAAATTCTGATATCACCGCGGTTAGTATCTTTAATTCTTTTTATTACTTGCATCCCAATCAATCTGTAAACCGTTTATTTTATTTTTTTGGCTAACAATATACTCGTTGGAGCTTTTGTTGCAGGCAGTTCTTAAAGCATTCACATCGGCATGCCAAGCTCCGACACCAAGCCAGGTGCTGATCCCAAAAGGTGACTTCAAGCTTGGTGAGATCGCGATGACTGGTCCATGCAAATCTCCAATCGAGTTCACCTTGCAAGGCAACGTCAAAGCTGACGGTGGCTCTACCCAGGGAAAGGATAGATGGGTTGTGTTCGAAAAAATTAATGGTTTTAAGTTGAACGGAGGTGGAACATTTGACGGTGAAGGCAATGCAGCTTGGAAAGCCAATAACTGCCACAAGACTTTTGAGTGCAAGAAACTTCCCATCGTAGGTGTTTCTGTCTTTAATATATTAACACTGATTAAAGTGGCTTTGATATTATAATTCAGTTATGCATGCTATCTTGCAGAGTGTAAGGTTTGATTTCGTGGATAACGCTGAGATAAAAGACATAACCTCATTAGATGCCAAAAACTTCCACTTCAACGTTATTAGCGGCAAGAACATGACCTTTGATAACATCAAGATCATTGCTCCAGCTGAAAGCCCCAACACTGACGGTATCCATTTGGGAAGATGTGAGGGAGTCAAGATCATCAACACTAAGATCGCCACAGGAGATGACTGCATCTCCGTGGGAGATGGGATGAAGAATCTCCTCATTGAGAAAGTTGTGTGCGGTCCAGGACACGGAATCAGTGTCGGAAGCCTTGGAAGGTACGGATGGGAGCAAGATGTCACCGACATTAAGGTTATGAACTGCACCCTCGAGGGAACCGACAACGGTCTGAGGATCAAGACATGGCCATCTGCGGCTTGCACCACCACTGCCGCCGGTATTCGTTTTGAGGATATCATCCTTAACAACGTTAGCAACCCAATCCTCATTGACCAGGAGTACTGCCCTTGGAACCAATGCAACAAGAACGTAAGAATCTTTTATTAGAGTCTATGTCTTGCCACTATCACCGTATTCTAAGAAATTGGATAAATTGGTTCATCAAACATAGTATTTTGATGGTTCTCTAGATCATTATTAGCATTCACCATTTTGGTAGAGTACACATCAAGTTCTAAATATGATTCTGATTCCCAAAGTTTGTTTTTATTTGCAGAAACCATCAACGATTAAGCTGGTTGACATAACCTTCAGGAATATTAGAGGAACATCAGGGAACAAGGACGCAGTGAAGCTATTGTGCAGCAAGGGACATCCATGTGAGAATGTTGAGATTGGAGACATTAATCTTGAGTACAAAGGAGCCGATGGTCCACCCACTTTCGAGTGCACAAACGTCACCCCTAAGCTTGTGGGAACCCAAAACCCAAAGGCTTGTATTGGACCTGTGGTCAAGGTACCTGGCAAAGAGTAAAATATTGAAGCTCATATCATCACACTAGGGCTTTCATCACATCCAATTTTGTTTTTCCTTTTTTCTAACCCTTTTTCAAGTCACATATGGGTGAGTTTTAGAAAACTGTAAGAAAAAAATGTATATTCGATGCCAACACATATGTGTGAGTGCATAATGATGTTAATAAAACTAAAAAGATTTATCTATCTTTTCTACACATATATGATTTTCTTTTTGATAATATGCTTATTTTCATGAACTTATATATATATATATATATATAGAAACCGATATATAAATTGACAATAAGTGTTCTGATCAATGTCTATTTTTGTCGGGGAATTTTTTTTTTTGTTAAAAAAAATGTTTTCACCTCTTTGCAGCCGCAATCCATTTACCACGAGAGCTGACTTGTTCTGGTTTGTTGTGGAATAATCTTGGGACGTCTTATCGAGATAATAGAGAACGATGTGCTCTTGTACATCTTTTTCTTGATTGTAGTTTAAGGAGTTCAGGCTTTTTGGTTTATTATAAGCGAGTGAGATATCGTTCTAGTGATATTTCGAGTATATTGTTTTGCTGGTGGATTACTTCTTTGATTATGATTGATACTAGAGATACATAGTTTGTTCTTTTTACTTTGAGTTCAGGTGTATGATGTGATCCCGTTTGTGGAGGATCATCTTGGAGGCGAAGAGGTCTTGTTATTCTTAAAAAGCTTAAAACCAAATCTTACTGATATAACATTGGTTGCAACTTGCACTCTAGTCTAATGTGGATACGGAAACGGCAAGATGATCCTCCACGCTGAGTGTGTGGATGGTCTAAATAAATATGGACAATGGTGTGTGTACACAATATGAGTGTTCATCTGGATACTTAGTTCGTGTACATCTTTTGTTGTACATCTCCGATTCCTAAAATATGACACTTTTCAACAGCTCTAAGAGCATCTTCATCGCGGAATTTTAGGAGAGTTCTTAGTCGGTGGAACCCACATTTTTTTAAAAACCTTTACCTTTTTCCTCTTCTGCAAGGGACAACTCATGTACTGTTCGAGGATTCCACTGATACGCCGCGGTCCGCGATTGGTTTGTTTTTATTTTTATTTTTTATTTTTAAATCGGACAAAAAATATTAAGAACCTAAATCTAAGAGTCTACCGATAATGATGCCCTTATACAGTATAAATTTTGATCAAACAGTGCAATATATTATTACTATTATATTCGGTATCTTGCACTAGAGGTTCACAAATTCAACATGTAGTCAATTTTTTGAAAATGTACATGCACACCGTTTTTCTGTAATCATGCAAAACTACTTAGATTTCAATGCATTAGTGAGTTCTTTTTCTGTAAATCTCCTCTTGGGGATCTGAATTATTCCTCTTTGAATGTTTCCATGTTGTAAGAGAAACCATATTACCAATATATAATAAACAATTACATTATAGTCCATTTTCCTAATAAGGCATATATAGGAGACTAAGATAATTTCTTCCAAGCTAAGTAAGACATTCTATTTCTAAGCACCAATATGACATCATTAACATCTGCAAACATTGACGAGCATAGCATTACTCTTAGAAGACACTTCAATATAAACGAACAACAAGACATGATTAAGAGGCCACACATACAAAACTTTAGACAACGAAAACAAAATTTACTAAGATACCAGAATCTCAAGTTTCGAATATGAAAAAATAGACACGTTTACATCTTTTTAACAATAATTTTCAGGAAAGAATAAAACAGATAATAAAACTACTAATCTTACTGTATTTTGGGAAAAACAGAAAATAGAGCCAGTGTGGTGGTAGAAAGTCGTCATGGTGGTGCGTCTGGAGCTTCACGGATCTTCATGAAAACCGTGTAAATAAATATAAATAAATATACTGTAAACCGTCTAAACCGGTGTTGCGCCGGCTTAAACAAAACCCTAACCCTAAAAATATAAAAAGCACAATAAAAAAAAACCTCTCTCCATCTCTCAAACTAGCTCAGGGTTCGTACCACTCTTCCTTCATGTTTCCATCGTTAACCTAGAACGGTTTGGATTTAACTGCAACTAGTCATAATCTTTATTCTCTTGTCGAATCAATTTCAAAATTGCCATATTTTTTTTAATATTACTCAAAATTTGTGGGTTAACCCCTACGAAAATATTGAGTTTTTCGTTAATTGCTATATATATTGAAGCTTATACTTTTAGTGTTGTTTAAAAATATTTAACCATATTATAAATTCTTATTAATGTATTTTAAACCACCTTTCAAGGTACATGTACATCATTCTAATGTTTAACAATTAATTTAGTCTAAATTCATAAACACCTTAAATAAGTGGACTAACCACTATAAAATCACTATTATCTAGAGAAACAGAGATAACAAAGGTTACAAACCTCTTTGAGCTTCATAATATGAATGTGGAGGATGAAAATTTGCAATAAAACAATATTTCCATATTTTTTTAATATCACTCAAAATTTATGGGTTAACCCTTACGAAAATATTGAGTTTTTCGTTAATTGCTATATATATTGAAGCTTATACTTTTAGTGTAGTTTAAAAATATTTAACCATAATCTATATTCTTATTAATGTATTCTAAACCACCTTTCAAGGGACATGTACATCATTCTAATGTTTAACAATTAATTTAGTCTAAATTCATATACTGCTTAAATATGTGGACTAACCACTATAAAATCACTATTATCTAGAGAAACATATACAACAAAGGTTCCTAACCTCTTTTAGCTTCATAATATGTAAGTGGAAGATGCAAATTTGCAATAAAACAATAAAACAATATTTCCATATTTTTTTAATATCACTCAAAATTTGTGGATTAACCCCTACGAAAATATTGAGTTTTTCGTTAATTGCTATATATATTGAAGCTTATACTTTTAGTGTTGTTTAAAAATATTTAACCATAATCTATATTCTTATTAATGTATTCTAAACAACCTTTCAAGGTACATGAACATCATTCTAATGTTTAAAAATTAATTTAGTCTAAATTCATATACTACTTAAATAAGTGGATTAACCACTATAAAATCACTATTATCTAGAGAAACAGAGACAACAAAGGTTTCAAACCTCTTTGACCATCATAATGTGAATGTGAAAGATGCAACTTTGCAATAAAACAATATTGTCATATTTTTTTAATATCACTCAAAATTTGTGGGTTAACCCCTACGAAAATATTGAGTTTTCCGTTAACTGCTATATATATTGAAGCTTATACTTTTAGTGTTCTTTAAAAATATTTTACCACATTCTATATTCATATTAATGTATTCTAAACCACCTTTCATAGTACATACACATCATTCTAATTTTTAACAATTAATTTAGTCTAAATTCATATATTGCTTAAATAAGTGGACTAACCACTATAAAATCACTATTATCTAGAGAAACAGACACAACAAAGGTTACAAACCTCTTTGACCATCATAATATGAATGTAGAGGATGCAACTTTGCAATAAAATAATATTGTCATATTTTTTTAATTTCACTCAAAATTTGTAGGTTAACCCTACGAAAATATTGAGTTTTTCGTTAAATGCTATATATATTGAAGTTTATACTTTTAGTGTTGTTTAAAAGTATTTAACCACATTCGACATTTATATTAATGTATTCTACACCAACTTTCAATGTAAATGTACATCATTCTAATATTTAACAATTAATTTAGTCTAAATTCATATACTGCTTAAATATGTGGACTAAACACTATAAAATAATTATTATCTAGAGAAAAATAGACAACAAAGGTTCCTAACCTCTTTGAGCTTCATAATAAGTAAGTGGAGGATGCAAATTTGCAATAAAACAATATTACCATATTTTTTTAATATCACTCAAAATTTGTGGGTTAACCCCTACGAAAATATTGAGTGTTGCGTTAATTGCTATATATATCGAAGCTTATACTTTTAGTGTTGTTTAGAAGAATTTAACCACATTCTACATTTGTATTAATGTAATCTACACAAACTTTCAATGTACATGTACATCATTCTAATATTTAACAATTAATTTAGTCAAAATTCATATACTGCTAAAATATGTGGACAAACCACTATGAAATCATTATTATCTAGAGAAAAAGAGACAACAAAGGTTCCTAACCTCTTTGACCATCATAATGTGAATGTGGAGGATGCAACTTTGCAATAAAACAATATTGTCATATTTTTTTAATATCACTCAAAATTTGTGGGCTAACCCCTACGAAAATATTGAGTTTTTCGTTAATTGCTATATATATTGAAGCTTATACTTTTAGTGTTGATTAAAAATATTTAACCATAATCTATATTTTTATTAATGTATTCTACACCAACTTTCAATGTACATGTACATCATTCTAATGTTTAAAAATTAATTTAGTCTAAAATCATATACCAATTAAATAAGTGGATTAACCACTATAAAATCACTATTATCTAGAGAAACAGAGACAACAAAGGTTTCAAACCTCTTTGACCATCATAATGTGAACGTGGAAGATGCAAATTTGCAATAAAACAATATTACCATATTTTTTAATATCACTCAAAATTTGTGGGTTAACCCCTACGAAAATATTGAGTTTTTCGTTAATTGCTATATATATTGAAGCTTATACTTTTAGTGTTGTTTAGAAGTATTTAACCACATTCTACATTTGTATGAATGTATTATACACAAACTTTCAATGTACATGTACATCATTCTAATATTTAACAATTAATTTAGTCTAAATTCATATACTGCTAAAATATGTGGACTAACCACTATAAAATCATTATTATCTAGAGAAAAAGAGACAACAAAGGTTCCTAACCTCTTTGACCATCATAATGTGAATGTGGAGGATGCAACTTTGCAAAAAAACAATATTGTCATATTTTTTTAATTTCACTCAAAATTTGTAGGTTAACCCCTACGAAAATATTGAGTTTTTCGTTAAATGCTATATATATTGAAGTTTGTACTTTTAGTGTTGTTTGAAAGTAGTTAACCACATTCTAAATTTATATTAATGTATTCTACACCAACTTTCAATGAACATGTACATCATTCAAATATTTAACAATTAATTTAGTCTAAATTCATATACTGCTTAAATATGTGGACTAACCACTATAAAATCATTATTATCTAGATTAAAAGTGACAACAAAGGTTCCTAACCTCTTTGAGCTTCATAATAAGTAAGTGGAGGATGCAAATTTGCAATAAAACAATATTACCATATTTTTTTAATATCACTCAAAATTTGTGGGTTAACCCCTACGAAAATATTGAGTTTTTCGTTAATTGCT
This sequence comes from Brassica juncea, assembly GCA_018703725.1. Classification (NCBI taxonomy): domain Eukaryota; kingdom Viridiplantae; phylum Streptophyta; class Magnoliopsida; order Brassicales; family Brassicaceae; genus Brassica; species Brassica juncea. Next base: position 57,354,197 of record CM031941.1, read on the forward strand.
ATATATATTGAAGCTTATACTTTTAGTGTAGTTTAGAAGTATTTAACCATATTCTACATTTATATTAATGTATTCTACACCAACTTTCAATGTACATGTACATCATTCTAATATTTAACAATTAATTTAGTCTAAATTCATATACTGCTAAAATATGTGGACTAACCACTATAAAATCATTATTATCTAGAGAAAAAGAGACAACAAAGGTTCCTAACCTCTTTAAGCTTCATAATAAGTAAGTGGAGGATGCAAATTTGCAATAAAACAATATTACCATTTTTTTTAATATCACTCAAAATTTGTGGGTTAACCCCTACGAAAATATTGAGTTTTTCGTCAATTGCTATATATATTGAAGCTTATACTTTTAGTGTTGTTTTGAAGTATTTAACCACATTCTACATTTGTATTAATGTATTCTACACCAACTTTCAATGTACATGTACATCATTCTAATATTTAACAATTAATTTAGTCTAAATTAATATACTGCTAAAATATGTGGACTAACCACTATAAAATCATTATTATCTAGAGAAAAAGAGACAACAAAGGTTCCTAACCTCTTTGAGATTAATAATATGTAAGTGGAGGATGCAAATTTGCAATAAAACAATATTGCCATATTTTTTTAATATCACTCAAAATTTGTGGGCTAACCCCTACGAAAATATTGAGTTTTTCGTTAATTGCTATATATATTGAAGCTTATACTTTTAGTGTTGTTTAAAAATATTTAACCATAATCTATATTCTTATCAATGTATTCTAAACCACCTTTCAAGGTACATGTACATCATTCTAATGTTTAACAATTAATTTAGTCTAAATTCATATACTGCTTAAATATGTGGACTAACCACTATAAAATCACTATTATCTAGAGAAACAGATACAACAAAGGTTCCTAACCTCTTTTAGCTTCATAATATGTAAGTGGAAGATGCAAATTTGCAATAAAACAATAAAACATTATTTTCATATTTTTTTTAATATCACTCAAAATTTGTGGATTAACCTCTACGAAAATATTGAGTTTTTCGTTAATTGCTATATATATTGAAGCTTATACTTTTAGTGTTGTTTAAAAATATTTAACCATAATATATATTCTTATTAATGTATTCTAAACAACCTTTCAAGGTACATGAACATCATTCTAATGTTTAAAAATTAATTTAGTCTAAATTCATATACTACTTAAATAAGTGGATTAACCACTATAAAATCACTATTATCTAGAGAAACAGAGACAACAAAGGTTTCAAACCTCTTTGACCATCATAATGTGAATGTGAAAGATGCAACTTTGCAATAAAACAATATTGTCATATTTTTTTAATATCACTCAAAATTTGTGGGCTAACCCCTACGAAAATATTGAGTTTTTCGTTAATTGCTATATATATTGAAGCTTATACTTTTAGTGTTGATTAAAAATATTTAACCATAATCTATATTTTTATTAATGTATTCTACACCAACTTTCAATGTACATGTACATCATTCTAATGTTTAAAAATTAATTTAGTCTAAAATCATATACCAATTAAATAAGTGGATTAACCACTATAAAATCACTATTATCTAGAGAAACAGAGACAACAAAGGTTTCAAACCTCTTTGACCATCATAATGTGAACGTGGAAGATGCAAATTTGCAATAAAACAATATTACCATATTTTTTAATATCACTCAAAATTTGTGGGTTAACCCCTACGAAAATATTGAGTTTTTCGTTAATTGCTATATATATTGAAGCTTATACTTTTAGTGTTGTTTAGAAGTATTTAACCACATTCTACATTTGTATGAATGTATTATACACAAACTTTCAATGTACATGTACATCATTCTAATATTTAACAATTAATTTAGTCTAAATTCATATACTGCTAAAATATGTGGACTAACCACTATAAAATCATTATTATCTAGAGAAAAAGAGACAACAAAGGTTCCTAACCTCTTTGACCATCATAATGTGAATGTGGAGGATGCAACTTTGCAAAAAAACAATATTGTCATATTTTTTTAATTTCACTCAAAATTTGTAGGTTAACCCCTACGAAAATATTGAGTTTTTCGTTAAATGCTATATATATTGAAGTTTGTACTTTTAGTGTTGTTTGAAAGTAGTTAACCACATTCTAAATTTATATTAATGTATTCTACACCAACTTTCAATGAACATGTACATCATTCAAATATTTAACAATTAATTTAGTCTAAATTCATATACTGCTTAAATATGTGGACTAACCACTATAAAATCATTATTATCTAGATTAAAAGTGACAACAAAGGTTCCTAACCTCTTTGAGCTTCATAATAAGTAAGTGGAGGATGCAAATTTGCAATAAAACAATATTACCATATTTTTTTAATATCACTCAAAATTTGTGGGTTAACCCCTACGAAAATATTGAGTTTTTCGTTAATTGCTATATATATTGAAGCTTATACTTTTAGTGTAGTTTAGAAGTATTTAACCATATTCTACATTTATATTAATGTATTCTACACCAACTTTCAATGTACATGTACATCATTCTAATATTTAACAATTAATTTAGTCTAAATTCATATACTGCTAAAATATGTGGACTAACCACTATAAAATCATTATTATCTAGAGAAAAAGAGACAACAAAGGTTCCTAACCTCTTTAAGCTTCATAATAAGTAAGTGGAGGATGCAAATTTGCAATAAAACAATATTACCATTTTTTTTAATATCACTCAAAATTTGTGGGTTAACCCCTACGAAAATATTGAGTTTTTCGTCAATTGCTATATATATTGAAGCTTATACTTTTAGTGTTGTTTTGAAGTATTTAACCACATTCTACATTTGTATTAATGTATTCTACACCAACTTTCAATGTACATGTACATCATTCTAATATTTAACAATTAATTTAGTCTAAATTAATATACTGCTAAAATATGTGGACTAACCACTATAAAATCATTATTATCTAGAGAAAAAGAGACAACAAAGGTTCCTAACCTCTTTGAGATTAATAATATGTAAGTGGAGGATGCAAATTTGCAATAAAACAATATTGCCATATTTTTTTAATATCACTCAAAATTTGTGGGCTAACCCCTACGAAAATATTGAGTTTTTCGTTAATTGCTATATATATTGAAGCTTATACTTTTAGTGTTGTTTAAAAATATTTAACCATAATCTATATTCTTATCAATGTATTCTAAACCACCTTTCAAGGTACATGTACATCATTCTAATGTTTAACAATTAATTTAGTCTAAATTCATATACTGCTTAAATATGTGGACTAACCACTATAAAATCACTATTATCTAGAGAAACAGATACAACAAAGGTTCCTAACCTCTTTTAGCTTCATAATATGTAAGTGGAAGATGCAAATTTGCAATAAAACAATAAAACATTATTTCCATATTTTTTTTAATATCACTCAAAATTTGTGGATTAACCTCTACGAAAATATTGAGTTTTTCGTTAATTGCTATATATATTGAAGCTTATACTTTTAGTGTTGTTTAAAAATATTTAACCATAATATATATTCTTATTAATGTATTCTAAACAACCTTTCAAGGTACATGAACATCATTCTAATGTTTAAAAATTAATTTAGTCTAAATTCATATACTACTTAAATAAGTGGATTAACCACTATAAAATCACTATTATCTAGAGAAACAGAGACAACAAAGGTTTCAAACCTCTTTGACCATCATAATGTGAATGTGAAAGATGCAACTTTGCAATAAAACAATATTGTCATATTTTTTTAATATCACTTAAAATTTGTGGGTTAACCCCTACGAAAATATTGAGTTTTCCGTTAACTGCTATATATATTGAAGCTTATACTTTTAGTGTTCTTTAAAAATATTTTACCACATTCTATATTCATATTAATGTATTCTAAACCACCTTTCATAGTAAATACACATCATTCTAATTTTTAACAATTAATTTAGTCTAAATTCATATATTGCTTAAATAAGTGGACTAACCACTATAAAATCACTATTATCTAGAGAAACAGACACAACAAAGGTTACAAACCTCTTTGACCATCATAATATGAATGTAGAGGATGCAACTTTGCAATAAAACAATATTGTCATATTTTTTTAATTTCACTCAAAATTTGTAGGTTAACCCCTACGAAAATATTGAGTTTTTCGTTAAATGCTATATATATTGAAGTTTATACTTTTAGTGTTGTTTGAAAGTATTTAACCACATTCTAAATTTATATTAATGTATTCTACACCAACTTTCAATGTACATATACATCATTCAAATATTTAACAATTAATTTAGTCTAAATTCATATACTGCTTAAATATGTGGACTAACCACTATAAAATCATTATTATCTAGAGAAAAAGAGACAACAAAGGTTCCTAACCTCTTTGAGCTTCATAATATGTAAGTGGAGGATGCAAATTTGTAATAAAACAATATTGCCATATTTTTTTAATATCACTCAAAATTTGTGGGCTAACCCCTACGAAAATATTGAGTTTTCCGTTAACTGCTATATATATTGAAGCTAATACTTTTTGTGTTGTTTAAAAATATTTTACCACATTCTTTATTCATATTAATGTATTCTAAACCACCTTTCATAGTACATACACATCATTCTAATGGTTAACAATTAATTTAGTCTAAATTCATATATTGCTTAAATAAGTGGACTAACCACTATAAAATCACTATTATCTAGAGAAACAGACACAACAAAGGTTACAAACCTCTTTGACCATCATGATATGAATGTAGAGTATGCAACTTTGCAATAAAACAATATTGTCATATTTTTTTAATTTCACTCAAAATTTGTGGGTTAACCCCTACGAAAATATTGAGTTTTTCGTTAAATGCTATATATATATTGAAGTTTATACTTTTAGTGTTGTTTAAAAGTATTTAACCACATTCTACATTAATATTAATGTATTCTACACCAACTTTCAATGTACATGTACATCATTCTAATATTTAACAATTAATTTAGTCTAAATTCATATACTGCTGAAATATGTGGACTAACCACTTTATTATCTAGAGAAAAAGAGACAACAAAGGTTCCTAACCTCTTTAAGCTTCATAATAAGTAAGTGGAGGATGCAAATTTGCAATAAAACAATATTACCATTTTTTTTAATATCACTCAAAATTTGTGGGTTAACCCCTACGAAAATATTGAGTTTTTCGTCAATTGCTATATATATTGAAGCTTATACTTTTAGTGTTGTTTTGAAGTATTTAACCACATTCTACATTTGTATTAATGTATTCTACACCAACTTTCAATGTACATGTACATCATTCTAATATTTAACAATTAATTTAGTCTAAATTAATATACTGCTAAAATATGTGGACTAACCACTATAAAATCATTATTATCTAGAGAAAAAGAGACAACAAAGGTTCCTAACCTCTTTGAGATTAATAATATGTAAGTGGAGGATGAAAATTTGCAATAAAACAATATTGCCATATTTTTTTAATATCACTCAAAATTTGTGGGCTAACCCCTACGAAAATATTGAGTTTTTCGTTAATTGCTATATATATTGAAGCTTATACTTTTAATGTTGTTTAAAAATATTTAACCATAATCTATATTCTTATCAATGTATTCTAAACCACCTTTCAAGGTACATGTACATCATTCTAATGTTTAACAATTAATTTAGTCTAAATTCATATACTGCTTAAATATGTGGACTAACCACTATAAAATCACTATTATCTAGAGAAACAGATACAACAAAGGTTCCTAACCTCTTTTAGCTTCATAATATGTAAGTGGAAGATGCAAATTTGCAATAAAACAATAAAACATTATTTCCATATTTTTTTTAATATCACTCAAAATTTGTGGATTAACCTCTACGAAAATATTGAGTTTTTCGTTAATTGCTATATATATTGAAGCTTATACTTTTAGTGTTGTTTAAAAATATTTAACCATAATATATATTCTTATTAATGTATTCTAAACAACCTTTCAAGGTACATGAACATCATTCTAATGTTTAAAAATTAATTTAGTCTAAATTCATATACTACTTAAATAAGTGGATTAACCACTATAAAATCACTATTATCTAGAGAAACAGAGACAACAAAGGTTTCAAACCTCTTTGACCATCATAATGTGAATGTGAAAGATGCAACTTTGCAATAAAACAATATTGTCATATTTTTTTAATATCACTCAAAATTTGTGGGTTAACCCCTACGAAAATATTGAGTTTTCCGTTAACTGCTATATATATTGAAGCTTATACTTTTAGTGTTCTTTAAAAATATTTTACCACATTCTATATTCATATTAATGTATTCTAAACCACCTTTCATAGTACATACACATCATTCTAATTTTTAACAATTAATTTAGTCTAAATTCATATATTGCTTAAATAAGTGGACTAACCACTATAAAATCACTATTATCTAGAGAAACAGACACAACAAAGGTTACAAACCTCTTTGACCATCATAATATGAATGTAGAGGATGCAACTTTGCAATAAAACAATATTGTCATATTTTTTTAATTTCACTCAAAATTTGTAGGTTAACCCCTACGAAAATATTGAGTTTTTCGTTAAATGCTATATATATTGAAGTTTATACTTTTAGTGTTGTTTGAAAGTATTTAACCACATTCTAAATTTATATTAATGTATTCTACACCAACTTTCAATGTACATATACATCATTCAAATATTTAACAATTAATTTAGTCTAAATTCATATACTGCTTAAATATGTGGACTAACCACTATAAAATCATTATTATCTAGAGAAAAAGAGACAACAAAGGTTCCTAACCTCTTTGAGCTTCATAATATGTAAGTGGAGGATGCAAATTTGTAATAAAACAATATTGCCATATTTTTTTAATATCACTCAAAATTTGTGGGCTAACCCCTACGAAAATATTGAGTTTTCCGTTAACTGCTATATATATTGAAGCTAATACTTTTTGTGTTGTTTAAAAATATTTTACCACATTCTTTATTCATATTAATGTATTCTAAAACACCTTTCATAGTACATACACATCATTCTAATGGTTAACAATTAATTTAGTCTAAATTCATATATTGCTTAAATAAGTGGACTAACCACTATAAAATCACTATTATCTAGAGAAACAGACACAACAAAGGTTACAAACCTCTTTGACCATCATGATATGAATGTAGAGTATGCAACTTTGCAATAAAACAATATTGTCATATTTTTTTAATTTCACTCAAAATTTGTGGGTTAACCCCTACGAAAATATTGAGTTTTTCGTTAAATGCTATATATATATTGAAGTTTATACTTTTAGTGTTGTTTAAAAGTATTTAACCACATTCTACATTAATATTAATGTATTCTACACCAACTTTCAATGTACATGTACATCATTCTAATATTTAACAATTAATTTAGTCTAAATTCATATACTGCTGAAATATGTGGACTAACCACTATAAAATCATTATTATCTAGAGAAAAAGAGACAACAAAGGTTCCTAACCTCTTTAAGCTTCATAATAAGTAAGTGGAGGATGCAAATTTGCAATAAAACAATATTACCATTTTTTTTAATATCACTCAAAATTTGTGGGTTAACCCCTACGAAAATATTGAGTTTTTCGTCAATTGCTATATATATTGAAGCTTATACTTTTAGTGTTGTTTTGAAGTATTTAACCACATTCTACATTTGTATTAATGTATTCTACACCAACTTTCAATGTACATGTACATCATTCTAATATTTAACAATTAATTTAGTCTAAATTAATATACTGCTAAAATATGTGGACTAACCACTATAAAATCATTATTATCTAGAGAAAAAGAGACAACAAAGGTTCCTAACCTCTTTGAGATTAATAATATGTAAGTGGAGGATGAAAATTTGCAATAAAACAATATTGCCATATTTTTTTAATATCACTCAAAATTTGTGGGCTAACCCCTACGAAAATATTGAGTTTTTCGTTAATTGCTATATATATTGAAGCTTATACTTTTAGTGTTGTTTAAAAATATTTAACCATAATCTATATTCTTATTAATGTATTCTAAACCACCTTTCAAGGTACATGTACATCATTCTAATGTTTAACAATTAATTTAGTCTAAATTCATATACTGCTTAAATATGTGGACTAACCACTATAAAATCACTATTATCTAGAGAAACAGATACAACAAAGGTTCCTAACCTCTTTGAGCTTCATAATATGTAAGTGGAGGATGCAAATTTGCAATAAAACAATATTGCCATATTTTTTTAATATCACTCAAAATTTGTGGGCTAACCCCTACGAAAATATTGAGTTTTTCGTTAATTGCTATATATATTGAAGCTTATACTTTTAGTGTTGATTAAAAATATTTAACCATAATCTATATTTTTATTAATGTATTCTAAACCACCTTTCAAGGTACATGTACATCATTCTAATGTTTAAAAATTAATTTAGTCTAAATTCATATACCAATTAAATAAGTGGATTAACCACTATAAAATCACTATTATCTAGAGAAACAGAGACAACAAAGGTTTCAAACCTCTTTGACCATCATAATGTGAATGTGGAAGATGCAAATTTGCAATAAAAAAATATTACCATATTTTTTAATATCACTCAAAATTTGTGGGTTAACCCCTACGAAAATATTGAGTTTTTCGTTAATTGCTATATATATTGAGGCTTATACTTTTAGTGTTGTTTAGAAGTATTTAACCATATTCTACATTTGTATGAATGTATTATACACAAACTTTCAATGTACATGTACATCATTCTAATATTTAACAATTAATTTAGTCTAAATTCATATACTGCTGAAATATGTGGACTAACCACTATAAAATCATTATTATCTAGAGAAAAAGAGACAACAAAGGTTCCTAACCTCTTTGACCATCATAATGTGAATGTGGAGGATGCAACTTTGCAAAAAAACAATATTGTCATATTTTTTTAATTTCACTCAAAATTTGTAGGTTAACCCCTACGAAAATATTGAGTTTTTCGTTAAATGCTATATATATTGAAGTTTATACTTTTAGTGTTGTTTGAAAGTATTTAACCACATTCTAAATTTATATTAATGTATTCTACACCAACTTTCAATGTACATATACATCATTCAAATATTAAACAATTAATTTAGTCTAAATTCATATACTGCTTAAATATGTGGACTAACCACTATAAAATCATTATTATCTAGAGAAAAAGAGACAACAAAGGTTCCTAACCTCTTTGAGCTTCATAATATGTAAGTGGAGGATGCAAATTTGTAATAAAACAATATTGCCATATTTTTTTAATATCACTCAAAATTTGTGGGCTAACCCCTACGAAAATATTGAGTTTTCCGTTAACTGCTATATATATTGAAGCTTATACTTTTTGTGTTGTTTAAAAATATTTTACCACATTCTTTATTCATATTAATGTATTTTAAACCACCTTTCATAGTACATACACATCATTCTAATGGTTAACAATTAATTTAGTCTAAATTCATATATTGCTTAAATAAGTGGACTAACCACTATAAAATCACTATTATCTAGAGAAACAGACACAACAAAGGTTACAAACCTCTTTGACCATCATGATATGAATGTAGAGTATGCAACTTTGCAATAAAACAATATTGTCATATTTTTTTAATTTCACTCAAAATTTGTGGGTTAACCCCTACGAAAATATTGAGTTTTTCGTTATATGCTATATATATATTGAAGTTTATACTTTTAGTGTTGTTTAAAAGTATTTAACCACATTCTACATTAATATTAATGTATTCTACACCAACTTTCAATGTACATGTACATCATTCTAATATTTAACAATTAATTTAGTCTAAATTCATATACTGCTGAAATATGTGGACTAACCACTATAAAATCATTATTATCTAGAGAAAAAGAGACAACAAAGGTTCCTAACCTCTTTAAGCTTCATAATAAGTAAGAGGAGGATGCAAATTTGCAATAAAACAATATTACCATTTTTTTTAATATCACTCAAAATTTGTGGGTTAACCCCTACGAAAATATTGAGTTTTTCGTCAATTGCTATATATATTGAAGCTTATACTTTTAGTGTTGTTTTGAAGTATTTAACCACATTCTACATTTGTATTAATGTATTCTACACCAACTTTCAATGTACATGTACATCATTCTAATATTTAACAATTAATTTACTCTAAATTAATATACTGCTAAAATATGTGGACTAACCACTATAAAATCATTATTATCTAGAGAAAAAGAGACAACAAAGGTTCCTAACCTCTTTGAGATTAATAATATGTAAGTGGAGGATGAAAATTTGCAATAAAACAATATTGCCATATTTTTTTAATATCCCTCAAAATTTGTGGGCTAACCCCTACGAAAATATTGAGTTTTTCGTTAATTGCTATATATATTGAAGCTTATACTTTTAGTGTTGTTTAAAAATATTTAACCATAATCTATATTCTTATTAATGTATTCCAAACCACCTTTCAAGGTACATGTAAATCATTCTAATGTTTAACAATTAATTTAGTCTAAATTCATATACTGCTTAAATATGTGGACTAACCACTATAAAATCACTATTATCTAGAGAAACAGATACAACAAAGGTTCCTAACCTCTTTGAGCTTCATAATATGTAAGTGGAGGATGCAAATTTGCAATAAAACAATATTTCCATATTTTTTTAATATCACTCAAAATTTGTGGGCTAACCCCTACGAAAATATTGAGTTTTTCGTTAATTGCTATATATATTGAAGCTTATACTTTTAGTGTTGATTAAAAATATTTAACCATAATCTATATTTTTATTAATGTATTCTAAACCACCTTTCAAGTTACATGTACATCATTCTAATGTTTAAAAATTAATTTAGTCTAAATTCATATACCAATTAAATAAGTGGATTAACCACTATAAAATCACTATTATCTAGAGAAACAGAGACAACAAAGGTTTCAAACCTCTTTGACCATCATAATGTGAATGTGGAAGATGCAAATTTGCAATAAAAAAATATTACCATATTTTTTAATATCACTCAAAATTTGTGGGTTAACCCCTACGAAAATATTGAGTTTTTCGTTAATTGCTATATATATTGAGGCTTATACTTTTAGTGTTGTTTAGAAGTATTTAACCATATTCTACATTTGTATGAATGTATTATACACAAACTTTCAATGTACATGTACATCATTCTAATATTTAACAATTAATTTAGTCTAAATTCATATACTGCTGAAATATGTGGACTAACCACTATAAAATCATTATTATCTAGAGAAAAAGAGACAACAAAGGTTCCTAACCTCTTTGACCATCATAATGTGAATGTGGAGGATGCAACTTTGCAAAAAAACAATATTGTCATATTTTTTTAATTTCACTCAAAATTTGTAGGTTAACCCCTACGAAAATATTGAGTTTTTCGTTAAATGCTATATATATTGAAGTTTATACTTTTAGTGTTGTTTGAAAGTATTTAACCACATTCTAAATTTATATTAATGTATTCTACACCAACTTTCAATGTACATATACATCATTCAAATATTTAACAATTAATTTAGTCTAAATTCATATACTGCTTAAATATGTGGACTAACCACTATAAAATCATTATTATCTAGAGAAAAAGAGACAACAAAGGTTCCTAACCTCTTTGAGCTTCATAATATGTAAGTGGAGGATGCAAATTTGTAATAAAACAATATTGCCATATTTTTTTAATATCACTCAAAATTTGTGGGCTAACCCCTACGAAAATATTGAGTTTTCCGTTAACTGCTATATATATTGAAGCTTATACTTTTTGTGTTGTTTAAAAATATTTTACCACATTCTTTATTCATATTAATGTATTCTAAACCACCTTTCATAGTACATACACATCATTCTAATGGTTAACAATTAATTTAGTCTAAATTCATATATTGCTTAAATAAGTGGACTAACCACTATAAAATCACTATTATCTAGAGAAACAGACACAACAAAGGTTACAAACCTCTTTGACCATCATGATATGAATGTAGAGTATGCAACTTTGCAATAAAACAATATTGTCATATTTTTTTAATTTCACTCAAAATTTGTGGGTTAACCCCTACGAAAATATTGAGTTTTTCGTTAAATGCTATATATATATTGAAGTTTATACTTTTAGTGTTGTTTAAAAGTATTTAACCACATTCTACATTAATATTAATGTATTCTACACCAACTTTCAATGTACATGTACATCATTCTAATATTTAACAATTAATTTAGTCTAAATTCATATACTGCTGAAATATGTGGACTAACCACTATAAAATCATTATTATCTAGAGAAAAGAGACAACAAGGTTCCTAACCTCTTTAAGCTTCATAATAAGTAAGTGGAGGATGCAAATTTGCAATAAAACAATATTACCTTTTTTTTTTAATATCACTCAAAATTTGTGGGTTAACCCCTACGAAAATATTGAGTTTTTCGTCAATTGCTATATATATTGAAGCTTATACTTTTAGTGTTGTTTTGAAGTATTTAACCACATTCTACATTTGTATTAATGTATTCTACACCAACTTTCAATGTACATGTACATCATTCTAATATTTAACAATTAATTTAGTCTAAATTAATATACTGCTAAAATATGTGGACTAACCACTATAAATCATTATTATCTAGAGAAAAAGAGACAACAAAGGTTCCTAACCTCTTTGAGATTAATAATATGTACGTGGAGGATGCAAATTTGCAATATAACCATATTGCCATATTTTTTTAATATCACTCAAAATTTGTGGGCTAACCCCTATCGAAAAATATTGAGTAGCGTTTTTCGGTAATTGCTATATATATTGAAGCTTATCCGTTTTAGTGTTGTTTTAAAAATATTTTTAACCCATAATCTAATTCTTCTTAATGTATCTTCAACACCCCACCTTTCTAAGTTATCATGTACATCATTCTAATGTTAACAATTTAATTTAGTCTAAATTATATACTGCTTAACATATGTGGGACTAACCACTATAAAATCACTTTCTAGAGAAACAGATACAACAAAGGTTCCTAACCTCTTTGAGCTTCATAATATGTAAGTGGAGGAGGCAAATTTGCAATATATAAAACATATTGCCATATTTTTTTAATATCACTCAAATTTGTGGCTAACCCCTACGAAAATATTGAGTTTTT